>JAFBJU010000371.1:55822-74512 GCA_016785305.1 Colistium nudipinnis | reverse complement strand
ACTCTCTTTTTTTTTTTTTTTTTTTTTTTTTTTTTTTTTTTTATCAACTACTACTACTATTGTACTCTGTCCTGTTTAACCCCGTTCGTTGTTAACCTCCGTTTATTGCAGAGACGAGAGTCAGGGAGCCAAACTTCACCCTGAGAAGAACGTTCCGAGTGGAGAACACGGGTCTGCTCCCCATCACCATCAAATCTGCCGAAATCAACGGGCAGGCTTGTGAAGGATATGGATTCAAAGTTCTCAACTGTCAAGAGTTTGCACTGAAGCCCAATGCTTCGAAAGACCTGGTCATACTGTAAGTGAACACACGACTACACTGTCTCTGTGTGTGTGTGTGTGTGTACTTGTGTGTGTGTGGGGGCGGGGGATGTCCAGGTATTACTCATCTCGTGGGAAATCTAAATATGACATAAAGCTGCTTCTCATATTCTATAGTTAGGTTCTGGTAAATAGAAGAAAGTCAATGTAATGTCATCTGACACACGACTCTGTGTGTGTGTGTCTGTGTGTCTGTGTGTGTGTGTCTGTGTGTCCGCGTATAAGCTCTATAAATACTTGTTCTGGGCCTCTGGTGGAGAAAGTGGATGAATCGTCCTCTTTCATCATCACTTAAAGATTCAAGTCCCCCTGTAACACGTTGACACGTTCAGCAGCTGTACCTTTTTTTTGCCTTTTTATTTTTTTTTAAATAACTCAAATATTTATTTTATTATTTAAAGTCTGGAGATTTTTTTAAATCTGGCTTTTCTGAGAAGTCAGCATCAGTTCTTCATTGGAATGTATTCACCTACAGTACAAAAATAAATGTATAATATTTACACAATATTTAGATTTGATCAGTTCAACACTCAGTCACTGGTGTGAAGACATTTAGTGTTTTTGTCAAAATGAAAGGCATTTGAAAACCACACACACACACACACACACACACACACACACAGGCTGTAACCACTTGTTAATTAACCGCAGCTCCCTGGATATATATATTTTTTTAAGCACAGTTGAAAACGGGTTTTAAGCCGAGATGTTTCCCTCGTCGTCTCCTCGCAGGTTTACACCCGACTTCACCTCGTCTCGAGTGATCCGGGAGCTGAAGCTGGTGACATGCGGAGGCTCCGAGTTCGTGTTTGTCCTGAACGCCTCGTTGCCGTACCACATGTTAGCCACGTGTGCAGAGACGCTGCCCCGACCCAGCTGGGAGCTGGAGCTCTATATCATAGTGTCCCTCATCATGAGGTGAGCGGATGCTAATCCACTACGACACACTCTTCTAATACAGAACCTGACTCACAACATGTGTGTGTGTTTCTGTGTGTGTGTGTGCGCGTGCAGCTCCATGTTCCTGTTGGTGATTGCCACGGCCTACCTGGAGGCCCAGAGCATCTGGGAGCCTTTTAAGAGACGGGTGTCCGTGGAGTCCAACACCACCTTAGAGACTGGGAGGCCGTTTAATCTCAGGGACATTGTGCAGATTCACAGTGATTCAAAGTAAGTGTGCACACAAAGCAGAGCAAAATGCTGATAATGTTGGACACACCATAAATATTTGGATGTAGATTAAAGTCAATATTGATCAACAATTAGAAAAAACGGATATTCAATTTTAAAATCATCTACTCACACCAAGACAGAATATTTTTTTTGACTTTTTTTTAATTTTATTAAAAATGTTTACATGACTTTGGACAAAGAATCAATTATTGATCGACCAGTGGACAAATATTTAAATATGAATGCGCACAGGTGAAGGACGAGTCACATGTATGACACTCTAAGGTTCCAGAGTGATTGATCCGGTTAACCACGGCACACAGTGTTTGACCACAGTACCTTAACCTCCTGTTGACCCTTATCTCCGGCTACTGTTAACAAATTTAACAAACTCTTCCGTCGTCTTCATTCAGGTTGAACGATTACAGCGACCCGACCCACAGTTCCAGAGGACTGTACGCGTCCACGAACGGCGCGCTGCGCACAGTCACCAGCCGCCAGGGCGCCAGCCGCACCCTCTCCGACTCGGACGGCCAGGACAGGAAGAGGATCGCGGTGGGCCGGCCACCGACGCAAGCCGCTTCCTCCCAGCTCAACAAAGGAGGCGCGGGCTCGGGCCCAGAGGCTTCCAGCCGCAGGGCCCGCAGCAGCAAGCAGCCGGACGTCCCCAGTCCCAACGCGGCGGGCCCGCTGCCTCACAGAGGCCTCTGCCCCGAGGAGGCCGAGTACGCCAATCTGATCGGAGCCATGGACAACGACCTGGAGCGGCCAGAGGCCCTGAGCACCGAGGCGGTGCCGGAGCCCAGCTCCCAGTCTGTCCAGAACAAAGGTACACACACACGCACACACACACACACTCTCTCACAGAGAGGAGGAGGGGGAAATTAATCGGTAATAACCTAGAACATGAAGAATAGAAAAAGTCTCTGGTGTGAATGTAGAAGTGCTTCTGAAGATATTATACTATTTAATGTTTATCACTTCACAAGATTTACGTGCATTTTTTATTTTTATTTTTTTAACGTGTGTCCTTCTCGTCGTCTCGTCGTCTGCAGTGTTGGAAACCAAAGGGAAGCTGCGGGGGAAAACAAAAGCCCAGAGGAGGAAGGAAGAGAAAGAGAAAAAATCCACAGGAAAGACTCAGGGAGACGAGCTGAAGGACAGCCTGGCGGACAACGACGACAGCTCCTCCACCACCACAGAGACGTCCAACCCCGACGTGGAGTCAAACATCCGAGAGGTGAGTTAAAGTCTGGTGGTCCAACTCAAATTATAATAATAATAATAATAATAATACTTTTTATCTATTTACAGGTGCTCAAAGATGCTTTCCATAAAACTAAGTTAGAAAAACCCTAAAAACAATATTAAAAGCTAAAAACACAATATTAAAAAGCCACTCTACTCTATTGAAATATTTATTCCTGTGCTTCTCTAAAAAATATATATATATATATTTTATTTTTTTATTTTTTTTTCCAGGAACCAGTGACAAAGAAAGGACGGACAGCACCTGCTGCAAAAGCAAAAGAAGAAACTTCACATTTCCTAATCAAGCCCAAAATCAAGAAACCAGCAATCACAAAAAAAGAGACTCCAGCCGAAAAATCCAGGTTTGCTTTTGTTTATTATTATTATTATTATTATTATTATTATTATTATTATTATTATTATTATTATTATTATTATTATTATTATTATTATTATTGCTTTTTATTTAAAAAATATATATTATTTTTATTTTTTATTTTTTTTATTTCTTTCCCTCTGTCTGTCGTGTGTCCTGGTTTTGATAAATCTGCGTTGTCCTCAGTTCTCTGGAGCTGCCATACGTCACACCGCTGGAGAACAAACAACGCAAGAGCTTCACATCCAAAGCTCTGCACCCGCTCACCGCCATCCCAAAGACAAAACCCCTGCAGAAACAAAGATGTGAGTTTTTAGTTTTTTTTAATTTAAACATCGTCACTTTGTTTTTTTTCCCCGCCCCAACCATCCCCTACATCTACTGACTGTGTCTTCTTTTTTTTCTGCAGTAGACGGGAAGCTGGAGGACGGGGGGCGTCCCTCTCTGTTGGCCAAGCTGCTGTCCAGCAGCTCGGCCCCGGAGCCGAGCCACTGCAGCAGCAGCAGCTCCGAGGGCGAGAAGGACTTCGCCCCTCCGGAGTGGGACGTGCCTCTTTGCAAAAACAGCATCAGTGAGTGGAGAGCAGAGAGAACCGTCCCGTCTCATCTCTTTTCGACTCAAATATTCACTCAGTGTTCTCCTGTCACACACACAGCAGAGGCAGACAGTCTGCAGCAGATCTCCCTGCAGACCCTCAACGCAGACCACTTCCTGAAGAGCTCGGCCTCAGCCGGGACCTTCTCCCCGCCGCCCACCTCCCCCAGCCTGCTGTCCCGGGGCAGCTACAGCAGTGTCCTCAACAGCCACAGGTATCGCAGCCTACATTATTATTATTACTATATTATTATTATTATTATTATTATTATTATTATTATTATTATTATTATTATTATTATTATTATTATGGTTGTGGTTGTGGTTGTGGTTGTTGTTGTTGTTATTGTTATTACAATTATTGTTACCATTATTATTACTATTATTGTTACCATTATTATTACTATTTTTATTATTATTCAAGATCCAGTGTAATATTTATTTCCATAATAGATCATACTATTTTTTTGCAGCGAGTGCTACCAGAAGAAGGCCCCAGGAAATAAACTGCCCCCCGCCGCACCACTCCCAGGAAAAAACGGGAACCCCACGTTTGCTGCTGTAGCCGCTGGATACGACAAAAGTCCTGGTAAATAAAATACACAATGTCTGTTTGTGTATTTATGTTAATGGTGACATCATTTAAATAAGCGGTAGATTGGGTTTCTAGCGTTGCTGGTTGCACAGTGACATCATTTTACGACCTCATGGTGACTGAGGTCATCATGACGTCATTTCCCAACATTTAATCATGGCTTCATATATGTTGCGTACACGGTTGTGATGTTGATGTTGTCTCGTCAGGGGGCTCCGGTCCGGGTAAATCTGAAAACCAGGGGAAGAGTCTGGCTCACATGACCTCAGTGGAGAGCGACAGCTCGGACAGGTACTGTCAAATGACTCTAATGTAACCCACCTACAATATTTACATATATTTAAAATGTACTCACCACTCACTTATTGTGTATTCATCCACCCATAGCCTGTGGAGTCCCATCGACCCAAGCGTTCCTCACTACCCCCCCACCTTCTCCGCCTTCGGGCCCAGCAACTCCTTCAACCTGACAGGAGGTAACGGTCCACCCACCCAGAGGAGAACGTAGAGCATCAGACGGAGAAGTATTGCACACTCACACCGTGTGTTGTCTTTTTTTTTTTTTTTTCCAGTTTTCAGCGGGATGAATCTTCCCAAGTCGTCGGAGCCTCAGCAGAGCTGGCCGGAGTTCCCCGCCGTGCCCTCTTCCATCTGGGACATCCCCACCAGCGACTCCCTGCCGTCCTGGCCCAGCAGCTCCGGCTCGCCCACCACCCCGACCGCAGTAAGATCTTTTTAAAAACCCCGTTGCCATGGCTACCAGATCCACTTCCTGTCGCCACTGTGAATCTTCTCCTCTCTCTCTTTGTCCGCAGTCACTCCTGGGGAACAGCCGCAGTCCGTGGTCCTCCACCACGCCCTTCGGCAGCTCCATCTGGTCCACCAGCGCCGACTCGGCCCTGCACCCTTACGCTCCGACCACCAACGCCACCACTCTGACCGACCTGGTGGTCGGCTCCGCCCCCTCGGCGCCGCCCCCCGCCGAAATGAGCCGCACCTACAACCCGTGGAGCATGTGGCGCCCGACGCTGAGTCGGCGCAGCTCGGAGCCGTGGCCCAGCTCCTCCGACAACGGCAACTGAACAGCACTTGATGGCACTTAGCAGAAGCATGTGGCGGATTTTGACCTACGCGTCAAATCGGAAAAAAAAACAAAAAAAAACATCTTCGTTTTAATGAAAGAACCCCCAACAGAAAGCAACGTCACCCGAGACGTCTGGTAGCTCAGCGTCGTAGGTTACCCACAATGCAATTTAGTTCTCTGCAGTTTGTTTTAATTCGCGGGGCAGAAACACCGTTTTATTTTTTGGAATTTGTTTTAGCAGGAGCCCCTAAATGGGGGGCACGGTATGCTCACGCCAGTGCAGACATCTTGTTTCATGTAGAAACGCTGGTAAATGCTGCAGAATCTCTAAAGATCAGTATTAATGAGGAACAGACATCTCGTTTTTTTTTTTTTTTTTTTTTTTTTGTGCCATGTCTTGTTCTCAGAGTCATTATCGGTTTCTTATAAATAAAAATCAAATAAAAAAAACTTGGTTGGGAAAGTCAAATTTGGATCAATTTGGATTAAAATCAGGCGCTCTGGGCTTTTATTTTGGCGGATCTTTTCCTATTCTGATTCTTTGATTCTGAAGATCGACACCAGTTCCAACGTTTTAAAGTGAACTCTGTCCTAAAAACTGTCCAAGCCTTCTGTGAGAGTAAATTAAGTCTGAGGTTTGTATGGTACATCACTTTAAATAAAGGATTTCAGCAAAATATTTTTATTTTATTCCCTTCGCAGGATTCTCAACCTTCCACCAAATTTGATTTAAATGGTTCTTTTATTATTTTCAATTTTTTTATTATCCGTGACAATAAATAGGACCAATAATGCGATCATTTTTTTATTAGATATTCATGTATCATATAAATCAGACTTTATCTAAACATTCCATTTTTAGAAAGTCATTCTCCTGAATAATGTTGAAATGTAGTGATTCAGGGATGATTCACGATCGATGACTCGGCACATTGTTCTCCGAGCATCATCTCCATTTTCCATCAATGGTCACTTAGGACACGGTTGCCTCAGAGACGCCATGAGGAGCCCCCCAAACCTGGCCACGTCACATTTGGAGAAAACCTTCACGCTGTGGCTCTTCTTCAGCTGGTTGCTGCGATCCAGGACCATCATGCCCCGGGAGACGGAGCCCTGCAGCTCCACGCGCACCGGACACTCCACGCTCTCCGTGACCAGGGCGCCGTCGATGCACGCCGCCATGGCGTAGGAGTCGTAGGAGACGAAGCCCGGTCCGAACAACGCGTCCCTGTTGGTCCCCTGAACCTCTCTGGAGTAGGCCCAGCACCTGGAGGTTATCTTCTTCATGAAGCGCGCGGCCGGCGCGTCCTGATTCATCAGCTCGTCAAAAAACTCCTGCACATCAGTGGGCGGAAAAAAAAATGTATGCAACATTGTTACTTCACCAAAAACTAACCAAGGGATTTTTTTTTTTTATAGACAAGTGTTTTTTGGTTTGTGATTGGACGCCTCCTGACCCACGTCATTGCATTTCTGCAGGTAAATTCCCATGATGCAATATAAGTAGGGCAGAGGAATTCTTCCAAAACAACATAGGCCGACTCCGGATCCATCACAAAGTTAAACTCTGCGCACGGAGTCACGTTTCCTTTTCCTACAGAGAATTCAAAAAAAAAAAATGAATGAAATGAAGAGCCTTGATGTTTGTCATGTTTAAAAAAAAAAAAACGCTGTTATCCTCTGATGTTATTGATCACCTTCCATGTTGCCGCCCATGATGTACAGATCTTTGAGCTTCTGGGGGAAACGCGGATCCAATCTGACGGCCAGAGCCAGATTAGTGAGCGGGCCCAGGGCCATCAGGGACACCTGAGGTCACACCAAGGTCATGGTCAGTGTTATCATTCCAGAGGGGCATGTTTGTGTGAAAAAATGCATTTATTCTATAATATGTGTATTTTTAAAGTCTCCATGACTTTCCACAGCAGCTTCAGATCGCAGAGGCCCCTCCCACCTGGTTCTGGTTCTCCGACACCAGTCGGATCATGGCGTCGACGGCGTGCTCTCGCTGGATTTTCTCCTCCCACTGTGGATCTTTGTCTTCGATCACACCTCCGAGTCCGTCGCTTCCAAAGTGGTCGCGACTGGGGTCGAGTTCTCCGAGCAGGGGAACGCCAGAGCCTCGGAACACCGGAATCTGCCAATCAGTGAGTAATACACCACACCACACGTCACATGACAAATTCACTATGTGTTGAAAATAAGTCCCTCTGGGTGTGTGGCGTGTGTGTGGCGTGTGTGTGTGGCTCGTGTGTGTGTGTGTGATGTGTGTGGCGTGTGTGGCGTGTGTGTGTGGCTCGTGTGTGTGGCTCGTGTGTGTGTGGCTTGTGTGTGTGGCGTGTGTGTGTGTGTGGCGTGTGTGTGTGGCTCGTGTGTGGTTTGTGTGTGGCTCGTGTGTGTGTGGCTCGTGTGGCGTGTGTGTGGTGTGTGTGTGTGGCTCGTGTGTGTGTGGCTTGTGTGTGTGGCGTGTGTGTGTGTGTGTGGCATATGTGTGTGTGGCTCGTGTGTGTGTGGCGTGTGTGTGTGGCTCGTGTGTGGCTCGTGTGTGTGGCTCGTGTGGCGTGTGTGTGTGCCGTGTGGCGTGTGCGGCATGTGTGTGTGTGTGTGTGTGTGTGTGTGGCCACAGTAAACCAACCCCCTCTCGCTCACAGACGGCCAGAACCATCAAAACGTTCTGACACACGTTCTCCAGCGTGGTGTTCCCAAACACGCAGGTGACGCCCAGCACGTGGACATCAGGCGACGCCAGCGCCATCATGATGGCCTGGGCGTCGTCAATGCCGCAGTCGGTGTCGATGATCATCAGTTTCTTCGCCATGGTCCTACGGGGAAAAAAACGAAATGTCCAGAATCAACTGACATCACGTCTGTCAAAGTCCAAATTAAGCAATCCTCAATTTGCTCATGATCTGATCATAGTTGGTAGATCACATATTTTTTCACCGTTTTTTCTGACATAAATAAATACTGAGAATAGCATCTTCTGATGATTCTGATTTAATTGAACCCTGAGTTTCTTAAGCCCCTTCTACTACAACTACTACTGCTTCTCTATTACTCCTCTAATTCTTGGCCTTTCTTCTTTTGCTTTTAAATTTTAGTCACATGTGTGTCATACGTGCAAATGTTTGACATAGATTTTAATCCAGAGGTCAGAGCCGCCAGCTGCTTCGACCTGAGAATGCGTTGCAGCTGCTCCCGTATAATAAATCACAGCGGTTTCACTCTCGTCAGCGCAGTGAAGTTAGGCAACATTGACGGGAAAAAAAAAAAAAAACTCGAGCCCCGTGTGGTCAACACTTCCTCTGTGGACGACAACTTTTGTGTTTTGTTTCGTGTAAATGGTGTAAAGATGGTTTCAAGTTTTTTGAAGAGTCAAAATGACCAGACTCACCTTTGGCCAGTGAAGTGACGCCCAGTGTGACGCCAAGATCACGTTTCTTTACGTCTAACCCACGTACCGTACGTCACATGTACGTCACACAGTTTTTTTAAAGTAGATGTATTGGTTGAATATACGACTGGTTGCATAAATATATGTTACATTATTATCGCGTTAAAGCATAATAACTCATGAATTCATTCACGTAGTCCATTATTTTATCGCATGAATACCCATACAGACAGACGATGGGTCACAGGAGGGGCGGGATGTTGATCAGTATCGGCTGGGGATGGGCGTCACTCAGGTGTCTCAACCAATGAGAGCATTTGGGGGAGGGCGGGGCTTAAGACTCGAGCCACTTCGAATGTGTATGGTGCCTGTTAAGGAAAAAAAACAAAAGAACAGATTTATAACTTGCTGCTGCTCTGCAGGTGCTGGCTTTATATTTTATTTGAATACATGAATTAATTCATGTTTAAATTGACATTTACTGCACTTTTGTTCATACTACTTATTGTATGTACTTTTAAAATATGTATATTCCTGTCTTATCTTCCATCATTTCCCCTCCACTCCCTTCATATCACATTTTTCTGACTTTAAAGTCAGAATTCCAAGATTAAAGAATAAATAAATCATTGATAAGAAAGAAAACTGGAGGTGAGGGGTGAGAGGGGAGAGCTACAACCAGAAGGTGATGAAGGGATGTCCACTGCAGTAAAATCCAAAAGAAGAACAATAAGGGCGAGTGGGCAGGAAAGTTGTAACGATGAGACACCGGAGGGTGGCGGTGATGCAAAGAATAGGAGAAGTGCCGTAAAACCCAAAAGAAAAAGAATAAGAATCTCCATTAAACATCAACGAAAGAATAAAAAAAAGATGAAGAGAAAGAAGAAGGTGTTTATATTGAGTACTGGGTGCTTGCATTCATTGATTACTCAATAAAATGTAACAATAACAATAATAATAATAATAATAATAATAATAATAATAATAATAATAATAATAATTGTATATATATATAATAATTATATTTATATATATATTAAAGTTTTTTTATAAATGTCACACACACCCTGTAGACGTCGACACAGTCTGCTTTGATTTAATATCCCCAGAGAAAAGCCAGGGTCGTGATCCTGAGGAAACGGAGGCCTGCGCAGACGGAGCCCAAACCATTAGCTGACTTCGGCTCCCGTCACGTTTTGGTACCACAGGGGGACTGTGACTTGACGGACATGACCTCTGGAAAAAATAAACGTATCCTGGCCTGGGAGATACACACAGCCAACTTTGACATTGTGCTCACGAGGAAAATCCAAACGAGTGAGTGAAAAATGTGCATAAGGGAAATCTGTGGTGCCACAGGATCGGACCATTTACCGGCTCTCCCTCCTGACAAACAGTTTCAGGCATCGTGAAGAGGTGCAGCACCCGGAAGTTGAAGTCGTCCAACAGAAGCCTGCGGGACGTCCCAACAAATGGGTATCTGGAGGGGATCAAACAGCGGAAAGTGCTCGACCTCAGAAGATGGTACTTCTCATTTTTGGGGGTTTTGATTCATTTCATACAGGAAACGACAACAGAGGCTCACATCATAAGTATAATGTTATACATTTCTTATTTTCATTTCATAAGTGTATTTTTAATGATTTGTCCCTCAGGTACTGCATCAGTCGGCCTCAGTACAAGAACTCGTGTGGAATCTCCTCTTTGGTTTCCTGCTGGAACTTCTTATACAGCACTCTGGGTGCAGGAAGGTGAGCGAAGCGTTATGTCCTCCGCCAGATTTCACTTCAAAACACAGCACATGAGACAGAATGACAGATAATGGCAACTGGCTTATTATTAGTACCCATCTAGACAGTCTCCACTGAAAGTTGTATTCTCTTGCTGATGAGTACTTGTGTGTTTTTGTGTTGTTAGTCTTCCACACATCACTCAGGAGGAGGCTCTGCACATTTTAGGGTTTCATGCTCCGTTTGAAGAAATCAAGTTTGGGTCGTTCACAGGAAACACTACTCTGATGAGGTTTCACCAGCTGCTCCGGTTGCATAGCATCACCTTGTGAAATCCAAGCTTCTGTGATTTTTTTTATTTATTTATTTTACTTACAGGTGGTTCAAACAAATCAATGAGCATTTCCGAGTGCGAGGTTGCTCCTACATTCTCTACAAACCTCATGGAAATAATACCATACAAAGAACATGTGAGTTATAACAATAACAATAATAATAATAATAATAATAATAATAATAATAATAATAATAATAATAATAATAATAATAATAATAATAATAATAATAATAATAATAATGGTGATAATAATAATAATAATAGTGATAATTATAATGATAATGATAATGATAAAAATAAAAATAATATTAAAAACAATAAGATTATATAAATAATAGCTTAAATAATAACAATAACAATTACAATAATGAACCTGTCTCCTCCTTCCAGCTGAGGGAGCGTTGATGAAGCTGACCCAGGGTCTGAAGGATGAGTCCATGGCCTTCATCTACCACTGCCAAAACCACTACTTTTGCCCTGTGGGCTTCGAGGCCACGCCCATCAAAGCAGAAAAGGCTTACAGGTAGGTCACACCACTTTGGTTTTGCACCTAAAGAGGTGATAACCTGAGTGTTGTTTTGTTTTTTTGTGCACAGTGGCCCTCAACTCAAAGGTGAAATGGAGCACTGGATCCTAATCGCAGATTCCAATAGGAAAGGCCCAGCAATCCACTGTAAAAAGTAAGAACTGTTTTTATGTTTTCTTTTTTATATCAGCTGTGTTGTGGAGTTGCTTAACAGGAAACTGCTCTTTGCAGGTGGTTGGACGTGGTGACTGACCTCAACACACAAAACCCAGAATTCCTGGACATCCGTCACACGGAGCGGGGGATTCAGCTCCGCAAAACCAAAAAGGTTCCTCTTCTCAATTATGTTATTATTTAAAATGTTGTTCTCCAACGAAGCACATTAGACAGAAGTAGATGCTACTAACACACCTTGGCTGGCTCACAGGTGGGTGGTAACCTGCACTGCATCGTGGCCTTCCAGAGGGGAAAAAAGCGGCGTACCCGGCACTGAACCTGATGAAGCACACCCGGTGATAAAAATTTCCAAACACAACTGGGTGTTCATTTTTTTATCAAATAATATTAAAATTTAATAAATTGTGAATTTGTTGGGGACTGTTTTCAGTCATTCATTCATTAGGGAGTATCCACTGCAGCATTAAAGTATTTACAGATAATACAACACAGGATGCAGTTGTATTGTTGTAAAGTTATAGTTATGTGTTTTTTTTCTTTTCATGGGATTTGTTAAGGAGAAAAATATAGAATATGATCAGAATTAATCTCAGATTAAGATTCAACTCAACAGTCAATAGTGACATATAAATAATAAATATGTTATACATGAATAATTACTTTTTAAGTAAATTCCCAGAGTACCAGAAGAAGTTTATGTGCTCCCCTGATTATTCTCACTGAGCTTAAACTCACAGGGGGTTATTTACAAAAGTGCTCAGAACGACCCTCTGGTGGTCAAAGAGAGAAACTTCAGGCACTAGTAAAAGTAGCGTTAGTGCTAATATAAAAACCTATCAGCACTTCCGGTAAAACTTTTCGAAATACAAGCTCATCTGAAATAACTAGATACAAAAGCGACCGTAAAAATGCATGAAACAACGATTTAGACGTAAGTGGCACTATCATAAAACCGACCGTGGTTGGATACATTCAATGTGGGAGGGCAGCAGATACATTGGCGATTTTGGCATCAATGTTCGCAAACGACAGGTTTGTTTCAGCTCATGCTAACTCGATGCTATCATCGCCAATGTATCTGCTGCTCTCCCACATTGAGTTTATCAAACCACGGTCGGTTTTATGATAGTGCCATGAAGGAATGTTACGTCTAAATAGTTGTTTCATATTTTTTACGGTCGTTTTTGTGTCTAGTTATTTCGGGTGCGTTCGTACTTTGAAACGTCTTACCGGAAGTGCTGATAGGCTTTTATATTAGCACTAACGCTACTTTTACTAGTGCCTGAAGTACCTGTTTTGTTTTGTTTTCGTTATGAGCACTTTTGTCATGAACCCCCTGTGAGTTTAAGCTCACATAGTGAGTTATACGTGTTCTGTCTAAACTACAACTTTATATAAATGATTTAAGCCCAATACCTTGTATGATATTACATTTAACTGATTTATGATATTATATTATATTATTATAATTTCCTCATGTGGTGCAGCATCATCTTACAGGTTTTATGGAATGTGGTTTTAAAGGATGATATTGCAGAGTAAAACCTTAAGATGGCAGCAGTGAGACTTTAAGGACGTCAGCTGCCGTTTAATCCCAGAGAAGAAGAAAAAGGAGGGACACACCCCCCTCCCCTCTTCCGGTCACAGTGGTACCGTCTGTCCAACCTGGACCGGAAAAGGAAGTTGGTTATGACCACGGAGACACTCTTGGACAACTGCCACTGTTGTTTTTGTTTACACTTCTCCGGCGTCCACGTGCACCGAGCTGCACGGATGTGTGCGTAGTGTACCGTTTTGTTTGTCCTCGGGTTTTCTTGATGGTGACACTGGCGTAACATCCGGGCGTGTATCCGTCCATCAACCAACTGATGTCTCTGTGAGCTCATCCGGTCTACAACGGCTGCACAGGTCAGTGTTTGTCAACACAACGCGTGGGTTTGTTGTTGTTGTTTTTGTATTGTGTCTGTGTGTCTTTGATCACGTGGTTTTTGTCCGAGGTCACTGCTCTTCCTCTCGGTTAAATGTCTCTTCTTTCCTTCCCCAGAGAGGACACACATCACTCTGCAGCCAGTTCTCTCAACACCATCATCTTCATCATCAACATCAATGCCTAACACATCAGAAGGTCAGGGGTCGCACCTCTCCGTGGTGATTGAATCACCAGTGCCCCAAAGGAGCACAGATGTGGACGAGGGCCGGGGCCTGATGGGCTCCCTGGCCCGGGACGCCGCCCGGGCCAGGAGGGCGTCCAGCGCCGAGCTCCACCTGCCCTGGACCTGCCCGGTGACCCACTCCAGAGAGAAGTTCTACACCGTGTGCTCCGACTACGCCTTCCTCAACCAGGCCGCCTCCGTCTACCGTCCCACCAGCTCCAACCGGGCCGGGGGGGCGCACACGCAGGAGGACAAGCCCAAAACCTCGGCCCAGTACGACTCTTGTCCGGCTGCGGGGGAACATGTAGGATCAGACGGGGACTGCGACATGGACGACGTGTCTTCTGGAAACATGAAGCCCATTCTGGCCTGGGAGATCGACACCACCAACTTTGAAGCTGTGCTGTCCAGGAAAATCAGAACGAGTGAGTCAAAAATGAATAACTTGTATCTTAAAAAATTGTGGTGTGACAGGGTGGGACCAGTTATTTCACTGCGTTTGTTGTCAAAGTTCAAATCGTGTCGTGTCCCGCTGCGTTTTAGGCTACGTGAAGAAAAGCAGCACTAAGAAGATGAAGTCATCGGACAGACTGAGTCGAAACCTGCAGGACGTCCCAACAAATGCGTCTCTGGAGGAGATCCAACAGCGCAAAGTGCTCGACCTCAGAAGATGGTAAATGTCATTTTGTAGGCTTCACCATGGAAATGACAACATAGCTTTACCTTATAAATATGATATAATTTACTAAATGGCTGTTATTTGATTTGTTATGTGTTATTTTTTGATGATTTATCCCTCAGGTACTGCATCAGTCGGCCTCAGTATAAGACCTCGTGTGGAATCTCCTCTTTGATTTCCTGCTGGAACTTCTTATACAGCACTCTGGGTGCAGGAAGGTGAGTGAAGCATTTTTTTGACAACATGAATCTTTGAAGGGACCTTGAAAAAAAAAACTAACTTCAAGGCTGTTTTTTTGGTGTTGTTAGTCTTCCACCCATCACTCAGGAGGAGGCTCTGCACATTCTGGGCTTCCAGCCTCCGTTTGAAGATATCAAGTTTGGTCCGTTCACAGGGAACGCTACTCTGATGAGGTTTCACCATCTGTTCCTTTTAAAATACACTGAATATCACTACAACTTTGTACATTCTGAATAATGTAGTTTATTTTTTTAATTATTTACAGGTGGTTCAGACAAATCAATGACCATTTCCGAGTGCGAGGTTGCTCTTACATTCTCTACAAACCTCACGGAAAACACAAGACGGCAGGAGAGACAGGTCAGAGGCCCAGCTGCTGATAATAATAATAATAATATATAACGGTATTCACGGTATTATTCATGTTAATATTAATAATAACAAAACAATAATAACAATACAATATACTATATTATTATGATTATGATTATGATTATGATTATGATTATGATTATTATTATTATTATTATTATTATCCGTTCTCCTCCTTCCAGCTGAGGGAGCGTTGATGAAGCTGACCCAGGGGCTGAAGGATGAGTCCATGGCCTACATCTACCACTGTCAGAACCACTACTTCTGCCCTGTGGGCTTCGAGGCCACGCCCCTCAGAGCATCCAAAGCTTACAGGTAGGTCATGGGTGAATTATTGGTTTTAATCCAGGAGAGTTTTTAGGGTGGAAAGTGTGGAAATTCATCCGTTTTGTGCAAACGTCAAGTCTATATATATTAGTGAAAATGTCTTTTCACCTCTAAAGAGAAAATAAACCAACTTGTTTTTTGCCGTGTACAGGGGCCCTCTACCCACAAATGAAACAGAGCACTGGATCCTGATTGGAGATCCCAGCAGGAAACACCCAGCAATGCACTGTAAAAAGTAAGAACTGTTTTTTATGTCATTTGTTTTTTTATCAGCTGTGTTGTTGAGTTGTGTAACAGCAAAAATGCTCTTTGCAGATGGTCGGACGTGGTGACTGACCTCAACACACAAAACCCCGAATACCTGGACATCCGTCACACGGAGAGGGGGATCCAACGCCGCAAAACCAAAAAGGTTTCTCTCCTCATCCCCCCATCTGTTTTTTTATTTTAATTTTGATTATGTTGCTCTCCAAATAAACACCACTAACAGACCTCGGCTGGCTCACAGGTGGGTGGCAACCTGCACTGCATCATGGCCTTCCAGAGGGTGAACTGGCAGAAGCTCGGCCCCTGGGCTCTGAACCTGGAGAACCTGCGGCACGACTTCCACCAGTCGAGTGCGGAGCGCGCCCACGGACGCGTCCCCGAGGACGGCGCCGAGGACCGGACGGCGGCCAAGCGCCTGGGCGTCCTGGGACGCTCGCTCAGTATGGGCAGTCAGAAAGAGAGCAGCTGGAAACGACAGTCCAACACCACAGACAACAGACAGAGGAGCAGCGACCTGGAAGAAGACATCACTGACTGAAAAAAAAAAAAAAAAAAAAACGTTTATGGGCTGCAAAGGAAACTCATGACAATGACCCATTTTTGCTGTAGATTCAGTTGTAGAGATACAGGAAGTGTTTGTTTTTTTCTGCGTCTGGCGTACAGTGGTTAGTCCAGTGGAGTTTTGTGATTTGTGAAACCCACGTCTAAGAAAGTTTGTAAAATAAAAAAATATGGTGGAATCCCTCGTAAAACCCATAAAACCAAATGTGAACCACAGGAAGTGGACGACTGCACGGTTTAGTTTTTTATTCCTGTTCAGACATTATTATCATTTATTCTTACTTTTTCAGCACAGTTAGGCCATCTGTCCTTGACCCAACGCGTTCCTTGTGTACTCGCATTTGCGGATTTGATGTAGTGTTTGGTTTATTTATTTCATACTCTAAAATAAATTAAGATTTTTTTTATAAACTCCTAGAGCAGACATCCTTCTCTACAAGAGTCACCGACACATTTTCTGTCCAGTCACACGACGGAGGCTGGAGATGTGCGACATCCTTTTAACTTATGCCGTAATTCTCTGATGTGTGTTGGCCCGACACGGCAGCAACCTCCTGATGGTAAAAAAAACAGTTGAAAAAATATTTGATACATATGTTATATATTTTTATTATTATTTATTGGATGATATAAATTAGAATTTACACAGATACATTGAAAGCTGTTTATCTCACCTATCAAAGAGGCACCTTGCTTCAACCATGTTTGACCGAGTTCAGATATGGATGCTGATGTTTTCCCTGTTTGGAGCCACCTTTGTTTATATAAAAAATAAAATAAATAGTTAACATTGTGCTTTTTCTTAATTTTCTCAAAAACGGTGTATCCAAATGTCGTAAGTCAACACAGCACTCCCTCAGATCCTCAGCAACACACCTGCAGAGTGTAAAGTGGATCGGATACGTTTTTTTTTGTTTTTTTTTATCTGCTCTTCACTTCGCAACTTTATGTAAGTGAGCATGTGATGTTATGTATTTTATTCACAAAAGAGTATGACCTTGTGTTTTTTTTTTTTATCTATACATCTAACTGTGGCCTTGTATTTTTGACTTGCAGACTCACCCCCGCTGGGAGTCCCACTCCTCTCCACTGTTGGGGTACACCACCCAGCTGAGGTCCGGGCCCAGCAGGGTCCCTGCAGAGTGCAGCAGCGGCTCCACCGACGCTGGGGAGCAGCAGTTGACTCCCACAGCGAGCAGCTGCTGGGAACTGTGGGCCAGCTGCACGGCGTCTGTGAACGGGCTGCCGTCGGATATACGCCTCCCATCCTGAGAGGGTTCACGAACACAGCGTGAGTCCTTGATCAGATTTTGATCAATATTATCATTATGTGCGGTGGTTTTACCTTACAGGAGAAGGAGAGCCAGGCTTTAGAGTTTGGGAACTCTCTGAGCAGCTGCACCAGAGCCTCCGCCTCTTTGAGGCTCGGGATCGTCTCAAAAGCGACGAGGTCGGCTCCTGCTGCTGTTAAACAATCAACCTGCGGGCGATGCCATACTTTAAGCTCCTGGGAGAGAAAAATAAAAATGAAGCGATTACATCATACTCAAAACTGAGCACAATAACAAAAAGAGTGGAAACCAAGGTTGACGGGTAGTCTGATGAGCAGCGACGTAAATGCTGTGTTTTTCTTCCTTTGTTTGCAACCTTTACCCAGCATGCAACATGAACTTTATACAACCAGTGTGAGCACGCCGAGAGCTGCTCACCTCGATACTCATCTTCTCTGCGTAGGCTCCGGTGTACTCTGAGCCGTTGTGCAGAAAAGCTCCGTACGGTCCAACAGAGCCGGCCACCAAAGGACGCCTCGGCTCTTAATAATGATTTTTTTTAAAGAACGCATTAAAATAAAAAAGCACAAAAACACAGTGTCCAATCAGCTGTGAGGTGTGTACCTGATGGACGACTGTCAGAGATAAATCTCTGCACCGACTCTTGGGCCAGATGGACTCCAGACATCAGCAGCTCTCTGGCACGTTCACAGCTCACGTCCATGTGAGCTGTGAATCCTGTGATACTGGCCTGGTATGTAGCCGTGGTGATGACGTCGGCGCCACTGAGCAGGAACCTGTGATCATTATTATGATTGTTATTATTATTATGACCTCACTCCACTAACTCTGCTAACTGACTATTTTACAGACACCTGCCTGTAATGAGCATCTCTGATGGCCTGGGGATTCGTTTGCAGAAGCCTGGCACTCCACAGAGGATCTCCCTAAAGGCCAGACACACAACACATTTCAATCCACGTCTTGAAAATGCCAAAAATGTATATCTTTATATCATATATAATAGCAGTTTGTATGTGGCAGCATCAGCAATAATAATTTGGCCATTTACTATTAAGAGACGCCTACTAATACTTTTTCTTTCCCATAGTTGATTTAACAATATGATGAAACATCATGACTCATGTAATTTTAGGTCAAATGCTGTCATTGTTACCATGGAAACAGTTCCTTTTTTTATTTTATTTTATCTTAACTAAATCTAAGCAGTTTCCGTTTTTACTCATTAACCCCTTAATAAA
>JAFBJU010000371.1:29300-55758 GCA_016785305.1 Colistium nudipinnis | reverse complement strand
TATATGTATATATATATATATCTTATATATACTGTATATATACGTAAAATTAATTTAATAATTAAATTACACAATGTTATATTTTAAATTGTGTGGTTAGGATGTAGTTCATATATTCAGCAATAACCGTTGAGTGGATGTATTCCATTTTAACAAACGGAAGTACAAAGATTTTATTACTGACGTTAACGATATGTTAACGAAAAATCTCAACTAGACACTCACGTGTAGCGCACGTGCTCTGTGAATTAAGGATTTAAATGAGAAATCATCTCTGAAAGTAATTGTTATTCTTCACCTGAAAATGATGTCCTTCTGCTTCCAGTTCAGTTGATAATCCACCATCGAGAATCAAAGGTTCATTATTACTCATATAAGGTTTTAGACGTGAACCCATGGACACACACTTGTTTATTTTAGACTTGTAGACTAAAATTAAACACACAAAGTCGAGGAGAGGACACAACGATCAATACCCTCACTGCTTCAAAAGCGAACACACGCTGCACAAAATGAAATAACATTAAATGCTTCACGGCTTCACGTCACGTTTCACTCTGTTGTTGTTCCGGGTGCAAACGTTGTGTTTACAGCCACTCGAATTTTTAAGTTAAAATGAGTGTGATCCGTCCTCAACAGTTCTACAAATCCGCCGCTAGATGGCGCGTTACACAATAACATCAGAGGGAAACAACGAAAGAAGCACTGCATTCAAACGTAAAAGCCATTTATCTAGACTATTTATATTTACATTTAAATACGCCTAGCAGGTATAAATGCTTTATTTCGAGACGTGTATTTTATTTTAAAAATGTTAACATCAATCTTCAACCAAGGGTGAAATTACATCACAAGTTGTATTTTTCCACAGCGTTAGGGGAGTCACCGTTACTGCGCTTCTTGAACGCACCTTGGCTTGGCCGCAGTTACTATAGTGACGAAAACTGGAGGACACAAAAAGACAAAGATAGGGAAAGTTTGGACACAAGGTCAGCTAGAGACCCAGATGTTGGTCTGTCAACTGCGTGCACGAGAAGACTTTTAACGCATCTCCTTTGATCGTATTGAATGTCCTCTTTGATCTTACGGACAGTTACATGTCCACAGATCACAGCAAGGCACTGATGTCATTTTGTGACATTGATACGCAACTGCCCAACATAACGTGAGACACAACAGTTGTGAGGCAGTGAGGGCATGAGTCTGCTGAGGGACATTAGACACAGGCGTCCAGGGGGCGGGGCTTAAACAGGAAACGGCATGTACAGCAAACACCGCGTTAACCCGGAACAGAAACAAACTTTTAGCAGCGGTTTTGAGTTGCAGCGTCAGTTACCTTGGTAACAGTGCCCACATTTGAAACTGTTCTCCTTTAGCCCGGGTTAAATTAATCCCGACATTATAGACTTGGCCCCTGAAGTTAGCCCAATAATCCGGCGCACGTCTCGTGGAGAGACGCCGCAGGTTATTATGGTAAGTGGACCGGGACATATTTTGACAGGAAGTGTGATGTTGTCAGGCAAATGGACATGTGAGAAAAGACGTGGTGTGTGTACAAATACAAAATAATAGGAAGGGGGGACATTAAAAAGGTTTCAGGAAACATGTAAATCATGTTTATGCCAAACACGTTTTAGCAAAATAGAAGAAATTGCGAGCATACTTCCACTGAGCCTAATGCTAGCATAACATCAGAGCAGCTCTACTCATATTAGCCAGCTAGCTTAGTTAGCTAGCTACTACTGGCTTTAAATAATAATGTTAATAATGTTGGGCTTTTGGAGTAACCACGAGAAGTAACTCACAAAAATGACACAGCACCACTTGTGCTAAATAACAGCAAACAAGCAGCTACACAGTCACTGTTAGCTTTAAGTTTCCCCATTTGGGGGGGGGGGGGGATTATCGAAGGTATTTGCTGGATATCCGCATAATATTACAGCATCATAACTCGAGCACAACACTTATGTAATGGTAATAGGTTATTAACTAGTGAAAAGTCCTGGTTTTCACCTGTTCTACTTAATTGCCCTCAAATGTTGACAAGTGTGTTGTGAATATGTGTGTGTGTGTGCGCTCAATAGGCTATTTATTGATTATAAGTTGGTTCTATATTATTAGGTCCACTTGTATTGAAGTATTAGAGAGTTTACAGACTACAGTCTACATCATATGTGTTTGTGGGGTTGATTGTGTTTTTGCTCAGTGAAGGTCACAACAGCGAGGATTATTTGAGATTCGGGGATAAGAAGTAAGTTCAGATGGATTAAAGATGAGCACAGATGGGAACTCCAGATCAGCTGTTTATTATTTCCATATCGTTTGCTGGTTGATCTGGGATCTGGAAGGAGAAAGGAAACAACAAATATCCTTAGCTTGCGCACCAATATTCCAGCAAAGGAAGTTATGCTGAACATAATTACTAATGCAAGTAAAACAATATATCAGGGAAGGACATAAGCCAGTAAGGTTGTTATAGTTACACAAACAATTCAGATCAAAATAAACTTACTATTCATGTACGCAGCACAAACAATTGGGAGTGTGAGGCCTCCACATGAGGCCATGAAGCTTCTTTGTTTGGCTGAGAGGATTTGCAACAGGTGAGCTTGCTGCCTTTATTGATTTCTTTGCCCCGCCCCCTCCATCAGGAAGGAGGAGGCAGGTAGAGACAGGTTGCAGAGGGAGGGAGATGTTCTACAGCAGTGTGGAGCTTTTTTTTTAAGTTAACAATGGTTAGAGAACAACAAGGCACCTTGGGCATGTTGTCCTTTACAGACGCACAAACCTCTTGATCAGGATAGGATAAAGTCTCACTCAGGACTGTGGGAGGAAACTGGAGCTTCCACAGTACACAAATGCACAACAACAGTTTGTTGCTGTGAGCTGACAGTGATCACAAATGAGCTGACAAAGGGGACTGGTACTAATTCATTATGAATCCCTTTTTAGATTCTTTACATAAAACAAATCAAGTTGAAACGTTTTGAAACTTCAATTAGATATTTCTAAACTAAATATAATAGAATTGACTGAATATGTGCACACAAGCTAATATGGTTCTTTTACACTCCTCATACGAATCAGTGTTTTGCTTATGGATTGTGGATTATATGTTTTTACGGTCTATGTGTGAAAAATATTTATCTTGGATGTTACAGTATCAGAGCGTCAAGTTTTTTTTTGTGCCCCTGTATTAATCACATTTGATTTTTTCTTTATCAGGAAGATCGATATGCCTTTCTTACCGAGTGGTACGACCCCATCGCCTCTCTCCTGCGCCGCTACCAACTGTTCTACTATCCCAACGATGGCTCAGTGGAAATGGTAGATATTTACTACAGCATTTATATTACATTTCTTGTTCTACTGATGCGTTTTTCATTTCAAAAATCGGAATATTATATGTGTGTAAATGTTGGATTTAATCTTTCTTACTAACACAAGAATTTTATTTATTTGCAGTTTGACGTGAAGAACCAGAGAATATTTTTGAGAAAGACCAAATATGATGACCTCCATCAAGAAGACCTATTTGTGGGGAATCGGGTGAACATCTTCTCACGGCAGCTTAATCTGATCGAATATGGGGATCAGTTCACCGCAGACAAACTTGGCAGCAAAAAAGAAAGGTACGAGTCTGCATACTCCTCAACAGTTGCATATATATACACACACACATACATACATACATATATATATATATATATACAATCATGTGTTTCATGTAAATATAACCATTATAATATGTTGTCTGCTATCATACAGTTATTAAACGTTTAAAATGTTGCTCACAGAATATGTTTAATTCACATCCTGATGCATTTTTCTCTCGATGCACCTTCCATTTCCATCCCTCTCTTCTGCCAGAACTCTCGCCCTGATCAAGCCTGATGTGGTGACCAAGATTGGCGACATCCTTGAATTGATATATTCGTCCAACTTGATCGTGACCAAAGCCAAAATGACAAAGCTGACGTGGTAAGGTCAAAGCCTCGGCTGGTGAGGGTCTGATAGCATGAGTAGTCCTTCTTTGGTGATGGATGGATGGATCGAGTTGGCCCCGAACCAGCAACCTTCTGGTGTCTCCTCCACCACTAGTCCACCTCACCTTTATATTATCTTACATAGTACCTTAATGTAATGGTTCACTTTAGTTTTGATCTTCACGTTTAAATTGCAAATTCATTACTTTCATTTGCACTATATCGTTTTTACATTGTGGACCCTCATCATAGAACAAACAAAAAAACATTTGATATATATATTTTTTTATTTTTCAAATTTTACTTTTACGTCACTATTGTAAGATGTAATCTATACTGCATGTTTTTTTTAACATGGTCTAAATGGTTTTTCCAGGCTTTGACACTTGCAGTGATAAATTATTCAGTGTCCTTTAACAAAAATCAAAACAAAATCTATGCTAATCAGTGTGTCATTTTTTTTTAAACTGTAGCCTGTTAACGTCTTGCCCTCTGCAAAGGTCTTTGTCATTAGTGTGGTACTCGAGTTTGGTCACTCATTAACTCGGTGGTTTATGGTGTTCTTACTTTACAGGAGCCAAGCGACCGACTTTTATGTGGAACATCAGTCAAAGCCGTTCTTCAAGTGAGTCCCCTTTTGTAAATGATTCTCCAGTTTTCAGCTGGTATGAGCAGCGATGTATTACCTGTAGATGGCCATTAGCGTGAAGAGCGCTCAGGATATTTGGACACATTTAAGGCCCATATCTCCTTTTTATCCATTGAACCGAGCGCTCCCTTTGGCAGTCACCTTGTGCAGTTTGTGTCCTCGGAGCCCGTGGTTGCCATGGAGCTGGTGGGTGATGAGGCCGTGTCTGTCTGGAGGGGGCTCCTGGGTCCTGCCGACTCCGCGGTGGCTCGGAGGGAGGCGCCGCACAGTGTCCGCGCCCAGTTTGGAACAGATGGCGTCAAAAATGTTGGACATGGCTCCGACTCACTCGCTGCAGCAGCAAGAGTAAGACTGTTAACCACTACTATATGTTATTACTATATTTCCCCAGGCTTTCCACATATCCACATATTCTCACCTACATTATTCCTTCTTTCTCTCTCTTTTTTTTTATTTTATTTTATTAGGAACTGGAATTTTTTTTCCCATCCACAATTGGCCATGGTCCCCCTAACACAGCCATCTACACAGACTGCACATGCTGCATCATCAAACCTCACGCCATATCAGAGGGTAAGGAACACACCATCCATGTTCAGTGTCTCTATTCGTTATCGGCTACGGCTCAACCTCCGTTTATTTACGCGTTCGCCTCCGTCCGTTCATTCGTTCATAATGAATCCAGATGTTGTGAAACAAAATTGCCCTGACTTGCATAAGCCCCCGCCACCCTTTGGCTTTTGGTGTGTTTCTGTCGCATACAAAGGACGCAGCACGGTCACCAAAAATTCACTTTGGATTTTTCCAAATCCCTGCACTGATCCCTGTTCATGGAGCATACCTCCAGATCTGTGACCTGTGAAATGGGAGAGTCCCTCCCTGTGTCGAGCTGAAGTATGCACACACACACACACACACTCACACACACACACACACACACACACATAGTTGTTGACTGGACTGGCTCAGTGCATACAGTATGAGGCCAAAGGCATCAGATTCACTCTGCTCCCCTCCCAGATAAATGTATCCCTTCAATCAGGTGTCTCTCTTTTTTTTTTTTTTTTTTTTTTGACAAATATCCGTTGAACATCTTGAGCTGAGAACATTTTAATTAGTAGATGCATGTCCTTGCTTGACATGTTTATTCAAAAGCTACGTCTTAAAGGGCGTTACATCATAAGGCAGCATTAACACTGTATCATTTTCCGTCATATTAATATTCAAATGCTTAGAGGACCGGTCTTTAAAGCTACAATTGTTAATCCCCAGGTTGTTGTACAGTGTCTAGGTGTAGCAGGACCCTGATAGCATGCATGCTGTTCACTAACATGCCTTTTTAATGCCACTCCTCTACGGAACGGTTCCACCGCTGGTGTTATTACAGTCGTTTCACCTGCTCCTCTCCTGCTGTGACATGTTAAAATGTCTGCTGTGAAAAAAGAAACGGTTAAAAAGCCCACACAGGTGTGGACAAGTATTGTTTGGCTGCAGGGAAGAATCGAGCCAATGTTCCATAACCTGCCGCGGTGACAAACTCCTCCCAAACATACAATTCACATAAACACTTCGTGCCATTTAGTATTTGTTGTTATTGTCACCTCATCCAATCTTTCTGGTTGGTCCTGCTCGTTTTTAAAAATTGTGTTGTCACATTTCAAGAGATCAAGATCAAATTCATCTCTTATTTGTTGAATGTGTGAATACTAAAACGCACTCATACTCATTGTACAAGTTAACCTGAAGCCATTGCTCTTTACTCTGTGATCATTTAAACATGTAGTCTTATTTAAATGGTGCTACTATCGCCTTTTATCATAGGAGGAGGTTCTGCAGCTTTACAAACGCAATCTATGAGTTTCCCTGTAGCTCAACCAGCGTTTGCATTGCATCATTTGAACTGCGGCAGGATATGCAAATGAAACATATTTGTGAATACACTTATTGAATTCCCCTCTGTCGTGCATGTGTGAAAAACACATGCACGACACCATGTGACAGCACATTTAAGCATGTGCTGTCAGAGTCAGAGAGATTTTTAATTTCTCATCTGTAGATTGATCCGGCATCTGCCAAATGGAGTCCTTTTATTTTGAACATGTCTTGCAGGGATTGTAAAAAAAAAAGAAAAAAGGTAGAAACTACACCGATGAGTATTAATAATTTTGGTCCGGAGTCGGCACCAGAAGATTGAATTTTAAATACTGCAGTGTCACTCCCCCGGCGTTTTCTTTATTTTCTTTTTTAACCGTCAGACACACGCGCAGACACCTGTGCTCTGAATCTATAAATAGCAGCCGAGTGTGAGGGTTTGTGGAGCTGATCTCAAACTGGGTTCGCGAGTCAAATCAGAGGCCATCGAGGGAAAAAAAATAAAAAAAAGGGCCCAGCTTTGATTAAGAGGCAAATGTACGCTGCACCTACGAGCGCCCCGGTCAGCCAATCAGGGCGGAGACGCAGGAAGTTGTGACTTGAAAATGCAATCAGACATGACTGGAATAGAGAAGCTTCTTGTTGCCAGGCACCCAGAATAAGATCACCTAGCAACAGCACCAGCTGCTTTTCGGGGGAGCTGCCTCCTCAGGCAGACTGCAAGCCTGGGGAGGGCACAGAGGACTCCGGAGGGTGGTTACTTACCCAAACACACACACATATATATACGACTGCACCATCAATCCAATAAGACAAACTCAGCAACACACAGCAGCCCGCTGACATCAGGTGTCCCGTTTTTGTATTTATTTGATCACCACAGTCTAGCTCGGGTTAAGAGCCGAGCGCCCTCCTTCCGTTAAGTGTCTCGTCTGCTGCAGGTCTGACCTTCACTGGCGCAGACGCACCTCTGCCGGCGTTTCACATGCAAGCTCGCGTCCACAGCGAGCCTCTGTATCTGCAGAGCGTCGTCCGTCTCCTCTGTCAGACAGGACGTCCGTAAGACAATCTCATTATGAGGAGACACACTGTTCTGACGTCTCCGCGGCAGTAAATGGCGCGTGCGTCAGTGGCACGCTCGATATTTATTCCATAATCCCTTTAGTAAAGATAAGAGCGTTTTTGACATTTGTTTGTGATGTAAACCGTGAGTGTTTTTTCCTCCGGAGATTATTTGT
Organism: Colistium nudipinnis; assembly: GCA_016785305.1. NCBI lineage: Eukaryota > Metazoa > Chordata > Actinopteri > Pleuronectiformes > Rhombosoleidae > Colistium > Colistium nudipinnis. Next base: position 48,013 of record JAFBJU010000371.1, on the reverse strand, counting down.
TTAACGTCTGTGTGGATTTAGAGGAAAAAGCTCATCAGCTGCTGTCATGTGTTCACAGGCCTGACTGGCAAGATCCTGAACTCCATATCCGCCGCTGGATTTGAAATCTCAGCTCTTAAGATGGTAAATGTTTAACACACCATTTTCCACCTCATCACTGACTCCCCCACATCCCATCACTGTGTGTGTGTGTGTGTGTGTGTGTGTGTGTTGACCAGCTGTTAAGTGAACTCGTGTGCTGGTGTATATGATGTAACGGGTATGTGTGCTGCATTGATTTCCTCTGATCCAGTCTGGCCTCACAACTGGATCAGCGTCGCTCTTTTGTGTGACCTCTCGCACGACCCCTTTCGTTTTGCCACATCGCTGCAGCATATGTGGAGCGCGTCGTGCATGAATGGGAATAAAATAAGTGCTGTGAGTTATGCGGCACATAAATCACCCCAGGATATGATCTCATATCTTGGATAACCTTAATGCATTCATTATTAGTCATTTCTTTTATGGAAAATACCAAAGATCTTTAGGGGGGAATGGGCCTGTTGTTACAATTCAAAATACACACACACACACACACACGCACACTTCATTGTGTTCCTCTACTGTCTTCTATTTTAACATTTGATTTCCTGTTCTCTCAGTTCAACGTGGAACGGCCAAATGTAGAAGAGTTCTACGAAGTTTACAGAGGCGTCGTTGCAGAGTACTCTGTGAGTATAAACAACCGCGTTGTTGTGCCATCATGACATGTACCTGCATCCCATGTGTGGAAACTGCTACAATAGATTGTGACAAATAACAAACACTGGACCCTTATCTTTTTTCAGGTTCTAAAATAGTCACAAAGATGTGTCAGATTTTGTCAGCAGTTAAATTGAAGGCAAATTAATATAATTATGGGTTTAGAATCCATTTATCCCATGTATATGTTATTTCTATTTTTATATGTATATGCCACCGGGATATTTATTCCATTTTTACAGGTGTTTCTTATTTTCTGTCCACGTTGTCCCCACACGGGAACCATCCCTGTTGTAGGTCTAATAATGGCTTAAAGGATTATCTTAATCTTAATTCTTCATTTTATAATAACATTTAAGAAAAAGAAAAAAAATCATTGTGGTGTTGACTGTAAATCCACTCACTCCCTGCAGAGTATGGTGACCGAGCTGTGTTCCGGGCCCTGCATGGTCCTGGAGATCCGCGGCACAGACGCGCCGAGGACCTTCAGGGAATTCTGTGGACCCAACGACCCTGTGAGTAATAAATGATCTTTTTTTAAATGTGTTATTAGTATCCTTTTTATATTCTAGTTAAGTAGATGTGATGAAGCTGGTCGTTTTCGTTGTGTGGTATATGTTGTATAGATTGTGCGATTAGATAAGAGTTGGCATGGGAAATAAACGTGTGTGTGTGTGTGGGGGGGGGCCCGCGTGTGCATGTTCCTGGGTGCTGTGGAACCAGTGCTGCAGGGCTGTGCTGATGCGTGATGTGAAATCTAATGATTCTCATCCGGGTCCAGTGTTTGTCCGTGACTCGGCTTTTGCTCTTTTTTTATATATATATATATTGTTCGTTAGAAGTTTTTTTTCGGTGCCGTGTGCAGCCGTCCTCCAGGCTACAGCCAATGATCTCCAGGTCACATGACGCTCAGTGATGCCCAAATAATAGGCCGTTGTTATTGACCTCTGTTATTTTATTAGTTACCCTCAGTGGTTACGAAACTACTCTCACTGTCGGGACCCTGTTCGTAGAGATTTACGTCATCGCGTTTGCTTCTCTCAAAATGAACCCACTGCAAATGCTTTTGTTTGTAATAAAAGAAAATGTACAAAACCATAACCAATGGATGGCGGCTGACTTTTGGACGCTGATTGTGGTACATGCAATTTTACAGTTTAACCCTAAACTTTTATCTCATATATATAAATAAACAGAAAGAAAAGATAAGATAAGATAATCCTTTTATCGTCCCGCAGTAGGATAATTGGCTGCGTTAAAGCAGCAGAGCTACTAGTAGGGAGTTGTTAATGAGTTATAAAATAAAAAATAAGCAACAACAGTTTTGAATTTGGAAATCAAACATAAAATATAAATACAACCAAATATATGTATATGGGAATAAACAAGGAAAAAATAGACATTTGATGAAAAATGTTGTTAAAGGATTTATTTTTTGCATCGTAAGGAAATATATATATATATATTTCTATTTTATTTATTTACTTTTATTTATCCAAGGAAGTCTCATTTACAATGACGACCTGGCATAAATATCCGTGACCTATTTTTTTTTCTTTAGCTACTCCCGTTTTTTTTATTTTTTGTCTTCTCTCGTCCTCCTCTGTAAACCCTTTGATTGCTTCAGACTTCGCTGACTAACTGAGAGGTCATCACTCCTTGACCTCAGACTCACCTCCCTCTGCCATTATCTGACAAATAACCCAAACCCATGAGCTCTCCCACTCGCCAGTGGCGCTCAGTCATTTGACACGGGATAAGTGGGAGGTCGGAGAAGGTGGAACTCTCGATCAGCGAGTTGGAGGCCAGCTGATGAGGTCATCATCGGGCCACACAGGCACACACGTGTGTTTGTGTGTGACTCGGTGTGACATTGTTCCGACAGGTACCAAAGTACAGTAACAGCTTTTGTTTCCAAACTCCAGACGGGGTTATCACGCTTGACAGATTGTGGCGCACAATCACTGTGACCTCAGACTGTGCACAGAGGGCAGCGCGTCCATTAATACTACCGGGTATTGATCCATTCCAATTGACAGAAAAAAGACCAAATCTATAAACACAACGCAGGCCTTGCGTGAACACACACACGCGGCTGTACGGCTGGATCCGTCCACCTCCGACACTCCTCGTCGTGTTGGGAGTTTGATGTTTATTATTAGAATAGCCCAATATGTGACACAATGACAAATGTCCGATGTGGTCCGCGCGGCGCCACGTATAATCAAACCCCGATGGACCCCGTCCTGTGTTCACACTCACTCAGGCACCAGATTGTGCGCTGTCTTGTGACGTGTCCTGATATCACAGGAGTCCTCCGTCAGAGCTCTTCACCTTCTTCCACAACAGTTTTTTTTTTTATCCTCGGCGCCTCAATAAAACCTCACTTCCAATAACTCACTGATGACGGAATAGGCCTCGTCTTCCCGGTACGTGAGGTACAGAGGTATAAAATATATTTTTGCCCCCGATTGATTTTTGGACTGGCGTGCGTTGGTCTGAAAGAGGTATCAGCTGTCCTCTGTGGCCGTCCGGGCTAAATTTAGAGCACTACACATCAGAAGATTCCCTCTGAGTGGAGCCTCTGGAACGTTGCCTGATTTATTCAGATGGAACCAGTGGCTAAATCTCACAGGAACTGTGAAAGGTTTCCACTGGGACATAGAATCTTTTTTCTTCATTTGGGGGCGGCTTGTTGTGTATTCACGTGTTTGTGTACATTTAACATTTTGCCAAGAGGCTTACGTCATCTTCCTTTTTTTTTTCCTCTTGTTTATCTAGTGGAATAAAAATAGAGGCAATGTTCCAACTCACAGTGGCAGCAGTTGTAGTAGTGGCAGTAAATGAATTAAAGTCGTAAGGTAATAAAAAGGTAAAAAGGTAATAAAAGCACAAGGAAAAAAATACCCAAACAGCATGTTTTATTATCTAATTCAAGATTCAAGCATTTATTGGTCATGTGCACATTGTACAATGAAATTCTTTTTTGCCTTCCTCTCCAAACACCAAGCATTAAAAAAATTATAAGTCAAGAGGCTTACGTCATCTTCCTTTTTTTTTTCCTCTTGTTTATCTAGTGGAATAAAAATAGAGGCAATGTTCCAACTCACAGTGGCAGCAGTTGTAGTAGTGGCAGTAAATGAATTAAAAAGCAGTCGTAAGGTAATAAAAGCACAAGGAAAAAAATACCCAAACAGCATGTTTTATTATCTAATAAAGATCAGTCTTGTGTATTATATTTTATAATAGACTTAAATTAATACATTTATCCAAGGTATAAACGGATCTTTCAGCATATGTATAAAGGAGCCTACATTGGTGGTGTAGCAGCATCATTTGAATAAAAATACTTATTATTATAAATGATCATATCGATGTTTTCCAGTTGGAATAGGCTGAGTCTGATGGATCAGAGTCTTGATGGTTTGGAGTCAGTGGTGTAATCAGAGTCACTCTGACTCGTCCATTACTGCCCACATCAAAAAAAACAAAACAGCAGTTAGTTATGCGACCGTCACTTTGAGACTCATTAAAATGAAATTAACTCTGACTGCAGGTCACTCATGGGTAACTAATGTAATTACAGATAATCGAGCTTTTCAAAGATTTTTTTTTTCTTCCTCTGGGTTGATCTCAACCTCATCACCCACTTGCCAATCTTTGGCTTTGGTTCTCACGTGGCGTGACACACGTTAACGACACGCTACTGCTGCGTGGTCCCATCCATGTTGTGTTTGGTTTCCCGAGACCCAGTGGTTGTTTTTTTGTGTTCAGCGTTTTACCTTATTATATTGCCAGATGATGTCATTTGAAAAGTAAAATTGTTGTTGTGTAGGTCATTGGTTGTCCAATAGTTACAATTGATAATACACTGAATTAAATTGGAAATTGTAAAAAAAAAAAGACTTGATTCTCTATTTTGTCCAACCAAAACAGCAGGTTGATCTAAACAAGGACATTCCCATGATCCTTAAATGTTTTTTCTCTTTAACAATCAATTCACAGTCGTGTAGTTTGTGTGGTGCAATTATTCAAACTGGGAGACTGGTTTTCCCACAAGTTTTATTTAGTTTGCAAAGACAATGAGTTGCTTTGAGGAGAAGCTGCGGTTGATTTATGACCCTGAAATGTGACCCTGCCCTTTGTGTATGCGCGCTCTAATAAACCACTGGAGAATAAAGAACATGTCATAGGAAATGTTCTGCTTCCACAAAACCCCACTCTAAACAAACCCGGGTTGCCATCGTGTTATTTAAATTCATCTCTGAAGGGCCGGAAAAAAACACCACACACTCAGGGTTGTTGGTTTTTATTCATTTTAAACTGGATTTTTGTTTCACAACCTTATATTTGTGAGGTGTTTTTTTCTTTCTTTCTGAAAGTGTCACATGATGTGCGTTTCCCCTATGCATTAAATGTTACACAAGTGACCATATGTTAGGTAATTGTGCGCATTCCTTTGGAGTTATTAGTCCCCGCTGTGAATGAATTATTCACATGGCGTGCCCTGTGGGAAGGGTTGCGTTTTCCCGGACGCTCAGAGGGCAGGAGAGCCCAGGCTCTGACCTTGAGCCTTGATTGTTGGGAGGAAACAAGACGGGCGTCTAATTTGTCATTTTAATGCGGGATATAATTTAGAATTGATATGCCTAGTTAAAACATGGAAATTGTGTAATAATCCCAGAATAGCCCTTGCGAAGTCTTTTGATAGCTTTCGCAGTAACATTGGAAATCATTTTTTTGCGTGATGAAATGTGTGTTAGGAGTTTCTGTTCATGTTTCTCTTCAGTGGGTGTAAGAACTTCTGCTGACTGTGTGTGTTTGTGTGGTCACTTCCTCTCCATGATCATTTGCTGAGTAGTCACTCTGTGGTAGGAACATTCAGCAGGACAGGATGTTCCCTTCCCAGTGTAATGGTTGGAAAGAAAAGTTTAGTTCTGCGTTGAAGTTGAAATCCTAATCATTAAATTTTTTTTTTGTCGTCCGACAGGAAATTGCGCGTCACCTCCGCCCGACCTCGCTGCGCGCGCTCTACGGCCTCGACAAAGTGAAGAACGCCGTCCACTGCACGGACCTCCCCGATGACAACATCCTGGAGGTGGGTTTTGAAAAGAAAAAAATCACAGCCCACCACACCATGGGAGGGGGGGGGGGGTCACATGTCAAACTCCTACACACAGGTCCGTCACAACATTGTGCCAAGCCGAGTCCCATGACTCGCCGGACTCGGTGGGCCGGGGCCACCTTAGATCACGCTGGAGGTTTGAGGAGAAGAAAGAATGGCGAGAGGGATTTTCGAAAACAGAGGCCATTGTTTTAGAGGCGAGTGGGCCTGAGCCGCCGAGCGTCATTGTTCAAGAGAACTCCTGATCTGAGGCCCGGGACAACTGGCTCCTTGTTAAACATTAGCCGGTGACTGGCTCAGCGGCCATTTTCTCCCAAGACTAAGTCGTAGTGGCCAAGAACACAATGACTGTGGCATCACACCCTCACTCTCAGATCTGGGTCTTTTTTGTTTATAGTCCAGGCCAGTGCTGTGATTTAACGCCCCCGTTTTTTTCTCTTCCCCAGGTGCAGTATTTCTTCCGGATTTTGGACGGATGAAAAAAAAACAAAAAAAACAGAGGTTCAGTTCACACGCACACACTTCACAGTTGTCTCATTTTTTGTTTATTGTTTCAGCCTTATGCAGATTAAATAAAGTGACAAGAGCAGACTCCTGACAAGTGTTTTTGATCTTCAACACTGAATTGTTTTTTTTTTGTTTTTGTTTTTTTTAATCACACCAACTAAAACATCGTACTACACGGGATACTGCATTGCCTCTGATATTCTCTTAACCTTTTTGACCAGCGACTTTGGTATTTGGATTCATACATTACGCTTTGAAAAAAAAAATGTACAACTGCATAAATATAAAATTCTTCCACCATGAAAATGGCTAAAACATTCAATAGTAAGTTGCATCACCGTCGCGTGATGTCGCCAGCAAAACAGATTTCAAAGCACTGAGTTGCCAGTTTTTCCATGGAGGTGACAATCTTCTAGGCTGGACCCACAAAGCTCTACACTAAGAATTAAGAAGGAACAGATGTAAGCGCGTTAAAAACAGAAATGTCGTCAAACCAAATCCTACTCGCTACGGTGAACGGCAAAAAAAAAGAAGCTGAACAAACGTGTCCTTCCACAGTCAATTTGAACAACTTGGATTAAAAGAAACGCACAAAAACGGAAAAAGGGGGGCGATTCCATGGAGCGCAGTCATTTACTCACACATGGGCCTTTAAAGGTTCAGAGTACCATGCTAGTATTTCAGTTTCTAATCAGAGCACATTAACACACACACACACACACACCCACACACTGCACGCACGCACGCGCGTGAACGTTAACACACCTGCACACAGACACGAGCGCCGCACGCGCACACACCTTGGACCACTGAAGCCGACATAGGGACAGAAGAGAGATATACCCAACAGGACAAGACTACAGCACTGGACACTCCAAAAATATATAGAAACCACGTTAGGGCGAAATACTCGAGGGGGGGGTGAGGGGTGAGGGGTGGGGGGCAGAAGCTCAGCTCGCTACACGTCAGTAGTGGAATCGCGGTTTTACAGTAATCGATGAAACACATCCCATGGCTCAAGGAATATTTTTCATTTACAGTAGAATAAATATTTTTGCTATTGCTACTCTTGTATTTTACATTCTAACCCTGGACAGAAACACACACAGAAGAAGCTAATGTAAAGCACACGGATTAAGTGTAGGTCCTGTATATTATGAATGTTCAAAGACTAGTGGTGTTTTATCTGAATTTTTATCTGAAATTTTATTCTCTCTCTCTCTCTCTCTACATTTTATTTGTTTTTGTTTGTTTTAAAATGAGAGCGCGCGCCGCCGCTGAGGTCACGAGCTGATGGTGAACTTAATGTCAAAGCGTCCTTGGTAGCGGTCCTTCTCGCTGTAGTCAATGTTCCCTCCGTACACTTTGCACTCGACGCGCAGCTCCTCGCCCACGGTCAGGTTGGTGAAATGGATGGCCACCAGAGGCTGCAGGTACTGGGGGTGCAGCAGTTTGCCGTAGTACGGGTAGTACTGCAGAGGGAAGCCGTTGCCCAAGCCATAGTACTTGATCTCTCCGATCTTGCCTACATCCTCTTCTCTCTGCAAAGACGCCCCTTGAGTTTAGATTCAAAACGTCCCCCAGCCACCAAATGTTACACAAGTGTCTGCGTGCGCGCGGTGAGGGGCCGCGCGGTGTGGCATCTGAACGTACCTTGTTTTTGCAGTAGATGGGGATCACGTTGGCCATTTCTTTGCCCTGCAGAGCCTCTGGGAGAGACTGATTATCGGCGGGAATCTAAAAGAGAAAATAAGGAGAGGTTAAAAAGCGCAACACAAACCGTTGTTGAACCTGTGTGTTTGTGATTTTATTATTGTATAATTGTCTGCAGTGGTGCGTATGTCGCCATGTCTGTTGTCCGTAAATCAGTGTCCGTCACTCCTCACACCTCGGCCTGAGTGGCACTTATTATATTTGTAATTTTGCCTACGTATAATACCCAATTTTTAACAGTTGAAGTTATTAACAAAGTTTTAATTCAGTTTTACATCTCGCAGACGGATCTTAACAATGATCACTTTTGAACCGAGAGGTGGCTTCCTCCCGGCATATCGATTTTCGGATTGGTGAGTACCAACAGCACGCTACATTGCGTTATTATGTTATATTTTTTTGAAAAGGATGTTTTATTATTATTATTACCCAGACAGTGTTGTGTTGTGCAGAAGGAACATTTAAAAAAAAAACCTACTCTGGGTCTGAAGTTGACGATCCTGTTGAGCTTGACGATGATGCAGGGCTTCCCTTCCTTGAAGCCGTAAGTGGGGTCGCTCTCCCCGGAGCAGGTGCTCAGCCAGTTCCGGCGGAAGCGACACGCTTTCCTCTGTCCGGCCCCGCTCTCCAAACTTCCACGGTCCTTGTACGACAGAGGAACATCTGCAAGTGGTAATAATAAAAGAACACACACACACACACACGTGACACCTTGGTTCAAACGGTTACACTTCTATCAGGATCACACTCGGACGCCATGGAATCTTGGCAGGTATTAAGTGTTTCTTAAGAGGAGTTGTTAGTGACATGGACCTAAGAGAAAAGACGGACGTTTTGATTGACAGCTGTATGACCCTCCCTGATGGGGATGATCGGCTCATACTTGCCTCCACAGTCTTCAAATTTCATCAGATCGGTCTGAACATCGTCGTTATACTTGGTGAGGAAAGTGTCCACGCTGTCCACGTACTTCTGATACGTGGTCTTATCTGACATGGCGAAAGAAATTTCCGATTTTTCCGAACGCGGGGTGTGTGACAGACCTGTGGGCACAGAAACAAGAGCGCTGTTTGGAGGAAATGCTTAAAAAAACAAAAAATAACATTCATTCATTAAGGGCAACAATTTCAGAAACTGCATAAACGTTTTTTTTCTTGGTTGTTGTGTGACTCTCATCATGCCGGCTGATCTGTGTGGAGCCCAGAGATAGGTCCCTGCTCTTATTATCTCAGGACAAAACAGTGTAGGGTCTTGGGGATTTCCTCAGACGCTCTCTGTCAGCTCTGTGGAGCAGTAATTTTCCACAGACCTTGTGCACAAGGCCTCAGTGAGGCGTGGCATTGAGGGGTGGTGGTGGGGGGGGTGAAGTGGGTGAGAGCGGCGCATAGAGAAACACAACAGTTTGTGAGCCTTTTTTTTCTTTCCCCGTTCTGGTGTGTGTGTATTTGTTTGACGTGAGCATGTGCTAAAGGTTTTTGGGGCGTGCAAGCTGGCAAACGTTTGGTGATTTGAATGTGACTGGGAGGCTTGTGAGCGCTTCCCTGCCCCCACCCCGTCCACACTCACGTGTGTGTCTCTCTCTCTCTCACAATGGAAACTTTTAGCCTCAGAGTGAGAGGCAGGCTCTGAGTTAAAAAAAAAAAAAAAAAAACCTACACTCCGCTTCCTTTATCGTGCCACTTCAGCTCAAAGTGGCGCACACTTACTTTGTTGCCGTGCCGCTCTTTGATTGTTAACAGTCGTGGACGGCTGACAGACCCACTAACTCCTGCGCACCCGGACCGACGTTTATTATAGCGGCTGCTAAAAATACCAAGGAGCTCGAAGAGCTGCTGTGCAAACAAGTCACTTTGAAAAAAGAAGACGAAGAAGAAGAAAAAAATCGACAGGCATGCAGGACATTTCCGCACCGCTCGCAGCGTTTAAAATTGTCTTCTCACACAAGATTTCAACCCTATTGGAATTTTCCTGACTGAGCTCAGTGGCCTCTAAGCCGCGACAAAACCAAATCTTTTTTTTTTTTTCTCTCTCTTTTTCCGACTTGTAACTCCTGTACTAACTCTGGCTGCCATAGGTAAACATGTGGGCTGTGACGCACAAGCGTGGCACACATGAGCTGTTCCAGTCACAGTGGGTGTCAGCTTCAACGGTTCCCCCTGTAGCCTGGGGTGTGTGTGTGTGTGTGTGTGTGTGTGTAAGGGGGAGGGAGGAGGGGGGTGGGGGCATCGACTGGCTGAGAGCGGTGAAGGACAAAATGGCTGAGCCTATCTGAGGTCAGACAGCCTCCTGATAGAGTAACTGCTCAAAGGCACACCCCTGAAAGCCTGAAAAACACACTGATCCTACATCTGTGCGACTCTAAACATCCAGCAGGTCACATGACAAAAAAAAGGCCAAAGTAAGAGAGAGAAAAAAAATGGGTTTGATTATTGAATGATATTATTATTTCTTACCTGGGGGAGCCACCCGGTCCTGGTAGGTGGGTTTGTATTTGCTTAGCGTCAGCAGCAAAGCCTGAATGGTTCCGATGAAAATCCCCGCCAAGCATCCGTAGAATATCACGTAGAACGCAAAGATTTTAACTGCGGGTGAGAAAAAAAATAAAAACGTTTTTAATATCAGTGTGTATATGATTCAAGCGAACTACATGAACTGATTTATCAGCAATTTGATTATCGATTTAATGCGTCACTTTTGTGTATTACAGCCTCGTAGGCGTATAGCAGTTTAAAGCTGTGTCTTTCCAGTAATATACATAGTGAGGACTTTATAAAGATTTTTGGTGGGGTCAAAGCGACTTTGAACTTTTGACTATTAACAATTTTGTTCCTTTAATTTGTTGAGAAACGAGGGCGTTCAACAATATATTATTATTTTTTTTATTTAAGCCCATTACACGTATTTTACTACTACAGTAGATAAACAAGTTTTCCTTTAACTGCCAGTAAACCCAATAGAGCCAGTGAAAAGGTGAATATACCAGTAGATATAAGATGAAAGTTTGGTGAAAGTAAAGCTTTTATTTTTCCTCAATAAACGTCAGATTTTGTGTGTTTTTTTTTGGCTTACTGCCATTCCAGTGATTCCAGTTTGGTACAAAAGCTCCGGAGGGAGGAGAAGAAAAAAGGCTTTTTAATGGCGCCTCAGTGTGATCCCTTTATTTCTCCACCACCAAAAACCATTTCATTACCATGAAAGCTTTTTCTCACCCAATTTCAAATCCACTCTAACTATGCAGCCTGCGGGAGGGAGGGCCGTCTTTCCAGTAGGACGGGATGACTCGCTCGTCATTCCTGTCACACGAGACCCTCCGCCCCCTCCCCCCTTTGTGTGGCCATCCTCCACAGTTCAGGCCTTAAAAACACTGGCCTCGCACAAACAAAGCCCGTCTCCGGCTTTATTCACGCTAATGTTGCTGGGAGAAACTGTTTTTTGTTTCATGTCTGCTTCAGTCGAGAAGAAACTCGTCTTGAGATTTGTGGATTGTGTGGTGTATGTCAGCAATTAGGTTTCTCGTTGACTTTAGACTGGATCAATAGTTGTTGTACTCTTGCATTACTGCAATGTGTGTGACTACTCTTTTCGAGATGTGGCGGTTACATGCTATTTGAGATGTTTGACTTCACTCAACAACATCTGACTGAGGCTCCAGTGAACATTTAACTGTTCACAGTCTGATCGCTGCTGCGATCCTGCCGGATAATAATCCGGCCAATGACTTTCCTTTCCTGGCAGTAATAGGATTATCAGATCACCCATGCTGGTCAATGTACAAGATATTCACACACACACATATATATAGGTCTATTACATGTTTGGAATGTATGGAGAGAAGACTTTATTGCTTAATTGACGTGCCATTCTCAAGCCGGGTCGCAGTTTTTCTTTACATTTAAAAACACAGTATCGCCTCAAAGACGCTGGCAGTTGTGCACGATGTCAATTCTTTCCACCATTCTGACATTTTTGATTCTTTTTGGACTTGGTGAATAATTGTCTGTGATTAAGCACCCCCCCCCCTTGATGGTTGCTTACAACAAACTAGTTTCGGTCATACAGACCGGCAGACAGTGCTTTTGATATTTCCCCATCGCTCTTCTTCTTCCTGTAGTTGTGGTGCCGCCTCTACACATTTTAATCAAACGGCGTGGAACCGGTTTGGCGGGTTGGATCGCAGCTTTATTTCCTGCCAACGGACAGTAAACGGTGGGGAGGAAACTCTGTTTACACTCTCGGCCCGAACCCGCCCGTGCCCCTCTGAGACTGCCAGTGTTTGTACAACGAACACGTGACGCAACGTTTGTTTTTTTCTCCAGGAGCGACACCTCTTTTTGCTCACAGGCTGCAGACGTTGTGCAAACGAGGGAGTTTCACTCCTACCACAACTTCGACAAAACCCAGCGAAAGTGGGGAAATGTCAACCCATGTAAAACCCGGTTTAACATCTAAACTGCAATGACTTTTGTGTGCTGTGTGTGTGTGCGGCAAACCGTATTTGAGATGAGTCATGTCGACACGTCGTGTAGTACCGTGGGATATGATGAGACTAGCCGCTATCGTAGAAGAGTAGAAGGAGAAGATTCTGAGTAGAATAGAATCTTCGTCCCGGATTGTGGGTTTTCCTACATTCCACAACGTTTGTGGAGGCTAATCAAGCAAAGTATTGATCCTTTATTGGGGCCTTTGTATGATCCAGCTATTTGCTGAAGGCTTCTTACGTGAAAAGTCATTTCACGATGATTATCAATGTGGTTGATAATGTGGCTTCAACAGATTTAGAAGGAGGCAGGAGAAGATGAAAGTGTTGCCATGGCGACGTTTTTTTATTAATTGCTTTGATCTGAACAGAATGCCGTGTGAATGTTTGCTTTGCTGAATTACCTTTGATATTTTGCCCATTCGTTTCGAGGGGTGGAAAAAGTTGAATGTCTTACGTTGACTGGAATATATTAGACCATCACTTAGGAAAAAGAAAGGTTGAAGCATCTTCGGAAGGAGCTTGAGAGGGGTCTTATGGTTGAAGTGAGTTCAGATTATTAGATGAATGAGGACCTAATAATCCAAAAATAGAATGTGTATAGCGGGAGTACTATTGTTGGTTCATTTTGTTTTAGTTTTCGCCATTTGGTAGCTGGTTAACTTTAGAATCTGCAGCCATCTGCAGGAGTCAGTTACCTGAGATTTATTCCGTTGGATATCAACGCATGCGGGTGAGAGCCAACACCATTTTGTAAAGTGGAGGCTGTAAGCTGTAAAATGCACAGAAGCCGGCCACCATCACACTGCAGCCACACCGAGTCAGCTGTGCAACATACAAACTGGGAAAAACAATCTAGACACACACACACATGTAGAAAAAAGATCATCCACAGTAAGTGGTGAAGTGATGAGAGACCCGTTTTTCCCCTCTCCTAATCCCACTGGGGGAAATAATCTAAATCACAATATGTACTAATCTATCAATAACCGTCTAATCTCATTCATGATCATCTATTGTTTATTGTATTCATTTAAAAAAAGATGTGCACGGTTAAACCGCGAAGGATTGAGCAACACAAGGTCAAACGCGTACCTGTTGCATTCGACACTCACTTTTTTTTTTTTTTTTTTTCCTCCTCCATAGTGCGACACCAGCCTCAGTCACGACACCGTGTGATGGAGGCTTCGTGACGGTGTAACTACACCAAGTGCTCCACGGTGACACAACATGGACGTGAAGGCGTGATTTTCACGTTTTCACTCCCCGAGAGAAGACAACTTCTTCACGGGAGTCGCCATAGAACCAGACCGGCTCATTTTACCAGCCGGGATTATTCGTATTATTATCGCTAATCAGCCGTTTAATCCGAGTTCTGAATAAAGATTCGGGCAGCGCGAGACGTAATCTGACAGATTATATGATTATTATAAATACAAATACAAAATACGTGAGAGATGAGAGTGGGCGGTTCCGGAGACATGTGAGTCGTGACCATGTTACCGAGTGTCTCCACCACGGGACGGGATTATAATTTCAGTTGTAACGAGTAAAAAACGCTTAAGTGGGATTATCGGGGGCTATTTAACGATGTGTAGTTATCCTGTTAACTGTTAAACCGTCGTGTTTTTAAACCCCCTTAAAGCTGGATTCTGGTTTTAAGGTGTAAAGGTGGAGATGAGACAGTGTCTCCAGACAAGGAAGGGGGGGGGGGGGGCGCATAAAATGTCTTCGGTGTGTCCACGGATCTCAACCGTTTGAAGACAACTTTCACCGTGTAAAGTCCTGGCCCTGAACACACCGTCCTTCACGATGACCTTTTCACAGAGGACGTTTATTAATCCGAGGGTCCGCGAGTGTAGCACGTCGCTAATTAACGTCTTAATACAACACAAAAACCTTCCAAAAAAAATCAATCCGCTCGTTTTAAATGCAACGCAAAAACCGACTCGCATTCGTTTAAAGGGTTGGACGTCGAAGTGAGGCGAACCATTCATTTCAACGGCTGTCCCCCCCCCCCTCCTGCCCTTTAAAATATGTTCACTCGGGTTTTATTCCTGCAGTTTGTCTCCTGACTGACTCTTGAGAGACAAACCCGTTGCATGGCTCACAGAGGACTTTGTCATCCAACACACACACACACACACACATACGGACACACAACTTCTCTCAGCACAGCCTCCATTGAAGAAGAAGAAGAAAAAAAAAAAACAGTCACGACGCAGTTACAGCCTGCGAGCTCCAACAGGTGCTGCGTGTCCCCGGACAGGACATATGTCCAAATCCACATATCTATATATTTATTCGATATATATTTATATACACACACCCGGTGGACACTATTACTCGCAGTAATTGTTAAATCAAAGTAAAATGGACACTTACACCAGCTGCCTCCTGTCCGTCCCAGAAACTCCCTCTTCTCTGAATTCCACACAAAACTCTTCCATCCTCCGTCACTGTCCTTATTCCCCGACATATTGTGTCCCCGCGGCTCGGTGCTGTATGACCGTGTGTCCTGCGCTAAGTCTGCGGCTCAGACTCTTGACTTGTCCCTCACAGGAAACGCGAAAGGACCGATTTGTACCCGTCCCCGCCAAATGAACTGTGGCCGGGCCCCTCCCACGCGCGCGCACGAGCCAATCGCGACGCGACTCGGCTCCTCCCGACACCCGCAGCTCCGACGTCCATTGAAATCATTGGTGAGCGTCATTTTGCTCAATAAGGCCAATATATTGATCTGTTACTTCTTTATTATTCATGTTATTGATTTGTCTCCCATAGATAATATGTTTTTGCTTTTTTTATAACTAACAACAGATTCCAACACTTACTATTTCATACAATGTACAATAATAAAAACCCATTGAAAAGAATGGCGTAATAGATTAGATAGTAATAGATTTGACTTTAGTTTCTTCATATGTGCGTTCAGCAAAGCAGCATTGAACACTTTTTTTCTGTCAGAAAACGCACCTTTCTAGATTTTTCCTGATTTTTTGGTTGTATTATAAAGTTTAATGCGGAGAAATCGCAATCATGGTATTTGGTTAAAATAACTCTGACGAAAGTTATTCTGAGTGGGATACGCCATAGGATATAACTTATCATATTGAATAAAACACATTGAAATAGAGCTAAATGGCAAAATTCCCGGCAGAGTAACTCATTTGTAAGAGTGAAATGTGTGACTAAATGAATAATTAATGAAGGACAACAGTGTACAATAACACCTCACAAGCCTACAATCCTAAATCTCCAAAATAGGTGACTGCTAGTCGTACAAGCGACTAACTGCCATTGTTCCATTAACTGATTTAACTATTTGCCCGAGTGAGCCGAGGAGGCCACTTAGCCTTCGCTCAATTGTACTGGCCACGATTTATGTGTCAGTGAAACCAACTCTGCCCACAACCCCCCCGGGTGGGATGGGCCACTCCAACAAATCACAACCTTTTTTACATAAGAGGCAAAGTAAAAAGAAGGGGGAGGGGGATTAGGACCACGAGTAGGCACAGTCATTGTAAATGACTCCGTCGCCATAGAAACCAGCGTGTCCACTCCTCTCAAGTCTCAAAACTCAAACATGGTAGATTGTACTCAACCGGCCTCAGTAAGAACAAAAATCACCACAATCTTTTTGAAAGTTTAAATGTAACCGAAGGATCTGTCAATTTCAGTGCTGTGGCTAAGTGTCACTTGGTCATGAGTCACAGAACGCTGACGTGTGCTGAGAAATCATGGGGTGATTGCATTGTTGTGTGGCTCTTACCACTGCGTTTCACATTGACTTTATATTTCATTACTTTTTGTCCAATGGGCTTTAAAACTGAGGTGGGACACCAAAGCCACCAGGACAGTAGATGCTAAATCTGCCAAATAGCAACAAGAAGATCAGGTAAAGAAGTTGCATGGGAAGTACAGCACAGTAAATGGTGATGGGAAACATTTTTTTTGGAGTTTGAGATGTTAGAGAAGGTGCTGTCAGAGGAGAGAATACTTTATGAAGCTTTTTGAAGATATAGAAGGATGTCCAGGCTCTAATAGCATTTGGTTTCTCATTTCACAATTAGAGAACCACTTAGAGAGGACTCTCGTCATCCGGCCTCGTGTGCCAGGATGGTCAATACCAGATGACGTTCCTCGGGAGTGACGACGGCGCCGAGAAGGATCATATGTGTCGATGTGATTCAAGAGATTTAGAAGATGCGATCCCCTCATCCGTGTGTTCATGTCAGAGACGAGCCGAGATCCTTGAGGAGAATATGGGGTCGTCTGATGGCAATGACAGGTAATAGTTTCACATGTCTACCATGTAAAATAAGAAACCACGTGAGTGGATAATTGGACCCATGGAAGTAGTGTTTGGGTGCAAGGGGCCCCAGGACGGAGCCTTAGGGTACCCCTGTGGGAACGGTGGGGGCGAGACGAGGAACTTTGTCCTTGAAACGTCCTTGAAGGAAACGCCCAGTGAGATAGGATTCAAACAGACACAGTGCTTCACCCAAACAGGTCCATGTCGGAGAGTACAGATATACAGCATGCAGCGGTGAACTTCATCAATGGCTGCTGATCAGTCCAGTAAGATAAGCGCCGTGGACCGAGCTGACGCTCCGACTCTATTACAGATAACCACGGGGGGACGGCTGCTCTCACAGAAACTGATTTGGATCAAGGAGGATGTTCCCCACAAGGAATTCCAAAATCTGTTTCAAGACTCCCCTGAGACCAGCCAGAGGTTCTCAAAGTCACAGAGAGTTCATATCTGAATACTTATACCATCTTCAAAACCATTTCTTCAGTTTTTGTTGCTATTGGTAGATAGAAGAATGGAAGGTGGTGTTCCTGCAGGTTTGATTCAAACAAAGAGCTTAGTGTTCCGCATTGTAATGATAGAAAGATAGATAAACTTGTGCACCTCTGTATGATACAATCAGCAGTAACTGTAGTTTGTTTGCTCAAGCCGAGAGAAGTACCAGCTTTCATCATGAATCCATGGCTGCTGTGTGGGGAAAAACAGTAAAAAAAATATCAGGCCCTAAAGTAGAAAGTCATAAAAAAAAAGTCAATTTCCAGGCTGTTTGCAGGAACCAGAAAAAAAAAAAAAGTAATCAGACTCAGTCATAGTCCTTTTAATGACAACTAAGAAGAGTTATTAACAGAAAAAAAAGGTCCAGGAAATGAAGTCAGACATCAAGTGAAAGATAAAATAAACAGATATAAACCAGATTTCCTTTCTGTTATGCAAAAAAAGGAAAATTACGTTTTTTTTTTTCCCCACCTCAACTTTGGATGCTAGTCAGAGCGGTGTAAACTGTCGTTGAGTAACCACCGAGCAAAAACAGCCAGTGTTATGCCCCGGCCTGTTTTCACACCATCGAAGGTAAACAATGTAATACACTCCTTTGTGAGACCATTGATTCTGCGGCGATAACATAGCAGCCCGATGTTTGCATAGATCAAGGGTTTGCCAAGATTGCCAGGAGGTGCAGCATTCTGAGACGGGTTGTGGACCCGATCCGGTATGCGGCATGTGAGCTGGTCCTCGGCGCGTCAATAACAGGGTCAGACGCTACAGAGGACACATAGCAGGCGCATCAGCTGAGGAAAAATCTACTGGACAGATATTTGGATTTAAAGGATAGACTAGTACAGGTTATAAATAACTGAGACGGTCGTCAAAACCTGCACAAGTCGTATCGTGGCTGATGTTTGCAGGAAGAAAACCCAGCAGGTTAAAAGTTAAACCTCCAATCACATCTGCACAACATGTAGGGCCAAGTTTGCACGGCTCCTTGGCTAACGTCCAAATGTTTTGCTCATTTCTGCTTCTGTTAAATCTTAGCAGAGTGACAGGGAACATGTTTCATGTGTGCATGCATTTAGTGCACTTTGCTGTAGTGTGTAGGCTTTGCTTAAGGAATGGTAGGTGGTAGGGTGTGTATGTAGATGCAAACGCACGCACACGCACACACACACGTTGCTGTTCTGCATTTTTCATAGATAATCTAATCTAATCTTATCTAAGTCTAATGTTAAAAAAACAAATATGACTTACTGCTTATTGTTACGTCCCCGAGGTGCAGCCAGGGAAAGGTGGAGACTGTAACACAACAACCAACAAAGAGTCATTCATACATATATATACAC
>JAFBJU010000371.1:0-28922 GCA_016785305.1 Colistium nudipinnis | reverse complement strand
TATATATATATATACACGCACGCATGCGTTCACAATAGGCAATATATATAAAAACAACTTGGCCTGACTCATAGGTTTCTTTAAACAGATTAGAAACAAAATAGCTAATAAATGGATTAAAAAAAAGACATTCAGGGGTTCCAACAACATACTATGTAGTGTTTTTTTTTTGTTTTTTTTAAACAGAATATCTACTTGCATGAAAATGTACAACTTACCCTAGTCCACAACCTCCAACCACACACTTGCAACAAATACACGTTTAAATTGAGTTTTTGTATGGTCTGCAGTGCAGCCACAGACATCAGCACAGGCAGAAGAGAGAGTGAAGCTCTGCATTAACTCTCTTTTTATTTGAGGGGCCCTGATCCCTGATAGGCCAGCTGATAGATTGGGGAGCCAATCGAGAGTCAGGCTGATCCACGCGAGGCAGGTATCCATCAGGAGGTAATCACTACCTGATTAGAGCAAAGTGACGAGAGAAGAGTAGGAAGGAGGGAAATACACAGTAACCCCTAAACACAGTATAGATGATATAAATAAATATAAGATATAAAACACTCGTATAGTGGGAACGTTTTTTTATTCGTTATATGGTGCTGAATATTTGTTGAAATATATATGGCCAGTGTTTGAATCCCTGGCCGGTGCTGTAGTCACGCACAGTACAAACAATTCTTTGTTCTGGGGCCTTAAAATAAAATTCCTTGTGGTCGTCCATGGTAACCGCCTGGAAAAGTTGACCTGAAATCCTAATTTGGATCATTATTCCAGGACGTGTGCCCACGGTTTTACTGCTTATGCTCCCAGTATGCGGGGGTGACCTGTCCAGATCTCCCCGTGCAACCAAACACTTAAAATTCCTCATATCCTGTCCATATAACATCTTTTTAATACTGGCTGTCTATTTGTCTTGACACTAGATTCAACGCGACATGGCCTGTGAAACATAATTAATCTTAGGATTACGAGGAAATGCTCAAAATGAACACCGTCGAGATATGGTTACTGGGCAGGATATTGGCATCATAAAGCTGCAGGAGCGATATGATGCTGTCGCGTAAACACGGACCCCAATCGGAGTCAAGGATGGTGACCCCTTTTACACCATTCTCTGGTCGCAGGACAACATACATCAGCATTTACGCAAACTACGCGATCATTCCAGAACTGAGCATTTGCTGCAGAGATTCTCCTGATGAGGCCGAGGAGGAGGAAGGGGATATTGGTGGAGCTCAGTGATGGAGACTAGGGCCTGCAGGGTTCGAGTTACATGGCTAAAATCAATAGACACCACGTCACTTTATTTTTCCATCCCGTACTGTGACCACAGCGAGAGTCGATCTCTCTCCGAATTATTTTTTTTAATGTCCTTAATCATAATGATGCATTTGGCCATGTCAGATTTCCTTCATAGGTTGTTCTGATTGATTGAATGGGACCATGTTTTTTTATTTTTTTTTGCAGAGATAGAGGATTATTTGTGTTTTTCTTCAAAAGCGATTATTTCCCAATTACGGTCATACGAGACCTCAAATCAGCAAATGAAATAAGCAAGTAAATATTACATGCGCCACCACAGAACACAATCAACATTTATTGAGCATTTATAGTGTGGCTTTTGTGTGATGGGGCGCTTTTTGCTTCATGGCATGTCGTTTGTGAAGGTGAATGTCGCGGTGGAACTGAATTTGGTCCTCCAACGAAAAAAGAATGACATTCCATTCTGGTGTGATCCTGGGATGGCATGAATGCGAATAGAGATAAACCTCGTTATGTTGACACCGCCGCGTCCCAGGACCTCGACGAGGGTGAGGTGTGGGCTCTGCCCCCTTTGTGTTGTGATTTCAAACCCCGCCTTAATGGAATCCCAGTTATTTTACACTTGTTGTGGACTTGTCGTCCCATTGATCTAAACCCTAGCTCCTATTTTGCTCAGTATTGCGAGCCAATTCCACATTTCAGTGGGTAGCTGATCTGACCCGGTTGTCCTGTCCTTCCAGGATCTGAGACCTGATCTGAGGGGTGATTGAGCTGTACCGGTTCTCCAAGCCGAACGAATGCGGCTTCAGATAGGAAACGCAGGTTACAGTGCGATGACGTCGTCGGGTGGTGTTTTCCCCGACATTGTGATTTTTGCCTCCTCGAATCCGGTGCTGGCGTCGACGAAGCCCCCCCAAATCCACCAGGAGTGTGGGCATCATGCGCCCGAAAATACTCGGGGGGCCTGATTATTTTCCCATTCCTGCCCTCCCATTATCACGACTGTCAGTGAGGCTTATCTCTGCCTGCCTGCCTCAGCAGCCGCGGCTCCGACACATCCTCCGAGCAAGCGCGACACATTGTTCTAACGAGGTTCCAGCCCCGAAGCCAAAGCCATTTGTTTTTGCAGAAGACATTATGATGGTGGCCTTTTGGCCGGCCCCTTAATTTCATCAGTGAAGCCCTATTAAACAGCAAAGGTCCCGACAGGAAAGTGGACCATGCTGAGGGACCTTTTGACGTCCTCCCAGTGGCGGTTGCGTAACCCTGCATACCGGAGATAATTGTGTTTTTAGAGGTGGAAGCATTGCACCATTCACTCATAATTAGAACCCTGTGATGTTGAGACCCAATTAGTCTAAATGGTTCGTTTTGATTTTTCCCAAAAAAACATTTCTCCGACATGATCATTCATTTCCAAAGATACTTAGGTCACTGAGTTTAGTCCCAGGAGACAGAGTGGCTGCTGTCCAGTCAAACTTTCGTTTTTTTTCCCTCCGTGATGAGATCATAATCTGAGATTCAGTTCTTCATCATCTGCTGGATCCAGAAATAGAGATTCACCTGTAGACGGACAGGAGTCAGACGGGTGGTTTGCCCCGGAAGGACACACGGAGGTCAGTTATTCCAGGGGTTTGGTGTCACAGGATTCCAGCGTGTGTGTGTGTGTGTGTGTGTGTGTGTGTGTGATGGTATTTAAAGCCAAGGCTCTTGTTGTCTGCTGTTGTGGCCTCTCTGAGATCACCCTCCCTGAACTACTGCTCTCTAATGTCAACTAAATATTTGGACTGGCTCACGAGGCCCCTCAATACAGTTCAAAAACAGTTTTTGCCCAAATAGTGCACCTCCAACGGCAAGGAGGACAATCTGGGCGAAAGAATGGAGTCGAATAGGAGCAAATCATTAAATGATGGAGGGTAGACAGACATCACTGAGTTGATGGATGAAGACATAATGGTTGATGAAGTTTAATTTACATATATATACTGTATATAAAATATAAAATGTATTTATATGATATAACTTTCAAAAGAGTCGATGGGAAGCTCTGTGATAAAATCATACAAATTCATGTAAATATTCTGGTTAAAGGCTTCAATTAAAAAGTTATTCATTATAATAGTTAAAAAAATATTTTAAAAGTATTTTGCACCCTCCTTTCTTCAGATCCAGTATTTTAGTGTTTTTAGCTGATACTTTCATGACATTTCCATACTCGTCCAACACTGAGTCATCAGGATTTATGCTTTGCTTATTAATACTCTTTGTGGACACTCAACATGTTGAGCTGGACGGTCTAAAAACGGATTTTTGTTTGGATTAAACTTAAAAGGCTTTGACACGTGACTTATTATCGCTTATTTCCGGTGAAATAACGAGACACTGCGGGTATTTTGTTTTTAAATCAAACAGTAGGGAGAGGAATGCCATGGAAGATATCATTTTGTATTTTATGAATACAACAAATTTAACAAGGCACTGTGAGTCTCCATCCGCATATGTAATGGCTGAAAATGACTGTCAGTGTTTGTTTTTATGCTCAGATAACAAAGTGCTGTGTTATCTTCCCACTTATTGCCCAATAGGAAGCATGACAGGTCTTGGAGATGTCATACTGTATTTGTAGAAATACTTTTCTGAATGGGACACAATGTACTTGGCAACCTGATTTGAATACAATCCGCAGTCTGGCAACCAGGACAATGGACGTCTGTCTGTGTGAGAGACGCCTCGTCCTCACTGTCTCCGTCTTTACTGCCGTGGAATAATCTGGATGTTTGTGTGGAGACTTTATTATTTACAGTCATGAAAAAAACAATGTTTCAGTGTTAGAGTCTGTGGAGATAGAATACACATCCCATAATAAGGGCCTTTTTTCTGTCAATGTAATTAAGGGGAATTTCAATTGTCAGTTTACATTTGACCAAGAACCGTATTATATTTTAAGAGTTAAAGAATTATTAAGTATTATTTTTCTTTCTGTGTGATATGAATATATCACACAGATGTTCTTTTTAATTTCTCTCTTTCTCTTTCAGATGAATTTCTCACGATGGGTGTCACTGTTTCTCGATCCCACGGCTCCAGATGACGTCACCGGGAAAAGATGGCAGCCGCTGTATCTGAGGTATTTTGGCTCCATTTTTTTTATATAGAGTGGGAGGAAGAGGAAACGTGTTTTTCTATTTTATTCGTCTATAGGGGAGCCGCATTGATATGAAAAACAAACTCCATGGATCGCTGCTGCGGATTCGATTTCCCGCTCCTCTGAAAGCGATGCTGCCTGTTGTCACACACACACGCACACATACGGTCGGATGATTGATTACATCATTTAAAACCTAAAAAAACGCAGGGAACAGAAGTGTCCTCGGAGCACGAGGCCATGCGGGAGCAACGAGAGGCAGATGTTGTCTGAAGCTGCCAAATATTTACCTTAGACACAGAGTGGTATTCATTGGGGATGCGATTTGGTTTTTCTACCATGCCATCCTAAGATTCCTCTTCCTCATGAAATCTACTTTCTTTGTATATTTTATCTTTATATTCATATTGTTATTTAAAGGAGGTTTCAGGAGTGCCAGTCAGGCCGTCAGTCGCAGGCTGTGTGATCCTTGGCACAGTGAAGCGCCACAGTCGGATGAAAGCATCGGGAATGAGGCCCCACATTCTCCCAAGTGCCGGCAGCGCTGCTCTAAATAGAGATTTTTCTTAAATAGACCATAGTGTCTATTAATATCTTCTAGTTGTGCTCCATTTTTGACTTTTGCGGAACTCCTCACTCACACACTAGTCCTGAAGTGATGTGCTGTGATTTATTTTTAGATGCTTTCAGGACGATCTGCAGCATGGGATCAGATTCTGGAGCATGCACCGGTCACATGGATCTCTCCTCCTTTAACCCAGAGATACTATGAAACAGAATATCCAGAGAAAATCCAAACTGTATAACTCCATTAACTGAAGTGAGACTTTCTCAAAGTTTATTTCGAGCTCTGCAAAATATAATGTGGAATACCAGAGCTTCTCAGCGATGCTTCTCATTTTCAACATTATATGCTGCACAAATGATTTGATATCATTTTAATGTAACTTGACTTTGGTGACTTGCCCTAAACTCACAGGCGATTGGCTCCAGCAAGCGTAGATAATGCGTGAAACTTACTCGATTGGGTATATAGAGACAATATTTTATTGGGAAAAACAAAATATATACTGTGTGTTCTAAAATAACTTATTTGAGTAACATGAGAATCCATTTATTGGATTTTTTCCCATATAGTGACATCGACATCTCGTATTTTTACGACTTTTACACGGTAGATTGTGTATTTATGTCTTTCATTTTACAGTCTTATTTTTTTTTTACTCTTATTCTATTTCTGTCTTTGCTTATGAAATGATGCCACTGAAATGTGCAAAAAAAAAAACTATTACCACAGCTAATGCTCTGTCACACTGAAACACACACACACACACACACACACATCCTGGACAAATGAATCTCTAAATGTCATTGTTAATATGCTCCACCGAGGCCTTCAGAAATGTGGTCACACTCAATATTTTATCGGGACATGAAAGATAAATGCATGGCCACAAGCAACACCTGCAAAATATGAATAATATAATCTTGTTTGGCAGAGTGTTTTTTGTTTTTTTTCAGACTGCAGTTTCACAGGAACTGGAGAAGCTGTGGAAAAATCTAAAAGCTGTTATCTTGTGATACTGAGATTTTTTTTTCCTGCTTTAACTTTCAGCTCCTGTTTTTTTTTTTGATGGAATGCCTAGGATGTGGATTTTTAAAATATAGATACAGTAGTTGTTTTTGAGCCACTGATTTTCTGTTGTCGGTATTTGCTGCTCAGTCCCGGGGTTATGAGTAAACAAGAAATGTGAGCTAACACGTATAAATCCAACACGGCCATTTCATTTAAGGATTTATGGAAAAATAAATGATTTTATGGTCTTAAAATGACCAATTACACGGAAAAAGCCGTTAAAGAGAGGATTACACTGCAAAGTTAACGAGCTTAACAATTAGATGGGTGACACACACACACACACACACTCATCCCCCAGAGTCGAATAAAGCAGGCAAATAAATATTTGAATCCCATGTAATCTGTGATGTTTTGTCTTTTTTAAGGGGGAACCCCTGTCTTGGGTGGGACGTTGTCAACGCTCGGCCTCAGAGTCGACCTTAAAATGTCCAGTGATTCTGGATTTGTGCCGCGAGCTGAAAATTACACATCACTCCTGGATGCAAAAACATCTGGACGACAAAAGGCTCGGAGGAGGTTTTTATAAAAGCCAGGCAGCTGTGAGGCAGCGACCTCAGAAGCGCTCACTCCTCCCAACATGAGTCCCGCTCTGGTGCTGTTGGCCCTGTCCCTGCTGGTCGCCGTGGCGCCCCAGTCCCACGACCACCACGATATGTCCTGGGTCAACGGCTACCGCCAGGGCTTCAACTTCCAGTGTCCCCACGGCGAGGTCCTCGTGGCCATCAGGAGCTACTTCAGCGAGCAGGACGGCTCGGACCGCCTGTGGACGTTCGAGTGCCAGCCCACGCCAGAGGGCCTGGGGGAGCCCAGTGACTGCTGGTGGGACGACCTCAACCAAGCCGGGATGGAGTGGTGAGCGTATTTATCTTATTTTTTATATATATACATTCACTTGTTTCTACCTGTTATCCACTTTGATTTGCACAGCTCTGACGTGCAGCTGTTGAAGGCTAGGAAAGAAACCACAGAGAGCGTATATAACCTTCATTTACAGAACCTGCAGCATACTAAAACTTTAACCAACCTGTCCGTTTGAATTTATTATTTTATCAACCATCCATGGAAATATCATTTCAGGAGCTGTCATGGTGAGAGAAGAAGCCTAGGGCTCAGATTTGACTTCCATGAAATGTTGCTGTAGTTTTTTTTTTCTCTCTCCAGTTCATAATCTTACTGCAGCAAATTTTACCAACAGGGATTTAACCAGCCGTGCTATGAATAAATAATACAGAATGATATATGACGACAGAAGTGAAAAGAAATCAGAAAATCAGTTATCTCGGAAAATCTGAGTCACATAACACACCACATTATTATTATTATTATTATTATTATTATTATTATTATTATTATATTATTATTATTCTTAATATTATTATTATTATTATTATTATTATTATTATTATTCTTATTATTATTATTATTATTTCTGCCCATTTAATGGTATTAATATGGTCAAAATATGACATTATTCTGCATTATTCTTTCTTTCAGAAAATGAAATAGGCCAGAAATATTTCAACATTTTTTGCAGGCAGTACATGTGAAGCCCACGTGACAGGCACATCTTTGGATCATTTGTCTGTTGCAGGATGTGCAGATCAAAGATTTTCTTTAAATATTTTTTTTATATCCTTAACTAATGAGTTATGGCCTTTCACTGCAGCACAGATTGTGTCCAGCAACACAGACGCATAAAGGTCAGAGCTGGCACACAACAAAGGCCCATACAAGGCCTGTGTGTAGTTTACTGCTTAAACTGTTGTATGAACAAAACCACCCATGTTGTACACACACAAACACACACACATACACACTCACGAGCACACACACACACACAGGCCTCATTAACAGCATAAACACAAATACAGCTGCATACAGACTTTGGGGAATGAAAGATCCACATGTTGGTGAATCTCAAAGTCACATTTTCCCTTCTCCTCGAAAATAAACTATCTGGGACTGAAAGTTCTAACATAAACAGCATTCATACAGGGATCAGATGTTGGTATGGTCCACGTATTGATGACTGTTTAATAACGGTGTAAACAGAAAACAGAATAAACCTAAACTAATTTGAATATGCCTATTTGACACTATTTTAATTCTAGAGAAGCAGACGCAGTGAATCCTTAAAATGATTATAATTATGGGATAGGATGCACTCCACTCACCAACTTGTTTTTTTTTTTTTTTTTCGGGGTGCTTGTGTGACAGCCTGCAAAACTCTCTACTTTGTCTCTCTGCTGAAACAATTTCCAAATGTGTATCTCCTGTGTCCGTTATAAAAAAAGAAAATATTGAATTTTCTGCCCAGGTTTTCTGATTCAGAGGAAGTCTGTGCTCCTCCTGGGCCTGAATCACAGCCCCTCACTCCAGATCTGTGATATATGTCTTCCACAGACAGTTCCTTGGAACACGAACCGGCGTCGGGAGAAGGATGCGTCGGTAGTCCTGCGGACATACACGCGTCACTGGGTTTGATCGGATTTTTGAAGAATTGCATTAAGAAAAGCGGCAGAGAAAAGACCAAAAAAAGGCCTTGTTCCAATGACGTCATCCTAATCTAATTTTAAACTACTCCAAATGCCACAGCTTTCAGCCGCGCTGAAAGGTTGATCTAATTAAGGAGACTCGCGTCAACCTTTAGAATTCCTGTTGCGAGAAGAAGAACTACAGTCGGACATCTCTGTGTAAACTGGCCGACTCAGCTCTGTGAGCCTCAGCTTTCCTCTTTTTTTTTCTTTTTTTTTTGGACTGTGTAGGTCACGGACACGTGCACGTTCCACGCATGTGCGCACGTGTGAGTAAATCTTTACTCATTTGAAGTGGAGCTGCACCCGGCTCGGGGATGGAAAGCACTCTGCTCCATCACAGCCCCGCCTGCTGTCTGTTTGAGTTACGCTGGCAGCAGAAGGGGGGGGAGGGGGGGGTGCCCCCATTGGCCGAATGGCTGAAGGCCGTGTCCGTGTTGCCATGACAAACGTCTCCACACGCCGCGGCTCCCGCTGATTGGACCTGCCATTGTCGAATGTGTTGTGGCGACAGTGTTGTCTGAGGGCCATAAACAAACGCAACTGTCAACAAACCAGCATTTACTTCAAATGCCGCAGACGCATTTTTCTCATGGTTTTCAAACTGGGGGACGTAGTCTGAAAGAAAATCCTTTTGAACTTTGTTGAAAAATACAGAAATGACAGAAATTCAAATCCTGGCGAAATCGGAAGCCTACGTGGTGTCATTCTTTTTCATGGCCCTGCACCGAGTTTTCCGGTTTTGTTTTGTCATGTCTTTTGCAGGACGTCAACGTGCACCCGCAACGGCCTGGTCGCCGGCGTGCAGAGCAAGTACTTCGAGTCTGTCCTGGACCGGGAATGGCAGTTCTACTGCTGCTATTACAAACGCCGCTGTCCCTACTCCTGCATGTATGTTCTCCCAGGAATGATCACATGTTGAAACATTTCATACATGCATTTTCACGTGGATGTTAGATTTGGTTATGGCTTCTTTTTTTTGCACACAGTTAGAGTTGAGTGCTTTTTTTTATATCCATCTAATAGAGTAGATAGAATAAATAAATCCGTGTGCTCCAAAAATGTGAAAGTGTTTTGTTTTTTTTTCTCCAATTTTCACACAACATGTTTTTGCCATCAACAGGAAGACCAGTGACATTCCTGAAAACTACAGAGAGGAGGCGGAGCTGGTGGTTCCCACTTATGGATACTTCATCCGCGGAGCCCAGACCACCTTCAGTGGAGTGCTGAGGTTTGTTAAACGAAACAATAAATCTATAGAACTACTAATGAGCCATTCAAGTTTGGCGATTTTTTTTTTTTTTTTGGATGACTGAAGTGATTTGGGCTTTGTTTTTGGTTTTTTTCAGAGATCGGCAGTGGAAGTACATCCTGTGCAGAATGACCGACTTTGACTGTGACTATGAGAATTTATAGATCCGTAAGCATGTTGCCTATACACCCTAAACCAAAACCCATATTTACTTATACCTTTAAAAAAAAGACATAACACTGACATTATACAGGGCTGATATGGTTTTGGTTCACTTATTTACTTTTAATATATGGATCATCCACAGGCATTTGATATATGCCTGGATAACCACCGTTTTCTTTTTTTGGTCTGGCATGAAAAATGATTTTTCATATAACTGTTAAACTGTTAAAACAAACATCCACACGGAGGGGCTACAGGGGATTTGGGCTCAAGCGTTCCCATTTATCCACAGGTGGAACTAAGTCCCTTTGGTGTTACCGTGAAAATGGTTTTACTAAAAAAAAAAGAATAAAAACTCAGCTCAATACTAAGTTGGCTATGTTAAATGAAAAAAAAAACATTTAAAACAAATGTTTAATGCTCATAAAAGTAATAAAGGTATTCAGAGAGCTGCTGGCTGTGACTAATTGTGATATTGTCGTGGAATCAACACAATAATCGCGCGCATGGTGGAAATAATGGAAAAACTCACGTGCAGCAGGAGCTTTGCATGTGATGAAACGTGTCCCACCTGCTTTCAATTGACCTCACATCGCTCCTTTATTATATTATTATATTTATTATACGTCGGTTTGGCAGTTTCAGTTTTAGATTTTATTTGACTTCACACGAAGGTGCAAAATATGGATCCGGTAGGGATTTCTAAAATAAAATAAAATACACATTTTTTGAATGAAACAAAAGTCCACTCGTCTAAGTAGGATTTCACTGTATACAGCATCGTGTTGGGAGAGGTTGTGGGAGAGAGGATGATCCAGCTATGTGAGAGCACTCTCCTTCCAAAAAGCACACAGAGCCCATGAACTCAGCCGTGACCATGTCAACAGCTCCTTTGGGTTTGAAGGTTGGCCGAAGGGGAAAAAAAACTTCAACACTCCGTGTTGCCATAACAGAGAAAACTTGGAGAAAGTGTGTGTTTGTGTTCGGAGCGGGGTCTGACATCAGGGATTACCGCATCCACAGGAGTAGTCTCGCATTTGTGGAGATGAACTTAGAAGAAGAAGATTGACCTCTCCAATGTCGGTGTGTTTCACCTCCGTCAGACCTGGCGTGTGTTTTGAGCCACTTAAAAAACGTGAATCCTATGTAGCCGAGTGCTTGAGTCGGAAAAAAATATTTTTTTTACTTCATCCTACAAAGTTAATCAACAATCACGTGGTTCTGTCAGCCATCGACGTGCGCCATGTGCTTTTTTATTCCCAGAAATCTGACCGCGTGGAGAAAAAAAAACTCAAGGTCAGCAGTGAAATGGAAATATGGAGAAAAATAATAATAATCTTACAGCCACTTTGACCTTTCTTTTTTTTCCCCCCCACTCCATTTATTTTTGGAACGGGACAGGCAGGCGTTTATTTCAGTGCTGTTAGAATCTATTCAGGCTTAATGGAGTGAGCGGGTCAGAGGTCGGCGGGCCGGCTGCACCGTCTTGAATGAGAGCTGGGGACCGGGCCAGTAGCTTTCAGCGCTGTTTGTTTATGGACGGCCGCTGTCCCGGGGCAAAGGGCCAAACGCTGCGGCGTGAGCACAGCTGTCCCCCCGGGCCAGCGGGACACACGCCCGCCGAGGACTCCCGTCCACAGAGATCCACTGTCCCTGTGCTGGAGGAGGACGACTTACCCCGTCCCCGCCACCCCACCTCCCTCCCTCCGCCGCTGTTTTCATTACAGCGGGATGAAACTCGATCCCTTCAAAAACAATACTCACACCGGCTGTAATTAGAGTTTAGAGGAGACGAGCCACAGTGGCTGGTGGAGTCCGTCGTATAATTAGCAGCTGAGGAGGCGTTGGCGGCAACACAGCCCTGATGGAAGTGAGGGATTTGGGGTTCTAAATAAAAACGGCTCCTGTTCGGATCAGAAGGCTCAGAGTATATTCCACCAACTCTTCCACTTTGAAATAGTACAGTTATTACACCAGAGTCCAGGTGGATTATGTCTTCTTGGATACTGGAAGAGTTCACAGTAGCCTGAGGTCAACAGGCCTCATTTTGTCCACCTGTTGCTTATTTTGTCCCACAGAAGGAAACTCCACACACAATCAGTGCATCAATATGTTTGTGTGAGCTCACTGGAGTCCTCTGCCTTCAGACATTCATCCCCTGCCACTTCAAAGACTTGTTGATGAGTAACGTCATTCAAAAATTGGCCCAAAAATGTAGCTCTGAAGGGTCATGTATCCAGCTCTGGTTATGGTGGATTTAGTTAACATTCAGTCAACAGTTAAAGAATCGTTCAAAGCCCATAGCCCCACCGGTTAAAATGCATCACTGAGTCTAAATAAGATCATCAAATATAAGTACTTACAATAAAAGCTACGGCTACATTAAGTGAACCTTAAAAAAACACGTCTTTACGTGTATGTGAAAATAAATCTATATCTAACGCCAATTCCTCCATTTTAAATGAATTTGATTTATGTTGGTTGACACAAAACACCCGCTATAACTGGGGAAAAAAAATTCAAATCCCCACTCATGTGAACGATAGATCTTGAAAATGACAAAGTACAAGGACACCTGTGTAATAATCCGCATCGTTCCTCTCAGGGACAGGCCATCTCTGAACCAAAAAAGGCAGCATGTGCTGTTTTTGTCTTTCCGGGCCTCCTCGCCGCTCAGAGCTTGAATCCGCCGTGGGCAGTGAACGTCTGAGTTGATTATCCGCCATCCACTGAATCCTCTGAACAAACAAAGTTCAGCTCTTTGCGCTTCAGACTCTCACCGTGGTGGATTTGAATGCTCTTTATGGTTTCGATGAGGATTGAGCATTTTTAGCAAAGATCCAATGTGGTTTCTGTGTATTCGGAGCGTGTTTGTGCAGTTTGCAGCTGTGCGGTTGTCTGGTGTGTAGTTTGCCACGTGTTTGTGTGCCGTTTACAGCGTCAGATTGATGCAATCTTGCCGGGTTTTGTCGATTTGCGCGTTCTTCTTCAGTTGTTTCTTTCTTGTTTGAGTTGCTGCTCAAAATCAAATGTGGACGCACATCATACGTGTTCAGCACGTTGTACGTTTTTCGGCATGTGGACATAGTCACTGAGAACATGTTGACGTTAACATTCCTCTCAAAGCTCTGCTGTCTAAATATAACCTCACAGAGCCGTTGGAATGATCACTATTACTATTATTAAAGCACCCACATACATCTAGTATGGTTAGTGCCACCATTTGAAGAATAAATGAAAAAAATAATAATGAGAGAATAACTATGAGCTATATAAATCTATTGGCTTCAAATGAAAACGTTGAGATTTGAATGTATGCCTAGCACGGGGGTCGTGGATTCGGACGCAATCGTTTTCCAAACTTTGGGACTTTTTTTTTGAATTGAAGAGAGGCGACCTATTCTCACCCAGAGTGGAACTTGAGGGGGCCCTGGGACAACCCGAGAGCGTGAGCCCCATGCGGCGTGACCCTGACCCGGCCCCGGGGGCCCGCTCGGAGAGAGTCTGTTTATTTTAGGGAGCCTCTGCTCTGGCCCGAGGAAAAAAACAGCAGCATCGTTTCATGTCTGACAACAAGGGGCGCGGTGCGGGGCCGAAACCAGGTTTCTACTGCGATTCTGAGAAGAGTACCACCAGCACGTGAAAGCCATGTCAAGGAGGAAAGTCAGGTGTCAAAAGAAAATCCTACTCCAACAGGTTTTTCATTTGTAAGAGGACCTTTCTTGAAAGCTGCCCGTGGGTGACCTCGCACACCACTCAGGTTTTCATTTAAAACTCCACGTGCCCGCTTCGGTGCTTTCTGGCCTACATGTGTCAACATGCACAGCTCTGTACAGTAGAGGACCTTTGTTTGGTGGTTTGTGATGAACAAATGTTCACCAAAATTTGGTGGGAGGGGTCGAGGACAAAAAAGAGGCATGTGTGAACCTGCGCGTAATTGGGCACGCCACGGGTCAATAGGGCGAGGTGTGTCCCTCAGCCGTGAGGTCATAATATCGCGCGTTTGAGTCCTTATCTGAGATTATTGACGAGCGACACCCAGAGGTGAAGGATAATACGCCAATCACTTGAAACGCAGTCTTTAATGAATCAGGACAAAAAGGCCCGATGGGAATTCTCTCATTCCGGAGAGTCAGAGTTCCCAGTTGCTGACTCTTGGGAAAGATTTCTTTGCATTGAGGACTCGGGAGGGAGCTCTGCTCTTGTTTACACAGTCAACTCGTGTTCCTCCTGCGATCACACAGTGATGGTGTCAGATAATAGAAGCTGGTTGAGATTTAAAGTTAAGAATAACAGCTTACTCACTTTTTTTTTTCTTTCCCCCTCTGGGGTTCTGCGGAGGCAAAAAGGTTTGTAAATTTGGGAAGGCAGCCAATGCATTGTGGGAACAAAGAGGTGTAAGGTGAGCCGAGTGACCCACCGGTTCCCAGCCTTCCCTTTGGCTTTCTCACTCTCAGCGCACCTCCAGACAAAAGCATCATTATTGCTCTTCTCTGGTGGATTCTCGGTGGTGAAACGGCACGGAATAAATTAGAGGCTTTATGGTGGGGGGGATGGAGAGAGAGAGAGAGAGAGAGAGAGAGAGAGCTGAATGGATCCGTGAAGGGTAAATCACAGTGTTTCCACTCATTCAGACTCGGAGCGGGAAACGTTATGTCGCAATATTTCCAATGGCCTTTTATTTTTCTTCTCTCTCCGTCGACATAATTAGCATATGGCTATGTTTCCTTAAAAAGAGGAGAAAAAGTGTTTTGGGAGGCCGACCTTAGTCCCGGGTTATTTCTCTGCACGTCGCCGCCCGGTGAAAGGTCACGACTGTGAGTGTTCAAGATGTTCCGGGGGCTGGTCGCTGTGTTCATCCGCCTGTTGGCCGGAGGCCCGCCGGGGCGGAGAGAGGAGCAGGACTCCAGCAGTATTGTGTGTTGCACATAACGGGACTCTTCTCACACCATGGAGCACGTGCTCGTGATGTGGAGTCCAGCCGCGAGCCGGAGTTTAGATACACTCCCGCGGTTCCTCAGGATATAGAAAAATACATCCCAAGGTGGTACAGAACAATTCAGGACGCACGTCGTTTTTCATTTATTTATTTTTTTTACTTTTTTTTTTTTTTTCAATGACTTAACTATTATGATTTCACATGTCACTCAATGGTTAATGCCACTCCAGAGTAGAATGTGACGTTTTTTGGAGTACGGACTGGAGTCAAAGGTGTGCAATTTACATTGGCACCTTTAAAAGTTTCTTTTTTGTCTCAGTAATGGTCATTTGTTGTGTTTATCCCCAAAAGCGCCCATGGAAGTTGTTGTTTTTTCTAAGTCTGGTCTGGAAACCAGCTCAGCGGTGATATTCCAGCTTATTTTTATACCAGTCACTCGTAGCCAGCCAGACAACAAAGGTCTGGGGGATAAGCAGGCGGTGACGTAGGCAGAGTCGTGACGGTGAGCTCTTACATCATCGTCCTCCATTCGTGGCCTCCGTCTTCAGCACCACTAGATATAAAAAAATAATAATGGATATAAAAAAGGAAGTTACAATAACCATGAACGTATGCCATCCTTCTGTGACCAAATCTCAATCTACAGCCGCACATCCTCGCTGTCTGTGGCGTATTTACGGCCAGGGCCACTGAGATTCTCCGGAGGCGGCGTGTAATGGAAAAAGTAGCAGGGCTTCGATCACCGTATCTGGCCTCGGGCACAACAAATGCAATGACAGTGAGAGATAAGGGCAGTCTGCGCTCGCCTTGGTTCCCCAGCTGTGTTTGTCCTCTCCGAGGCTCCGACTCCTTTATCTTGTCCAGGTGTCTGGGTCGGACACGAGGAATGGCTCGGGCCAACCTCCCAGCAGCTCCGGTCCCGAGCCATTACCGTCACAGGACAGATTGGATCTGAGATCGATGGTTTTGTCTATCACCCCACTGTTCCGCTGGTTCCGGAAGTAAGCAGATCAGAGAGATTCGCTTGATTTTCGCCAACACCTCAAGTGATTCAGCAGAAGAACTGAAAAGGGGACGTCTGTCGCCATGTAACGACGTCTGTGACAATTTTCTGCTCAACTGGAGCTTCATCACCTCGGAAATGATTTTCATTGGATCCAAGGATTTTGTGTTTTTGGAGATAATAAGTTTGAAATGAATTTGACCGTGGTTTTGCCAGTCTTTTCACAATTGAAACAGAGTAGTGCATGTTTTAGGAGATTTTGGAGCAAATACAGGGGTTATTATTTATCCTTGGTATTATATTGACAATCGTCAAGAAAATAATAAGTGGTGAGTTGACTTAAAAAAAAACATTTTTAACTTTCTACTTTGCCAACTTTTGCGCTTTGACTCTTGTACTCTGTATTTCCGATGCATTCCGGTGGGGTGGTGGTGCTATTATATTCTAGGACAGTACGTTTAATCTTTAATTTAGACCGCCTGATAAATCTTGTTCCTTTTATATGAAGGTCAACCCTTTGGCTTGAGGATAAACAAAAGAGCATGCAAAAGGCTTTTTTTTCTCTTTTTTGGGGGGGGAACCGTGTGTGTACACTCAATAGTGGCCTCGCTTCAACTGAGAGTGGAAAAAGATTCAACAGCAAATACACAATGCAGTGCTAAATGGCCAACCATGCGGGTAATAGGGGCACTGATCAGTACTATTTCTCTGACCTAAAATGCCAGAGGCCACGTTCACTCACTCATTCACTCATTTCAAGGTTAGAGAACGACGAGGACGTTAGTTCACAGCATTTTGGCTGCACACGTCACATAATGCACTTAATGCGAGACAAGTTATTGAGAGAACGCTTTAAAATGTCTTTTTTTTTATCACCACACACAACAAGTGGCATTGGCAGCAATGACTGCAGTTATTCCCTTGGGGCAGAAAAAATAAACAAAAAACAAAGAAAAATAAATCATACAAAGGGCTTTAATGGGAGGCTTATGGGAAAGGGTTCTCCATGATTGAGTAGGAAAGTGCCAGTGAGTCAGTGAAGAGGGAGTCAGAGTGGGTAATGAACGGAAGAGGAGGGAAGCTCATAAAGGCATTTAAGGATTAAACGGCTGCTGTGAGTACGAGAGTTGGATTAGAAATCAGAAGCACGTTACGTAACATCCATCTCGTCGAAGGTAAGCTCTCAAACAAAACACCTGATCGGGTGCCAGTTCCAGCCATCACACGCTTCTCCAAAACCTTAAAGACATTATTTGGCATGTAAACAAAAAGCTGATAAGAGATAAGTACAGGACAGGAAAACGACTTGAGTGTAATACTTAAATCTGTTTTCAAACATGAAGGTCATGTCATTTCCCCGCTGACTTGGTCAGAGATAACAGTCATGAAAACAAAGAAATTACATTTTTGACCCTCACCAAGTGTTTCATTCAGCTTTAGTCATTATTAATGCGTGTGATTCTTTAAGAAGAAGAGGTTGTTAAACATGTTTTTCATATTTCATTTCATATGAGCTTAAAAAGCTCTGGAGAAGCTTCCGCTAGATCCACGCAGATCAGACAAATGTAGGATCAACGTTTCCTCTTGTTCCCATTGCTGGTGTTAGCCTCTCTTTTACCACACAGACGATCAATGATCTATTCTAATATTATACATTTAAACTAATACTCTCCCAGTCCAGCTCCTTCCAAGGATCAGATAGCTTTACAAATTACAGATAATATAAATCCTATTTTGATCATAAAATTCCCCATCATATGATGTCAGGTGATGATGAAGTAAGAAACATTATGCGTCTCCGCACCCTCATCTATCTCTGCATTCTATTTAAAATCAAAGTCATGCAATGATGTCACCATGACAACAGTCTACCCTGCTTCTGTATCCTTTAACGCAGCACAGCGGAATCATTTTCTCCCAGAGAATCACCGTTCTAGTTAAAAACAGGAAATACTCAGGTGTTAACTGTGTCATTGTGAAACATAATAATAATAGTAATAATAAAAATAATAATAATAATAATAATCATCATCATAATAATAATAATCATAATCATAATCATCATAATCATCATAACCATAATACTAATAATAAATCAGCTTTGTCTAAATAGATTTCCCTCCTCTGCTTCTTTCCTCAAACACTCGTCTCAAAGGAACGTGTAGATTATTACCTTTCTGCAACAAGCACCAACCCCTGCTGAATGATTTCTGCCTTTGTTCCAAACAGACCTTCACAAAAGGAGGAGGAAATGAACGTTGGCCCAAATACCTCTGCAGGAGGAAGTGACAAGGTACTCTGCTCAGAATGAGAAGTTAAACAATGCAGATGATATGGAATGAACATGGGTGAAGGAAAAGCTGTGAAAACCAGGAGTTACAAGTTCAGTTGCACTGAGTTGAAGTTTTATCCAGTGAGTCAGAGATGTGAGGCCAGGGGGTTTTATTCCAGGCCACAAAGGGCCAATCCTGAAGTAGTTGAACAAGAAAGAAAGAGATCACTTCCAGTGTTTGGCTGATAAGACATGACGACAGGTGGAAATCTGTCCAGAGTGATTGCACAAGGCTGGCTGCTGCTACCAGTGAATCACAAAAAGTGTGAAACTTTGAAATGTGGCCAACGGTGACTGAATATGTTTTTCTTTTCGTTTAGTGAATGCGGAGCTTTGGCTGGTGGCGTTAGTGTAACTCTGGAATGCAGTGGTGAAAAACTTTGCC
Source organism: Colistium nudipinnis (assembly GCA_016785305.1). Lineage (NCBI taxonomy): Eukaryota > Metazoa > Chordata > Actinopteri > Pleuronectiformes > Rhombosoleidae > Colistium > Colistium nudipinnis. Next base: position 10,265 of record JAFBJU010000371.1, on the reverse strand, counting down.
GAGCGGTATTTGATGGCAGGTTTTGGAATGTGACACACGGATGAGCAACACATTGCAGATGTGAGTAGTTCTGTAAAAATGTCACACTGTGGCGAAATGGTGAAATGAAATGTTGCGTTTTTGCAAATGCCAAATTACCTGCAGTAACAACATTCCCATTCCCATTCCTCAGCTGCACTGAAAATATGCGTTCTAATCTGTATTGTCAAGTGCATTCTCATTTTATCACTTAGTTTAATTTAAAATCAGTAAATGATCTGTTTGTATGTGTATACTAGCACACAGAGAATTGAAATGTATGTATGATTGGACCAATCTTATGCTCCTGGAGAGACAGGAAATAAATTACAACCAGTGTCGGAAAACTTGACTGTCAACAGTTCCACAGCTGAGGGGCAACAACGGAAAATGTTCCAGCGTCATCAGAACGAAAAAGGAGAAAATGAGTAAACATGCAGATTGGCCATGAGGTAGATATTTTGAAATATAAACACAAACCGATTTGTTTAGTAATCCTGTTACATGACTTACCCCATCAAGTTACTGAGGTTTAACATTTAATAACCACCCTATACAGACAGACCCAAAGCAAAATGCATTTGTTTTTTTATTGGTAGGATAGTTAAGTGATTGATCCCTTCCATAGCATGTACTCTTTGTGTGTGTGCATGCAGCGAGTGTATGGTAAATGAAAAAAAAACTACACTGGCAATGAATGACTCAACATGTCTTTATTAAACTCACAGTTCGACACAGTGCCAGAGTGAATTAAAAGAAACACTCCTAACTAATAGTGACACCGAGTTAAGAACTGTATAGATTTGTATTTTTTTAAATATAATTGTTTCCAAATGTAAGAAAACATATCAATTTTATTTCATATTATTCAAAAACATTTGCCTTTGTGTGGTTTTATTCGTTTGGTTACAGCGCCCTCTTTCGGTTGATAGTGGTCACGTCACACTTCCGCCCTAGTCGACGTAATATCCGGTTGTGCAGCAGCCATTTTGTCTGTTCGGTCTCCCCGACGGTTACAAACTGCAGTTCCACCCTGAGAAACAATTTAAAATGTTTCTGTAGCGTTTTTAATTCACGTTAAATCCAAATTTAACGTCACATAAAATTAAGATCAGTCCCTCGTGATTCCGGAGAGGTTGCTGCTCCTCGAGAAAAAAGCCGCGGTTAGTGGGAAAAAGCGGCGGCGGCGGGGACATGTCGTGTGAGGAGAGCTACCTGGCGATCATCCGCTACCTGACGGACGAGCGGGAGCCGTACGCCCCGGGGACGGCCGGTAACACCAAGCGGAAGATCCGCAAGGCGGCGACGTGCTACGTGGTGCGGAGCGGGACTCTGTTCTACCAGCGGCGGCTAAAGGGCCAGAACGACTTCACCGAGCTGGAGGTTGTGTTGCAGGACGGTCGCAGGAAGGAGCTCATCCGCCAGGCTCACGTCACGGAGGGAGGGGAGCACCTAAACCAGCAGCTCACCTGGGACTACATTTCCCAGAGGTTCTGGTGGAGAGGTGAGACATCGGGGTTCCGACCACCGGGGAGCGGGAGTAAACACATACACACGCACACACACACACACACAACACACCACAACACACTCTCTGTCTCCATCTGCTGTTTGGCTGCGGTCTTATGTTTGTATTTAAACCGGTTCTTTATAATTTTTGCTTTATCATCTCTGCAGCTATAAAAATAACAAAGTATGTAAATATGTATGTTTATATGAACCATGGGACGTGTACTGATAAACAGTTTATAAAAAAAAATCAGTTGAGTCTATATTGACATTAATATAATAATAAATATTGTTTAACATTTTCTTCTTTGGCAATAGTTATTGTTTGAGGGTCATAAACTTGCCATTTTTTTGGTTTAGTTTTGATAGGTGTTTTTCACTCCTTTCTTCTTCTTTTATTGGCTAAGTAATTGATAAAAAAAAATGTATCCATCAAAATGATAAAATTCAACACAAACAGTGAGTGATTGGTCCTTTGTGTCCTCAGGGATCCTGAAACACGTGAAGGACCTCATCAGAGAGTGCGCGTACTGTCAGAGCAGGCGGAACGCCGAAGATGGACCTGGCCTCCGACCGCTTGCCCGCCCTGGGAGACGCAAGGCGACTGCCAACGTGAACGATGACGAGGAGGAGGAGGAAGAAGAGGAAGAGGAGGGAGACGATGGCTTATTCTTCACCTCTCATCTGAGATCCAAGTTGGCCAAGACGATGGCCAAACATGAACTGGTCTTTGTAAGTCTGAAAACACAGTGCAGAGCAAATAACAAACAGTGTGACGTGGATTGTCCTACAATTGAGTCTTTTGTTAATGGTGTGCTTGTGCGCACGCGTGCGCTCTCTCTCCAGGTGGACAGCAAGGGCGAGGTGAATCAGTTCCTGTCCAAACACAGTCAAACCATGCTGGACAAACTCAACCACCAACGTCTCAACAACCAGTTCTGTGACATCACGCTGCTGATTGAAGGAGAGGAGTACCGCGCGCACAAAGCCGTGCTGGCGGCGTGCAGCGAATACTTCAACGAGCTCTTCTTTGAGAAGGGCGCCGCGTCCACGCACGAAGCTGTGGTCGACCTCTCCGGTGAGCCCCCGCCACACGCCCGTCTCTGTGTGCTGAACTTTTTTTCCCCCAAACTGTCGGCTCAGATTTTAAACCCGTGTCTCTTCCCTCTTTCACCAGGTTTCACCAAAGCCAGCTTCCTCCCGCTGCTCGACTTCGCCTACACCTCCATGCTCACGTTCAATTTCTCCATCATGGCCGACATCGCCAGCCTCGCCCGACATTTGCTGATGACAGAGGTGCTGCAGATCTGCGAGTCCGTGCACAAGCAGGTGGAGGAGCAGAAGCTGACGGTGTATCAAAAAGGAGATGTTCACACGGTGGTGTCGAGCCAGCCGCCGGCCGAGGAGGCCTTAAAGGACGAGACGTACGTGGTGGCTGTCGCCAGTAGCGGCACGACTGTGGACACGCACGGCGCTGTGACCGTAGCAGGCGAGTCTTTGGCCTTTGTCGCACCTTCCACGGAGGATTACGTCCAGGAGCCCATGACGGTGGTGACTGAAGCTGTAGAGGGAGACAGAGTGCACGCAGCGGAGGCCGGCGAAGAGGATGAAACTGTGACTCTGATCTCTCACTGTGGACGGGCGGAGCCGGGAGAGACCGTCACTCTGATCCCGCGCAGCGCCGAAGAAGAAGTGGAGAGCGGGACGATGACCGTGGTCACCCACAGCGGACAGGCCGGAGCCAGCGAGTCCCTCGCCGTGGTGTCGGCCTGTCTGGCGATGGAGCAGCCGGAGGCCGCCGAGGCGGAAGGCTTCGTTTTAAACGTGGAACCGGAGAAAGCGAGTCCGCCTGAGGTCGTCCAGCAGGCGCCCACCGACGCCGCGGAGACGGCGGCGTCGCCTCAGGAGAGCGTGGAACCAGCACCCGCACCACCGAAGCGCAAACGAGGGCGCCCGGCCAAGGTGAAGAAGGAGGTGGAGGTAGAGCAGATTGTCCTGATGGAGGAGGATCCTTCCGTTGATGAAGACCACACAGACAGGCTGGATATGGCGTCGGACGACCCCAACAGAAGACGACTCCGGCAGCGCTCCATCGCCGAGGGCGGTTACGCTCGCCTGCATATGGGGCTCGAGGAGGAAGAGGAGGCGAAGAAGAGTTTAACCCCACCACGTGCTACTACACCAAAGGTACATTTTCCTTTTTTTTTTTTTTACACCACACGGTCATGAGTGAAAAATTGTTCTAATAGATAAAAGGCTTTTTTATTTAAGGTTTTTTTGAGGACGGGGAAGAGAGGGAGGCCACCCAAGCAACTGGTGGAGAGTGAAGCTGCGGTGCCTGAGTCGGGGGCGGAGCCAGAGGTCAGCGCCACGGAGAGCGAGACGGCCGCAGAGATCATCGCAGGGGAGGTCGCGACGGAGGAGGCGGAGCCAGAGACAGAAAGCAGCCAGGATCCGCCCCCAGCAGAGAGCGCCGCGGAGGGGGAGCACACGTGCTCCGAGTGCGGCATGTCCTTCCAGAGACGCTACTCTCTCATCATGCACACGCTGAAACACGAGAAAGCTCGTGGCTACAAGTGCAGCGTGAGTACCGCTGTTTGCCGAGTTGCGTGCGGGCCATGGTTGTCGGCGGGCTTCTCACTGTGATGTGTGCGTGTGTGTCCCCTTGTAGTTGTGTAGCAAGGAGTTCCAGTACGCCGCCTCGCTCCGGGCCCACCTGGCGCGACACAAGCAGCAGAGCAGCCAGCGCGCCGCCCTGATCAAACCCCCCGCGGCGGAGCAGAGCCCCGAGCGCAGGGCGGACAGCGATCTGGACGACAAGACGTCGTCGGCGCACACCAAGAGGGAGTTTGTGTGCGACATCTGCGGGAAGACGTTGCCCAAGCTCTACTCGCTGCGCATCCACATGCTGAACCACACAGGCGTGCGGCCTCACTCCTGCAAGGTCTGCGGCAAGACGTTTGCGCACAAACACAGTCTGAAGATGCACCGGGCGCTGCACGACGTCACCAAACAGTTCCAGTGCGAATTCTGCAAGAAGTCTTTCGTGAGCAAGAGGAGCATGGAGGAGCACACCAGCCTTCACACAGGTCCAGACACACGGCTTTATTATTATTATTATAATTGTTTTTTACCCCAAACACTAAAGAGGCAGACTGTGACCTCAGACAACACACAAAAGTTTTAAATAAAGACACGAGGGGAAGTGAGAGTATTTGGGCAAAAAAATGCTTTTCCCCTGGTGCATGCATGTCTCTAGCACTGAAAGCAACCGGCTTCCTTTCCGGGAGGAAAAAAGAATAACTGTAAAATAAAATCCACAAACATTGTGACATGCAGTGGAAAGTTCTGCAAGATAACATAAATCTGTTCAATCTTCTCTGTCTGATCTTGGTGCTGGTTCAAGTGAACCGTTTTTTTTTTTTTGGTAAATGATCCAATGATGCCCTAAACTCCCATCACTCACGCCAATCTGTTTTTTTTTTCCTCCCCCCACTACAGGTGAATCAAAGTACCTGTGCAACTCGTGTGGAGCAACTTTCCATCGAGCCTCAGCTCTGAGCAAACACATGAAGAAGCACGTGCCCCGCCCCGACGTCCGCCCGTTTGCGTGTGCCCAGTGAGTACCTGTTTCCCACTCGCCCGTAGTTATGAATACTGTAAAATTGTTATTGTGTGCTTTTTGCACCGTACGCACAGCGTCTATTGCACGTCTGTACCTCCTTGGGGGACGGATCCCCTTTCTGTGTGTGTGTGTGTGTTTTTTTTTTTTTTGGCAGTTTTCCCTTTTCACTCTTTTAGCGGTTGAGGGCAGTTGGTGTCGCACCCTGTGCAGATTGTAAAGCCCTGTGAGGCAAATTGAGAGTTGAGATGAAATGAAAATAATAATAATCATTTCTTTATTTTACCCCCCCCCCCCCCACCCGCCCCCTCCTGCAGCTGTGACAAGAGGTTCTACGAAGCAAAAGATCTCCAGCAGCACATGAACAAGCACATGGGCCTGAAGCCCTTCCAGTGCCAGGTGTGTGGGAAGTGCTACAGCTGGAAGAAGGACTGGTACTCGCACGTCAAGTCCCACAGCGTGGCCGAGCCCTACAAGTACGTGTGGGAGGACCCGAAAGCAAACGCTCTGGCTCCCGGTAATGGCACTCGTATCCGACGCGTTTTGCGCTTTATGTCCTCAGGTGCGACGTGTGTGGGAAGGAGTTCTTTGAAAAGGCACTGTTCAGGAGACACGTCAAAAAGGCCACGCACGGCAAGAAGGGCCGAGTGAAGCAGAACCTGGAGAGGGAGTGCGAGCAGTGTGGCAGGAAGTTCACGCAGCTCCGAGAGTACAGGCGCCACATCAACAACCATCAGGGTGAGACGGCAGAAGACACGCAATGGAGTCCAGACATTTTCCTGAATGCAAATTTCTGCAAAAGTCCCCCTGGACATGTACCAGTTTATAACCACTCCTGAGAAACTCGCTTGTAAAAATGTATGGAGAGGGCCAACGTGAGAATACAGCAGAAAAACCTCAAAGTTTTACTTGCTTATTTATCACCGAATCACAAACCGACCAAGGCTCCGCCCCTCGCCTGAATGTTCCTGATGTTTGAAATGCAAACTCACGAATGTCCAAAAGTTCATTTCTTTAAAAAAAAAATAGTTCATGTTAGTATGTGTGTGACCATATGTATGAAATGTTTTCACTGCTCATTATTTCTTTGTCCTCACTCTTCAGGGGTGAAGCCGTTTGAATGTCTGACCTGTGGCGTCGCCTGGGCCGACGCCCGCTCGCTAAAGCGCCACGTGCGCACGCACACGGGGGAGCGGCCCTACGTCTGCCCCATGTGCCAGGAGGCCCACATCGACGCGCGCACGCTGCGCAAGCACATGACCAAATACCACAGCGACAACCTCCCCGGCAAGATCATGTTGGAGAAGGACACCCTCCAGTTCCACAACCAGGGCACCCAGGTGGAGCACGCCGTCAGCATCCTGGCGTCCGAGCTGCCTCCCGAGCTCCGCCCCCCTCAGCAGCCGGCCGCCGACGAGATAGAGACGGTGCTGATCACGGAGGAGACGGTGGAGGCCATGGAGGCGGTGCAGGCGGTGACGGACGGCTCGGTGGCCACGCTGTCCGATCAGGGCATCATGCAGGTCGTGAACTACGTCCTGGCCCACCAGACGGTCACGGACGGCAAGCTGGAGGACTCGCCTGAGGAGATTCAGACCATGGAGGTGGAGGTGGCTCACGTGGCCGAGGTGGAATAAGGTGGTGCCAGAGACTGAGAGCGTCCCACACAGACTGACCAGTGTTTGTCAGAGTCTGTAGAGAAAAAAAAAATGTAAAAAGATGCTTATTTTTCTGAACTTGTACATATTGTAAGTGAACCCCGCCAGCCGTGGATTTTTCCTCAGACCAGGCATGTTTAATGAGCTGTGAATGTGCACGCATACCAAGGTAAAGCGTGAGCTACCAGTCAATGTCACATGGCACTCTGCAGAAATGAAGATAAAAGTAGGTCAAGACATGTGCTTTGGATTGGCACATCTGTGGTTTGTGTTGTTAACAGACGAGATGGAGATGTGACTTCCCTGTATTAAAAGCTCCCTGTTGTACTGGCTTGAAGGATGAGAAAAATAAATACACGTCAAACTCAACCTCCCTCTCCTGTTGTATTTTTAAGTGAAGGTCTTTCCTCTACGACATTGCTATGGTCACATAGTGTGTGTATATATCCAAAAAACACGAAAAGTGATGAAAAATCTCCATGTGAAAATGTTGAAAAAAATGGCAAAATTGTCTCATATCTCATGATATGCTATGTCCTCCTAACATGGGTCAATTATCATATAGTATGATTTCCAAAACGTCATAAAATGACAAAAATCTTTGTTTTTTTTAAGATCCGTTTGTACGTTGTCTTTTCCAACTTCCTGTTCATGTGTGCGTCTTCGTCTGGTGTCCTGTGTGATTGCCTGTCCCCCCCCATTTGCAGATCCACCTGTGGTCGTTTTGGTCACACCTGCCTCTCGTTGCCTCCGCAGTGCTGGAAGTCGGTGTTTCCCTGTGATGTCCTCTGCCATGTGTTTCTGTGAGTTCCCGATCCCCACGATTAACCACAGTGACGAGCCTTTTTTTACATTTATTTTTGGAGCTGACCTTCGCCTGTCTGCACCCTGTAAGTTTATGTTGGATTGATAAGCACTGTTTTATTCTAAAATATCTGCATTTGAGGTTTTACATTCTGCCAACCCTCACGTCATCAAGACTTCATGGTATGGAAAGGATTCCAACGCGAAGTCAAAGGAAATGGAATAGTAGGTTGTCCAAAATTGCAATAAAAAATATAAAGAAAAAGAAAGTGTTATAAAACCAAAATGCGAAAAATATTTATCGAGATGAAAAAAACGGTCAAAATGGGAACAAACCTAGGGCCGTCAAGTGTGAAAAAAGGAATCTTAAAAATGAATTACATGCTTTGTGATTTATTCCCCAATTAAACATGATACTGTGGCCGCTGCTGCTCTTGGCTGTATTGTAACGAACGGGTTGAAATGTTGGGACTGTTTATTTGTGATCGTACAAACGAGTTAGCAGCATTGTTAAAGTGTAAATTACAGAATGTAAGCGAATGCCTCAATGTTTTGATAGACAGTTCTGGTGGCAAATGATGTACTTCCCCCAAGTGTGTTCTGATTGGGTGGATGGTCTGGGGGAGGGCGCTAGGGAGAGGAGCAGGGAACGCTACGAGAGCGCCTGTGCAGATTATCAAATTCTTATAAATTATAAATAAATTCTTATATTATAAATTATGATATTAAATGATTATGTTAAAAAACGTAATCGTATAGTATTCTGTCCAAAATGTCACTTTGAAAAGTACTATTGAGACTTCTAATTTTTTTGTTTTGGTTTACGTAAAGTTTTTGTTTTCTTTGGTGCTCTCATTTTCTTTCTTTTTTTGAATCCTCTATACTTTTGAATCTTTAATTGACCAACAAACATTTGTGTTCTTATATTGTCCTGTGTGATTGTCTGTCCTGCCCTCAGTGGATCCAGCTGTGTCACTTTGGTCACACCGGTGTTTATTTATCTCTGCCTCCCCAGTGCAGGAAGTCAGTGTTTCCCCTGCCATGGTTCTTTGAGTTCCGGATCCCTGCGATGTCCCAAGTGAAGATCTTTTTTGAATTTTTGGAGCTGCTCTTCGCCTATCTGCATTCCCCACCTCAGCCTGTAAGTTTATTTTTATTTACTGGGATTGCTTTTTTAGTTCTAAAATTTATTTTAGGTTCTCTATTCTGCCAACCCTTGCGTAATCAATATCAGTTTAGCTCAAAATGTCTCTGAACGTTAAGAAAATGCACAAAAGAATATGTTTTTAGTATAGTTTGTTGTCCAAAATGTAGACAAAAACATCTTAGTGTAGTATGTTATCCAAAAATGTGAAAAAAATCTAAAAAGCATTAAAATGTAAAAATATAAAATTATATAAAAAAAAATTGAAATAAAGTAAAAACAAAAAAAATCAGATGTCAATGTAGTATGTAGTCCTAAAATGTATTCTTGAAAAAAAAAAGTCTTAAAAAAAATTTAACATCAGGAACGCGCATATTTGACTGAGGGGAAGAAATTGAAAAAAAACTCCAAAATATGACAAACAACATCATAGTATAGTATATTTTCCAAAATTTCACAAAAAATTCTAAAATATGAAAGACACTTGAAACATACATAGAAACGTCGGCAATGCCAAAAAATATGGTCGAGTTGGAAAAATAGCGAAAATGTCAGTCTAGCATGTCGTCAAAAAGTTGACAAAAAACACATTACTAAAGCCTTTTGTCGGCCAAAAAAGTCAACATTTTCAAACATGTCGAAAAGACTCGAAACTCGCACAGAAACATCGGCAGAGCCTAAAAATAGGGTTGAGGTGAAAAATAAAATAAAAGTGAAAACGTCAAGGTATAGCATGTCGTCAAAAAGTTGTCCAAAAATGCAAAAAAGCCTTACTATAGCCGTACGATCGGTCAAAAAAGTCTGAATTTTCAAACATGTCGAAAACACTCCAAACTCGCACAGGAGCATCGGCAGTGCCTAAAAATATGGTAGAGGTGAAAAAAAAGTTTAAAAAAAATGAAAACGTCACAGTATAGCATGTCGTCAAAAGGTTGTCCAAATTTGGCAAAAATGCCATATTATAGCCTTATGTTTGGCCAAAAAAGTCAACATTTTCAAAACACTCGAAACTCGCACAATAGCATCGGCAGGGCCTAAAAATAGGGTAGGTGCAAAAATAAAGTGAAAAAAGTGCAAACGTCATAGTTTAGCATGTCGTCAAAAATCACAGATTTGGAAAAAAGACGCCTTACTATAGCCTTATGTTTGGCCAAAAAAGTTAAAAAGTCAAAAATTTCAAAACACTCGAAACTCGCACAGTAGCATCGGCAGGGCCTAAAAATAGGGTAGGTGCAAAAATAAAGTGAAAAAAGTGCAAACGTCATAGTTTAGCATGTCGTCAAAAATGTGACCAAAAACGCCTTACTATATAGCCTTATGTTTGGCCAAAAAAGTCAAAAAGTCAAAAATTTCAAAAAACTCGAAACTCGCACAGTAGCATCGGCAGGGCCTAAAAATAGGGTAGGTGCAAAAATAAAGTGAAAAAAGTGCAAACATCATAGTTTAGCATGTCGTAAAAATTCACAGATTTGGAAAAAAGACGCCTTACTATAGCCTTATGTTTGGCCAA
>JAFBJU010000370.1:385489-387804 GCA_016785305.1 Colistium nudipinnis | reverse complement strand
CCCCCCCCCCCCCCCCCCCCCCGCCCGCCCCCTCTATATTTAGACAAAAACTGTGATGCAGTCACATTCCACTTGGCTTCACGAGTGCACAGGCAAGATGACCACATGCCTACACACATACGCAAACTCGCACGTCTCTTTCGCACACGAAATATGTGCAAAAATATTTCGCAAAATATTTGATGGAAGCGGACACCCAATTTGTCGGCCCGCAGGTTTCCAGACTCACACAGACACACAAACTCTCACCTCCAGGTAGTTCGGCGGGGCCGCAGCTCGTCCTCTCCGGGTCGATGTCAGCCACCCACAGGGTACGGATGCAGCCCTTCCACAGGCCATAGTGGGCCATCTGGCACGTCTGGTTGCCGCCGAAATGCTTCGGCTGGGACAGCACCGCCCAAAACTCCGTCCCCATGCCCAGAACCGTCAGGGTCACGCCAATGATGGAGACGAAGAAGGCCAGCTTGATCTTCCCCTCTTGGCTGTCGCTCATCCTGTGGGGTCGCCTCTGTCCCCTTCCCCCTTTCATTCCACCCAATCCCGCACCTTGTCCGACCCCTGCCACTCCGATGCGACCGTCCTCATCCTGCTGCACGAACAAGTTCGACCACATTCCGACCTTAACTGGCCAGGCCCGAACCAGGAAGACCAGGGGATGGGGATAAGTTTAGGGGAGCAAAAAAAAATGTATTTCAGGATTTAAGAAGGATAAAGAAAGAGAACGAGAAGAGGCCCGAGTTGGAGAGGTTGTAGCTCTGCAAGTGGTTCAATTCATTTGAAAAAGGACACAGATGTCAACTACCGTGTGATGGGGGCGGGGTAAAATTAGGGAAAAAAATGAAAAGAAGAGAATCAAAAATGAGGAGTGGTGAACAATAAAATTAAACAGAAAGAGACATGAATTGAGCTAGTTAAGTGTGTGTGTGTGTGGGGGGGGGGGGGGGGGTAGATGAAGAGGGGTAATCAAAAAATGGGAAAACACAGAGGCCGGCCCAGGAGAGCAATGTTTGTTTTCCGTCCAGTCCTCTGAAATAGAGAGATGAAACAGAAAGATGAACGAGCAGCCAGCATATGCCTCACAAGAGCAAAATCCTTTCATCACCCGCGTAATATTTCATTTCCAACAGCTTTATCAGCATCTACAGTATTTCCCTCCCTAAAAGCCATATGACATGCTCTCAGCCAACAATAGATAAGCCATATGGCATTTCCCTGAAAGGCAGATTTTGCTTCAGAGGAGGAAACAATCGGGGCTGGATGAGCCCGGGCGGTGGGTGGAGTACAGGGTCAAGGTGAGGGATAACACCACAGAGCCAGACCGGACCACCCAACTTGTATTTTCCTCAGAGGACTTGAATACAGACCCCGGGCAGGTACTCCATCTCTTGGCTTAGACATAGATCCCCTTTGATCTGAGGGGATAATGGGTTTCCACAAATACCTCCCAACGCGCATTACATGCAGCGGCAAACACTGGGAGTCGTTTTTCAGCGGGCATGCGAGTGTCTGCAGAGCCAGACCGGACCACCCAACTTGTATTTTCCTCAGAGGACTTGAATACAGACCCCGGGCAGGTACTCCATCTCTTGGCTTAGACATAGATCCCCTTTGATCTGAGGGGATAATGGGTTTCCACAAATACCTCCCAACGCGCGAGTGTCTGCATGTGTGCGTACGAAGCATGAGCACTGTAGATGGGCCGGGGGGGGCTTCTAAAGGTGTTCCTGCTATTTCAAACTGAGCGAGGGGGCCCATTGGAGCAGTTTAAGCAGGGTGAGTGACGGGGCAGAACAGTGTCGCCACTCCGTGCAGGAGTGCAAGAGAGGTGATAATTCACGCCTGGACCTTCTGACAGAGTGGGAGCTGCAGTAATTAACCCTGCAGTGCCGTCTAACGGGTCACACCGGAGGCAGGAGGCCTGGCCAGTAAGGTGGGCCGCACCAGTAGGCCACACACAGTTGGTGGATCGCTTAATTCAGAGCTCTGCGCCGACAGTCTCAGAGGTTTTATATAGGCAAGGCACCACGTGCGCCCGCAGAGGGGGAAAAAATAAGGCGTAATATGTAGCAGTGAAATTTGACATTTTGCATTGTGTAGTAATATCCAGAGATTCCATATCCAGACCACAAAGAAGTATAGCTATCCATCTCTCCGCAACGCCAATGCAATATTCAAAGAAACAACTGGTCTACTCAACCACGTGAGATAAAAAAATAATAATAATTACTTGAACGGGCGTGTTTGTTAATTGCCACTGAAAAATGTCACCCTGAAAAGGGAAAACTCAATCTGCCAAAGAATATGGTGTGACACAG
>JAFBJU010000370.1:325489-382989 GCA_016785305.1 Colistium nudipinnis | reverse complement strand
CAGTATCTACCACGTACACAGGCCTCGACTGCCGTTTTCGCCAGGGCAGGTTTGCGTGTGTGTGTGTGTGTGTGTGTGTGTGTGTGTGTGTGTGTGTGTGTGTGAGACAAACGCCACGGCTAATCCCAGACGCTCGATGCAACCTGGCACGTGTACGCAGACCACTGCATCCGAGCTACTCCGACATTGCACTCTCCCACTGCTGCAGTGTTGTATCTTTCTGAATGAAGATCAATGGTGAGGCACGGTCCAGAATGACAATGACGATCACCGGGGCCCCGCGTTCACCGCTAGAGGGAGGCGGGAGGCGTCCATCCCAACGTCGAGCCCCACAACAGGCCCACAAAAGGCCGCAGATAGCATTTAATAGGTCTTATGTTAGGCAGCCTGGATTCTGATCCTGATCTAGGAGCGAGAGCAGGTCAGTTTGACATGCTTCCCCCCAGCCGACGAGGCTTGGGCTGCCCGGGAGAGCTGCTGCTTTATCTGCACCCTCAGGGAACAACTGTGTTACATCAGTGTCCCTACTGCTGCGTTTTGTGCAGCGGGGCGCAGTGATGCAGATGGAGACGGGCAGTGCAGAGCTGACACAGGACATCATCTCCCGGCAGAGATTTGTTGCTCGCTTGCTTGCAACTGTTTCAGCGGAGGTCCCCGTTGATCGGGTCCCAGGTGAACGCAGCCTCGGAGGCGGCCGTCGAGCAGGGCCGCGCACCCCCGAGGACCGAGGGAAAAGGGGAGAGAAAAAGCCAGGCAAAAATAACGCCACTTCAGCTCCGGGTGGATCTCGTCACAGGAAGCACGGAGGCTGCTGCGAACGAAAGAGCGAGAAGTCATTCAAATGTTACATAAATTGGGATGAACAGGAGCTTGGCAGATTTGCACGGGTTCAAAATCAGGTAAATGACAATGAAGCGAAAGACACTAATTCAAGATGAGAATCTTTTTTTCTTTAAATCATATTTTTTTTTACATAAGTAAAATACATATTGGAGGGCCTGATATTAAATGTACTGTGAGCATACTAACGGAAACAAAGGAGCTACCGAGTTGCCAGGAAAATATTCCATCTACTGGGTCGAAGGCTGTAAAACAGCTCCATCGTTTGGACAATAACATTAACTACAGTGCATGATCATTAATTCCATAAGCTGAATGAAACATGGCTTCCTGTCTGCTACATCTCCATAATTGATAAGCGTGAATGTCATTCACTGCTGGCTGAACAAAACCGTCGTGCACTCCGGCGCCTGTTAAAAAAAAAGGAAGCAAACGAATTAAGTGGTCATGTAAATTCCGTTTTTAATCAAGATTTGAAAACAAACAGGACAAATGAAAGACGGCTTATGCTTGTATAAACGAGGTGCGTTTTTTTTTTTTAAGGTTTTGAAATCATTTAAGAAATCACATTTCATTTCAGAGGGAATAAAAGAAATTGAATGACAGAGTGACACTGAAAAAGCAGATATCCAGAAAGTAAAGAGTGAGATCTCAAACGTGTCATCACTGACACCACCCCTCTGCAGTGTGATATAAGCAACTCAAAAGTACCAAATGAAAGCACAGTCTCAAGCCCATACAGTGTGAAGATGTGGTCCTCAAAGAAACAAGGGCAGGAAATGAGGGGGAAAAAAAGTCAATATTCATGCCAACAGTTTCCAACAAACAACTACTCCATAAGTTTAGTGAGAATACCTCAAAGGCCAACGTAAAATCATAACATTTAAACGGTAAAATGTGGGAATAGTTTGTGTGGCATTAGCTTGGTGTGTAATAGGATTTCTTTATCTGCAGCCTGTCTCAGAAGGTCTTTAAAAGGGCATTGCAGTTTTAAGTTTACGGTTAGTCCTTCAGTGTCTCTTATCAATGTATATATTTTTTTTCCCCCCCAAAGAAAAGCTGTTGTGTTGTTGCGGTTTTGTATTCAGTCTATAGTACAACATGAGTCAAGGGTATTAGTCACATGTTTATTTGGTGTTGTCACAGAGGTGAGATGTCGCACGAGGAAACTGATTAAACACATATGAGATACCAAATCTGCCGGGAAACAATACTGGTGATGCAAAGCTAACGCACAAGATAGTGACATTTATGAACATAGAGACATCATAAATGGGGGGGGGCCGAATTTCCTTTCTTTAGCAGTGATGTGTGATAACATTAAGGCTTTTTGGTAAGGAAGATATAAATCCCCATTTGATACCAATCTGTTTGCCTCTGTCTGTCTCTGTTTGTTACCTCTTGATTTAAATCAGGACTAAATTGCCGAGACAAAACATCTCACCTGTTAAAAAATGTTACAGAAAATAGAAAACAACTTAAAAGGAAAAACAAAAAACAAACTTCTACTGAAAAATGCTCGTTTCCGTTATTCTGCAGCCCAAATACAAGGCGATATTACAGCTCAAATCAGAGAAGCTACACACAGCATCGGAACAATTACGGCTGACATTCAGAGAGAGTCCAATTAGATAACAGTTTGTCTAGCAATCGTCCTGAGGGGGGGGGGGGTTTTGTGGTGGCAGGTGGGGGGGGGGGGGGGGGGGGGGGGGGGGCAGTAGTCTGATGAAAGTCAAGGAACATGAGGATATGTCCAAACAAATAAATCCAGTACTCAAGAATCTCCCGTGACTTTCTAATGGTGATGGCAAAACTGAAGTGGATGTCACAGCTACTGTATATCTACTTTAGATGGTCAAACTAAAGGGGCCTCAACTTCCTCTCCATCTCCCCCACGTCCCCGTTTCACAAATTTCCATCCGAAAACAAGTCCAATTCAGTTCCCTACTGCAACTCCTTCCTAATGTACTTAAAACAGGCTACATCCATTTAAATACAAACCATTACGTGTGGCTCCCCCCGCCCCCCCCAAAATGACACCCCTGTTTCACAAAGTATAAAAATGATCCACCCCAGCCTGAACCTATTATTACACATATTTCTCAAAAAATTTGAACTACCCACCTGCCCAGCTTCACCAATCAACATCCAAACCGAGCCCTCCCCCCCTCTGTCACTGACTAAATGTTAACCCTCTCCGGTGTTGTGTGTCCAAACCTCTCAACATTTCACATAGAGCTTGAATGATTCATCTGATGACACCAAAACGATTAGTCAACTGGTTAACATTCTCAAATCTACTTGAAATGAAGCTCTACCAAATCAGTCACGGGGCATGGTTTGGAAACAGGCGGTAAAGATCCCTTCCCTTCCCTCCCTCCCCAACCCCCCCACCCCCCCCCTGCTTCCCTCTTAACTTTAAACTTCCTCTACCAGAAGTCCCGGCGGTGATAAGCATCTGGATCGCAGTATTTGGTCACCACCACCCTGTTGGCAAACTTCCTTCCCGTCAACCCCTGCATGGCCTTCTGGGAGTCAAAAACGGATGTGAATTCCACAAAGATCTACAGAGCGGATAGAAACAAAAAAAGATGGAGAACATTCACAGGGCATGGTTTGGAAACAGGCGGTAAAGATCCCTTCCCTTCCCCCCCCCCCCCCCCCCCCCCCCTGCTTCCCTCCTAACTTTAAACTTCCTCTACCAGAAGTCCCGGCGGTGATAAGCATCTGGATCGCAGTATTTGGTCACCACCACCCTGTTGGCAAACTTCCTTCCCGTCAACCCCTGCATGGCCTTCTGGGAGTCAAAAACGGATGTGAATTCCACAAAGATCTACAGAGCGGATAGAAACAAAAAAAGATGGAGAACATTGGGTAAATCAGTCGACATACAATAACGATCACACTTGCAATCAAACAAATGTTTGAATGAACTGAATCTGATATAACGGTTCTCACCTTGCCAGTCCCAGGCACTTCCAGGCCATCCACAGGTCGAGGTATCTCGATACTTTTGACCTGGCCGTACTTGCTGCACTCATCCCTGACGTCCTCCACAATCTCCTCATATTCCTCGTCATCCACCAGCTCCTCTGGGGCCACCATGTTCATCAGACACAGCACCTCAGTGGGAAGGCCTCCCATCGAGGACACGGAGCTGTTCATACCTGGCACCTGCAGCGTCACTGGGGTCTGGTTCATACTTGTCTGAAAAGAGAGCTTGTTTTAATTACATCCTGTGGAGGTCAGGATCCCTAATATCAGTCAGCTTTGACCCAATTCGCCACAACATTGGCAAAAAAAAGACGACATCCAACTTCCTGCTACTTGTTTTTCTCACGGCAACATTTATACAATATTTGTTTCC
The DNA here is from genome assembly GCA_016785305.1 of Colistium nudipinnis. Taxonomy (NCBI): domain Eukaryota; kingdom Metazoa; phylum Chordata; class Actinopteri; order Pleuronectiformes; family Rhombosoleidae; genus Colistium; species Colistium nudipinnis. The sequence continues at coordinate 378,782 of JAFBJU010000370.1, read as the reverse complement.
TTGTTGGATTGGAACACAGTGACTCGACTAAATAAACATTTCGGAAAATCCAAACAAGCATTAAGCCTCCCACAAGGTTTCTGTCAACTGTCCAGCTGCTGCACACTTACCAGAGTGGCATTCTTGGATCCCACACTGGCTCTCTGCACCAGCAGCTTCTTGTCTCCTAGCTGCATGCCATTCAGCCCAGCAATGGCCTGAAATGAAATCAAGGTTATTGATATGCATATGTACATGTATAGTTGGCGTTCAAATACTCTTAAATGGAATTTAAAAAGTTAAAATGAGCAATATGCAGTGAGGACTTGATAAAAGGTATTACATTTGCTCTATGTCTTTTCTGCTTCTTAAAGAGTAAGTATGTAGTATGGGACAGAACAGGTCGACTAAGTGTCAAGTCTTCCTTGTTTTGTTTTTCTGGAGTCGAGAGAAACCTGTTGTCAAGGCTATGCAGCTCCAATAGAACGGCGAGTGCAGCTTACTTGCGGACTTGTATATGTGCAAAGAATCGTGCAAAGTTTTTGCTGTCGAGAGCACCCGTTTCCCTTAGTTATGCGTTGGAATAAAATGGAAATAAGACATTTTATTAATCATGTTGTCATTGCTTACCTGGTCATTCAGGTTGACATCAACATATTCACAGAAGGCATAACCTTTAGACAAGCCTGTGGCACTGTCCTTCACCAGGTTGAAGGCCTTCAGGGGGCCAAATGATGTCAAAAGCTCCTTCACCTGAGACCCAAGAAACCAAGGAGTCATTGAAAGTCAAGTGATTTCACAAAACTTCCACTGCCTTTTCCGACATGGTGACAATGTTGACATCAACATATTCACAGAAGGCATATCCTTTAGACAAGCCTGTGGCACTGTCCTTCACCAGGTTGAAGGCCTTCAGGGGGCCAAATGATGTCAAAAGCTCCTTCACCTGAGACCCAAGAAACCAAGGAGTCATTGAAAGTCAAGTGATTTCTCAAAACTTCCACTGCCTTTTCCGACATGGTGACAATGCAGCAGAGAGGACTAAATCACTGTACGCATGAAAGCAAAATCATCTTTTTCAATGTTGTAACCGTCAATTTGCTTTCATGTTGTAACACCAGTTGAAATGTACAACTTGCCACGCAGGTGCTACATTAGCTGTACCACGGTTTGGAAGAAATACTGACCTGGTCATCATTCAGGTAGTTGGGCAAGCCACCAATGAAGAGCTTGTGGGCAGAATCCGGCACCACTGTGGACACCACACCTGCGGGACATACAGGGGCAACAAGCAAAACGTTAACTGAGAAGCGCAGAGCGAACTACTGTAGAGAATATTTTTGTGATTGCATTTGAATTATGCAACAAGTACTGAGGGTTAAAAACCATTAATTGTCTGTGTACCAGGCACATAGACACTGGGATTCTCGCTCATGCCCGGCAGGGGTTGGTAATCGTGAGGACGGCGAATCTTGAGGCTCTGGCCTTGAAAGATGATACCATCAAAGGCCATTGCCTGTGTAGTTTCGTCCACTGAACGAAACTATGCAGAGAACAACATTTAGGGTTATGACATGTCAAAGAGTTCTTGAAAAACGGACGCACTCCCAGGGCGGAAAAAAAAGTATGTTTATGGGGGTATAATCTCACCTCAAGGAAGGCAAAATTCTTATCCTGATTGATTTGTACTGCGAGGACAGGGTTTCCAGGGGCCTGAGTAAGACCACCCAAACGCATCTGGGCATTGAAGAAGTCCATCATGGATTCCTATTAAACAGCGAAAGAGGGAGTTACCATTGCCATTTTTAATAGTGGTGAACTTGTCCAAAACACAATGGGTTACTCGAATGGGTTCATAAGACAAATCCTGTCCTGGTCCTCACCTCTGTGATTCCAAAGGGGATATTGCCCACGTAAAGCCGGCGGGCCTGCCGGGTCATCTGGCTTCCCACTACAGGTACAGGGGTGGGAGTCACAGCCAGGCCGTCTGGAGTCATTGTCGGCAGGAGGGCTGTGGCTGGGATCTGGCCTGCAGCTGGAGGGCAAAGCCAAACACAGAAATATTTAACAATCTAATTGCATGCATATTTGACTAACTATCCAGTGGCTGGATGCACCGCATTAGCAGTTGTAGTACAACCTATTAAAACAAAAGGCAGGAAGCACATTAAAAAAGAAAACACGTGGGATTGTTACCTTGCATGGCTTTGTACTGCATGGGAGTGATGTGCTCGAAACCAGGCGGAGGGACATCCCAGTACTTCTTCACCTTCACCTTCTTCTTCTCACGGTGTGGAGAACGGCTGTGAAATAAAAGTATAACCATCAACACACAAAGTAATAGCTTTCAATAGCTCAGCAGTAAAATACTGGATTTGATGATAGGTCAAGCCTTCAAAAATATTAAGAAAAAAAATCTAGTTACATTTGGGGGACTTGCGTCATTCGCACTATTTCAGAACTGATGATGAAAAGAAAAGAACGGATAGAAAAACCCAATCCAGGCAGTTATATACACAATGAGTCAATAGTATTTAGAATTTGAGGCAGATCATTAACTTGGAGTTTTTGCAAAAATGCACAAATCGGCTTTGTGTTAGTTTTCTGTATTACCTTCCAGCATTGTCTTGGGGGAAGCTGGCTGGTGAGCTGAAATGACATTGGAAGGGTTTCACATTTCTCTTAATTCAATCATGACATTTACCAAAATTTCCACTTCTATGAACCTGACCAAATACAAAAAGATATCAAGACACCTTTTGATGTCCTTGCCATTCTGATGTAGCATTGTTCTTTCAAGGTGATAAACCATCACGTTCAGTTAGGGATGCACCGATCCCTTACTGAGTGATAATAGATGTAGACACAAAAAGCTAGAGGTACAGGAAGAGGACAGATCTATTACATTTAATTCTATTTTGATTCTAATCTTTAAATCTACGTACATGTGCTGGTTGTGCTTCAGCTGGTAGACCCAAAGATTTTGTTCGAAAGAGTTTGAATAGAGGGAACTTGGAAGGAGCAACAACAGAGTGGGCCTTGTTGGAGGATGTCACACGTGCTATGCCAAAACGTGATATGGATAAAAATGATCCCGGTCTTCTTCAGTTTGTAAGTCATATACCTTTATAGTTTAATAAAGTATTGGATGTGTACGCTGTATCGTAACCAAAAGAGGCCATTGTCATCTGGACTGAAAAGGTTGGATGGGTGCATCCATACATTCAGAAGGGGAAAAAAACTGCCGATGTGCAATCCAACTAGAGAATAACCAATGCATTAAAAGCAGAAATGACGTCTTCAAAGCACAGCAGCTGCAAAGTGGAGGGGTCACATTTCAAATCTTTTGAACACAGGCTCTCCCTGGGGAACACGCAGAGCCTTACATTAGATTTGCTCTGACAGACAAGCAGTAACAGTTATTCATGGCCAACAAGAAAACTTAAAAATGAAATGATGTGTTAAAATAACGTATTGAACCCGCCATTACTGTGGCTCTGAAAATCAATCTTGCACCAAGGCAATCCATTTCACTACTTTAATTCAAGAAGTATATTCTTTAAAAACTACACAATAAATCATATCTAAAAGGCTTGTCAGGGAGATAGTAGGTAGTTATCGATGATGCTTCTGTCGATCTGGAAAGAACTTGCACCCGTATGAAAGTTCTCCCACAGCAAAAAGCGTGAAGTGATTAAAAAAATAAACCTGCTCAGGCTAATGGATGGTTGCATGTGTCATTAGGCATAACAAAGGTGCAAAGAATCAAAAATAACAGTGCAAATCTTCTTGAATTACATTAACATGAGCATTTTGTGAATTTTCGGAGGGAATCCCTAGGAATCCAGTTCTTTCAAATTATATTAATCAAAATTGATAACTGTGATAGGTGGATAAAATTCACAATTTTATGTCAGATTTTTTTTTGTTTGTCTAACAATTTTTTGTGTACATTTTCTTGAATTTTCCAGTCGCAGCCATCTCCTGAACAGTGTGCACATTAAAAAGATGCTGAGAACAAGACGAGAGGGGAAATAAAATAATGTTGGTGTGGTGAAAGACAAGTCACTTAAATATGTGCGCAGCCTCCATTACATCTATGTGACCCACACACACTTAATACCCAGTGGTGATGAAATGGACTTCGAGGTGAGGAGGAAGTGGAGTTTTCAGGGCTTGCTGGTCCATGTGCCGATGTATCATTGTACTAACCTGCGCCTGTGCCTGCGCTCCTTACTTTCCCCACGGCGGTCCCTGCTGCGTCTGTCCCTGTCCCTGCTCCTCCTTTTCCTGTCTCTGCTACGGCTGCGGGAGGAGGAGCGGCGATGGTGGCGGTTCTCTTTGTCCCTTTCAGCTGTAGGGTAGAATGTGTTGATAGTAAAAGGGGTTAAAACATTGTTTGTAACACATGGCTTGCAGACCAAACAGTTAAATGAACTCAAAAGTGTCACAGGAAGGATCCACCACTGATGCCAATTAAATGAGAAACAGTTCACCACATTTCTTGACTATAACCAAACCCCACAATATTAAACTGTGTATCGATAGTTAAAAACTTTAGAATAAATATCACTGATAGGTGCATTTTGAACTTCTGATTCAAAATATAAACATGCAATTTGGCCAGCTCCTAGTATTACTAAGTAGGTAGTAATGTGATAATTTAGGTTAAAGAGCCTAAAGTGAGAAAAAAAATAATATCCATTATTTGAGAAGTCATAAGATGGGTGTGTGGAAATTGAAAAAAAATTACAGATAAATTATACTCGAAATAGTCAGTGGACGGAACAGCTGCAAATAATGAATGCTAATCGGTCGTCTGGCTGAGGTAGAAGCTGCGATCAAGGTATAGACTGCCCCTGGCTAAAACAAATAATACAACTGGTCGATTAGCGGGTTAAGATAGCGAAATGTGGACACAGAGAGAGGACAATCATTGTTTCACTGCGAGAGTTACGGCTTTTACACCCACACCGCCTCCCCAAGGGCTCAAGACTGTGAGCTAATAGCCGTGTCTACAGTGTTCCATTAAATAGACATATCCGCCATTGGCTAAAATGCTGGAATTCCGATTCCGTTTTTTTTTATGCTTGGTGATTTGGATTGCTCGTGTGCATATGGGATCATTTACCTTGTTTGTTTTCAGAGAGCTGTCTCTCGAATTCGTCGAAGTCCGACATCTCTGTGACCCGAAGGCTGCTGCGCTTTCGGTGACTGCGTTGTTCAGTTGGCGGTGGCTAGCTTAAGCTAGCAACAAAGTGAACACCACTTAAAAAACAAGCCTCGCGGATGCAGCGGAGGGAAGTTAGCTTCAACTAGCAGCCCACAAAACAAAATACTAAGCAACAAACGTTGGGCGGCACAAGCACTGGCGCGGTGGTATTCGTTTACGACGTAACAAGCAAAATCATTGAGAAAGAAAGCGTGTTCGCATGGGTTAGCCTGCTAACGTTAGCTAGCTAGCTCGTAGCAAAGTCCAGGAGAACAGGCCTGCTGGTGTGGAGCCTCGTTAGCAAGCTAGCGAGCACGAAACCCGAATGAATGAGACTCTTTTCCGAGCTAAATGCAAACCCCCGGGGATCACCGGCCCTCGAGGCGGCGTACTTTGACTTAATACGCCAAATGTATCCGCTATCGAAGGTTTCACGGCAGACGAAAACAATAAAGATTTCGGTATGCCCGCTTTTTTTGCCCCGTCTCCCTGGTTCCCCGTGACACCGGACGTTGAAGAATGACGCGTTTCCGGTTAATCGAGCGAAAGCTTAAGTGTGACACAGAGGAAAGGTTATTAATGTATTTTTTTTTGGCATCCTCTTTATAAGTTCTGTTTGATTAAAGTCAGCTTCAGATAACATGATAACATTTCTGAAATGTAATGCTTTGTTTCTCTCGCAGATCACCGGCAAACTTCGAGACATTTACAAGGTTATTTCGAACAAAGACACACATGGTTAGAAATAGAAATCCAAAATAATACACAACTGAACAAAAAACACATCCTATTATGGAGAAAAACACCCCAAAATCGAATCAGATTCTCAAACCAATATGGATCTGTATCAGTGAATTAGTAACCTTTTCTTTGCACAATAATATATTCACGCTGGAATAAAAGTGGACAGAACAGAATAACAGATCTACATTATTTGTAATAAATCAAATGTTTTAATGACATTTCTGTCTTTACAGTACAGTCTGGAAATGTAGCTTTTGTTTTTAATGAGTGCGATGTAGTATTCTACAGATTCATAAATATACATTTTTGTAAGAAATCAAATGCATTAATGACATGTGTGTCTCAATACACATTTGAGTAATAACTGGAGTTGTGTGTGATACACATTTCACTAAATATACATACATATCTGACGGAAAATTGAGACATATTATTGTTTTTGAAAACACTGCATCTTGTTACAATTTCATAAGTTCTGCTTGGCAGTTGCAGTGCACTGTACGCACATGAATTAGGGTACCCGTCTGTATTGACTAAAGGTCACAGTATTCCACAGTAACCTAATCTCATTTGATATAAGAGATTTCATCATTTCACTGTAATAGCATAAACACCACACATATCTTACAATATAAGCAATGCCTCTGCGACTTAAATAATGAATTTCGACGAGACCTCTATAACCTACAGATTATCAAAGAGCTCTTTTCACATGCATTTATAGACGGACACTGGGGAGCAATAATAACTCCTCTGTGTGCACAATCGATCTGCTTTAACTTATGCGGTAACTTGCACAGTAAAATTGTATGACTTATGTCCACAATTTTCACAAAGAACCAAAAGTTAAACAATGTTACAAATAGTTATTTTAGCAATAATTACTGAATAGCAATAATGTTTTATCCCTTATGTTACAAAACAGGATTGTTTCAAGAGCCTCTATATCAGAAGCATAGGAAGTGACATTTAGTGTATTTTCAGTGCAGATAATTACAAAAGGGGTTGGTAAAGGTAAGGGTAAGGGGTTAAGACTAGTGAACCTGATATTATGATGACAATGCAAAACATAACAAAGGAAAGACACTGAGCAATGTAAATATAAAAAAAATTGCTGACAATTTCAAAGTCTAATGGGATGCAGCATCTCTTTAACATACATGGATTGTTATTACCCTATTTTTAAGACACTGTAAACATTGCAAGAAAATAAGGTGATTAGAATTGTTATGCATACAAATAATTTAGGCTGCCAGGAAGTGAAATGATGTACACAATTTGTTAATAACCCCCTATCTTCAATGTGATTTGGATGTATGGGTCAAAGATGTGTGTGTGTGAGTGTGTGTGTCTCTGCTCAATAACCCTAACAGTAAAGACCCTCTCGGTGTTCAAATTCTGAATTACTCAAACATGCTGTTTTGCTTTTTGAGAAATACAAGCCATGTGTTTGCCCTTTCCCAGGTGCAACAGGTACTCCCACATCCTTAATATTACTGCAACAGGGGTGAGTATTTGTCAAGAAACTTGACGCACCTGTTCTATATAAATATTAAAAGTGAGACATAAAAGTGTTTTTGTCTGAGTATGAAAGATCTCAGCTGCAGACTCCCTCTGGGCATCTCTGTGTCTGGGAGCTCATCTGACCGGCTGCAGTGGAAACCAACTGCCTCTCCCCTCTTCACCTGTTTCCCAGAGACACTTCCCGTCTCTCTGTCTTTCTAGTCTCAGTGTCTGAACCTGTAGGAGATGGGCAGCAGCAGGTTATTCTTCTTTAAAGCCTGCACCCTGCTGAGCGTCTCCTCATCCAGGGCCGTGTAGCAGCGTCGGGCATAGTCCAGGAGCTTCTCCTTGGAGGGGTCAAACTCACCCACCTCTGCCACCTTTTCCGGGGCCACTAATAGAAGCTCAGCAATTGGTGTAGTGGAAGCCACCGTGTTGCGGTCCACACCGTGGATTTGGAAGGCTTTGGACATATTTTTCAGACGCTGGTATGTGAGCAGGATTTTCTTGTAGCGAAACAGCACTCCAGCAGCATCTTTCACTGAAGAATAAGAACGAAAAAAGACTTACCGACATCACCCGAGCTTATGATTAAGTGATAACGTGGAAATGTGAAGTTATGCTAGGTACCTCTCTGCCGCTCTCTGGGAGCTCTGAACAATCGCCTTCTCTTTAAATGGTGCCTGCTGCTGTTAAGTGTGTCTGGCATTACATCTTCCCCTGAAATAATTTCTTCCTCCTCAAGGTAGCCGTCTTGCTCCAGGTACTCTTCAGATTCCCCCACGAGTGAGAGAGAATCTAAGGAAGAACAATTATTTAACATTATCCCATTAAAAAACAATAGTTAACGTCCAAATGTAAAGAACATTGATTTCATTAGACCAATTTGGTGAATACAGAGCTTTATTCCATTTGATTCGTGTTACCTGGACCTATGTTGCCATGTCCACTCATTTCACTCAAGGATGACCTTGCAGCACTGTTGCCACTGCTGCCACTGGCTGTGGTACTGGGAGCACTATGGCCATGGGTTTGCAAGAGGGCCTGGGATTGTGAAGAGCTGAACAAAGCATTCATAGAGGCAAGCTGATTGGTTAGTGGACTGGAGACATGGGTTTTGGAAGGCACCATAGTGGGAGGGCCCTGCCTTCGCTGGATGAACTGACGTGAGTGGAAATGCTGTATGTCTGACTTCTGTTGCTCTGTAAGGAAAAGACAGCCATAATAATTGAGAAACTGCAATCATACAATGAGTATGTTGAATAAACGATGATTAGGCTCTACTGATGCACAAACATATATAACCATGCCTAGCAAACTTTAATTTAAAGTTAGTATAATTAGTTTGGTTTAATGAAATAGATTATTTACCAGCAGGACGATCCTCGTCTCTTCTTGCCCTCCAGTTGAATCGTCTGGACTCATAACCTACAGAAAGTTAAAAACTAATAAGTAAGAATGTGTTCACCCCATTCGGAGGAATTTGCCTTGGAACCCAGACTGTTTTGGACAGGCTATCGTCTCACACCTGTCCCCTGTTCTCACCGTTACTGTACTGGCTGGGACTCTGCTCCTGTCCCTGGCTCTTAGTGGAAAAGATGAAGCGGTCCAACTGGCAGCGGAGGAAGTCCCTCTCCTCTTCCAGGTCCTCAATTCTTTTCTGCAGCCACGAGTTTTTCTCCAGGGAGATCTGCAGCTGGGTCCGCAGGTTGGTGATCACCATGTATGAGTTGTTGACTGCAGAGGGGCCAGCCGATGGGGGCGAATCTGAAGAGCACAGATGGGTGAGCTTGGGAAAAACCTGTGCTATTAAGAACATTTGTGCGAGAGGCGAAATTGTTGTGCAGATGTTCACCATCAAAATTCTGATCACTCTGGTTGAAAAATCCTTGCTGCTCAAAGTTGTTCTCTTCAAAGGGGATCGCAATTTCATAGGCATCCTCGTTTTTTGGAGCTGAAGCAAGAAAAAACGGTTTAGTTAACATTTGATGAGTTTGACCTTAAGGCAGAACAATGACATATTTAAAAATCTTACTCTGTAGGAGGAGTGAGCCTGTGTGGCTCTTGGATGTAGAAGCAGCATCAGCTCTGTTTCTGTCCTCCATCTCATAATCCAGACAAATATTAGATTAGTTATTATTAGATGTGCTCATAGACTGATATGGACAATTTCACACTGAAGCATAGCGGATTAATTAAGAGAGCAATTGGGTACTCATGTTGTTTTCTTTTTTGAACATAAAAACAAATCGTGAAGCTTTAATAGCGTGAACTGTCCAAAGCTAATTTCATCATCATGTTTCTCCGGACCTGCACGTCTAACAACAACACAAGCATGTGTGACTGACATCTTAGTTGTATCGGCCTTGTGCACACGAGAAAGCGAGCATAGCCCCCCACTGTACTAGCCTGATGGATTGTTAGCAAACATTTAGCTGCAAATATAATATAACAATCGCCTTCTTTCGTTACACTCCCATCCTTTTGACTTCGCCATTCAGGCGTTAACCAGGGTGTCTGTGCTGAAAATATATTCTGCGGAGACTGGTACATACCACTTTACGTTTGTAATAACTTAATCGTGCACATGTAATAGGTCGTTATTACTCTGTCATATCTCCATTTCTCGACTTCATCTGCTAGCTAACAAGCTAACAATAACAATTATCGCCTTTTTATTTTTTTAAACACTCTCCTGCGTCATTTCCGGGTGCGATAAAACGCACGACCGCACGCGGTAAACGGTGCTGACAATACAACTGTATACTGGTTAATATTATTATACGGTCGGGGTTTTGTTTGTAAAATGTTTTGCTAGTATTTACAGCAACTCGGCTTTTGATGTAGTATATTGTGTAAAACTCATTTATGGTGCATTAAACTCACACATGGAGGGGACAGATATTTATATATCTGATAAATAATAATTAGTTTTGCACTAATCGAGTCGTGAGAACACGTGCACTGAGCGAGAGCAGAACATTTCCCCGAGAGCTGTGACAGTGTAGACACACATACGTCCGGAAAGTGCAGGACAGGTAGAACAGGTGGTGAGGTGTGTCATGTTTCACCGTCGGCTGCTGATTCCTCCCTGACCTGGTCCGCCGGCAAGCCTGACAAACAAGACCATCCCCACTGTCAACACGGCGATCTCTTTGGAGATCCAGCAAACTGGCGACGTAAAGGTAAGTGTCGCGAGCATTTAGTTCTAGTTTATCTTTTTTAAGGGAACGTTATTTGAACAAATCTAGTCACCCTGTTGCCGAATTGAGGGCTTGTGGTGGTGGAACCCGTTTTGACTGGTGCATGCGTAATGCAGTATTGTAAATAGTAGACGTGTTTATGCATCGTTTTGCATAAACAAAGTTTTGTTTGTTCCTTCTTTATTTTTGATTCTCCTGCCTGGAACAACTTCGGAAAACTATACGACTGAACCGTTCAAGCATTAAACCTTTCAGATACCTCAGTAGTAATTGCTTTTTACGTTTAACTTCTTACTATGTCTTACGCTTGAAATCTTCTAAATGAATGGCATAAAGCAGCATTCACAGAATAAAAGCAATGCTGCTTTGACCTTTGAACCATTCACACCACTATTACACTACTACTACATTACAGTTATAGTAGTTTCATTTAAACCATTACACCGTTCAGTACAGTTAGACAGTAGACTTTACACAGATTTTACTTAAGTAAATGTTATGTTTGTTTTTAGTTTGAATTTACTTTCTGTGTGATGTATAAAAAAAACACAGGCCTAAATAGCTCATTATTTAGATGATGCCACGCGAGTTCGTACTATTTTTTTTCAGAAGATACAGTATTTTAATATGAAGAACTGAAATGTCATTGAGAAAAAGGCTGCATTCTCATATCACCACCCTCACCCTTGCTTTTCAGTCATGGCCCCCAAGTATGATGGGCTGTCCCACTGTAAGCTGGCCCTGGTGTTTGCTCTGCTTATGGACCTGCTGGGTGTGGTATCCCTGCTGCTGGGCGTCTTTGCTCCACTGGAGATCCAGGGGAAAGACTTTGGCGATCTGCTAGTGTACTCGGGGGCCCTGCTGGTGCTACTGTCCCTGGCCGGGTGGGTCATGTGGTACAGTGGCAACATCGAGGGTCTGTCCTCCAAAGAGGAGTTGGGGAGAACCGTGGGCGGAGCCGTGGACCGCCTGGCCCGCTCCCTGAGCCGCAGGATACGACTCCCCAGGACTCGCAGCAGCCCAACATAAGAAGCAGAACTCGTAGTTCTCAGGAGCCGACTGACTTTGGCTGCCGTTGGCTGCCGTTGAAAGGAAAGGCGCTATGTACCTAAGCAGGCACGGGGCCAAACTGCCTGAGGCAAAGGAGTGTCACTGCTGTTACTTGCCTCGGAGTGAAGACAAAGACCTGGCTCTCACATGTAAAAAAAAAAAAAAAACTGCCAGAGTGATCCTTCATTGTGTTTTCATATTGAAATATATGGCAACTTTCTATCTTTGCCTAATAAACTCCACATGGATCAAGCTCCAAATAATAATGTAATCTGCACCGCGACAGATTCGAGTGTAAAAGATAAAACAATATTGATCTGCATGATTATTCTGTCGACTTCTCTGTGAATCATTATTGTGTGTGGAACCACAAGACGTTTTGGCAATAACATTAATACATTAACCATTAATATTTTAATGATGATTTGGACAGAGATGAGTCAACACTGATGCTTGTCTTTTGAAGATGATGAAGAGCTGACGAGACATCAACTTGTGCACATAGCACACTTGAAAGAATTTCCCTCCGTTATCTCACAAAATATAGAGGAAATCAAATAAAAACATAAAATAAATAAACACCGAAAACATTACATGCCATTCAAAAAAAATGAATCAAGAAAAGCTGAAGGACAATAAATCTTTTCTAAGGACTAGACTTGTTCAATTAGGAGATGGTATACTGTATCAGACACACATGCAAGTACACACACATTCACAATGTGGGCTTATTCGCAATTAAACAGTGTGCAAGAGTGGAATTTAGTTGTCAATCAATCAACACATAACAAAAGTGGCCAACAATCTCAATGCGGCATCCTCAGATAAGAGATTAAAAAAAAAAGGCTTCGATTGTTTTTAAGGCGAGAGCAAAATAAATCCGGTTTCCAGTTCACAGTTAAGACAAAGTCCATTCACAGCAGCTTCAAGAGCCGCCACATATTTAAGTCAGACTTAATGATCGAACAACCTACGGCAGAGAGGCCAGGTGCCACTTTGTCAATGTACCTGAGAGATTGTATTTCAGTGAGACTAAAAGCGTTGACATTACATAGCTAAACAGATCTAGGAACAAGCCAGCAGCTGAATGCATACATACAACAATGAAGGCACATAGTAACCATCACCCATCGGGATAATCCAGTCAAAATGTATGCACAAAATCCATGAGGTAAACAAAGATTTTTTACGCATTATGCAACCATGAAGGTGTTTAGTTGCAATTTCTCACCGTTTCCAATGTCGTCTCTGGCTTTGCTGGTACGAGATTTCCATCTGCTTCATCTTTATCTTTTTCCAAAAGGGCAGGACTCGGTACTGAACTATGTCAGAGGGCCGGGCTAGGCACAGAGGGGGTCTGATTCTGCCAAATGATCATGTGACTGCGCTCAGACCTCTGAGGCGTGGGTTGGGGCAAATCATCCGTCGTTTCACTTGCATCATCGCCTGTGGAAGCACATGGCATTTTGCGCGATAAAAAAGGTGAATAAATCTTACACACAGTAGTAAAAACTGTGAGTTGAAATGAGTTGACACAACAATAGAAGTTCCCAATTCTCCAGCTCACCGAGTCGGAAGTTAATGTAGCCCTCTCCTCCACTGAGGATACATTGAGAGGTAGTAACAGTGCTGCTGCCAGAAGAGGTCATCAAACAACCTTTGAGGCAGATTAAATAAATACAGGATTTTAGAGTAGTCTGAGGAATCTCCTTGAATCAGGGAGTGATTGCATTGTATTTTGCCATATTTGAATAACAACTGAGAAATTCTTACCAGGTGCAGCAATGATGAATCTGACAGCTTGCCTGTGTCCGTGGTAACAAAGCTGGGCTAATGCAATGGAGCAGTACGGAATGGAAGCGGCTTGGGAAGCTGTGGACGGTCATACATTTGCGTAAATCCGGATGCAACACATCTATGACAATCTAAAATACAGGTGCCAATTCAGTCTAAATCAAACTCACTTATGGACAATGGGATGGAGAAAATGGCACCACCTCCGGTGCCCACCCACAGACGGCCAGAGATGACTGTGAGAGATGAGATCTGAAGCGGCGAGAGCGACAAGTAGTGTTGGCCTACAAAGGGAGACAGAAATGGTTTCAGATTCAGATTGCGCTTGGAGGAAAATGTGTGTTCAGTTGTCAAATTTATTATTAATCTTAACTTCTTTCTCAAGTTTGATTATACATTTTTTACATAATCATTGCCAAACAGAATGACGGAACACTTATGCCATAAATCTAACCTGCTTACTTAACTATAGTAACAGAACTCAACTTTTCATTTTACAATTAAAAATAACAAACTGTATAATTCAGAAATAATTCTAGATTACACAAACTTTGTCTTCCAACTGCATGTGGAAGTGCCTATTTCGTGCCAATCAGGATTAAGTTAAATCAGATTAAGAGGGATGATAACCCTGAGATTTCAGACCTTCTGGCAAATTCAAACAGTACGTGAAGGAAATAACGTTATAAAAAAAATATGTAAATAAAAAAATAAAACAGCATGTGCACCTAGTGTTTTCGTGACCAAAGCTGTAAAATCAACTTCCTGTAGTGGCCGTCCAGTGAACCAGTCAAACAGCCTGAGGGTTGAGTCAAGTCGACAACCGGTCCAAACCCCACTTCCAGCGGCACACAGGAAACGGACCTGCTGCTCACTGCGCTCAGACACGGGGAATGTTTGCTGTGAAGGTATAAAGTTGGCGAGCTCTGAGACGGAAACAGGAAGCATGTGACCATGACATTTAAAGGCATCTCCCGTTCCTTACCTCAACTTTCCTGCTGTCAATGTCAACCACATGGACTTTGTTCCAGTATCCCACCCACAAGTGGCCGTCTTTTGCAAGGCAGCAGCGAATGGGCTGCAGAGGGTTTGATCCAAGCGGCATCACAGAGTGTGACTGCAGATTCCAGCCTGTCAATCATGGCACTCATCACCACCATTAAGTCTAAGGTTTTTATTCAACGCATATTAAATTGATAGATTACCCGACATTCAGAAATAACTATATATATATATATATATATATATATATACATATTCATTTGATTGTTTTTTTCTGTTACTCTTTTTAAACGCTTACCCGTACATGTTGTACATACATACACACACACACACCTTACCTATAAATAAGAAACAGGAAACAATTACCTGAGCGGTGTGAGAAAAAGGCCAACGTCCCATCAGCTAGACCAGCTACGACTTGACCCTGGTAATACCTGTGGGATAGGGTCAATGATACATCATTATGACACAGTTGTGTATACATACATAGTTGTGTATGTATTGAAAAGACAAGGAAATAACTAAATATGCTCATAGTTGATAAACATATCGAGGTGACAACTCACGTGAGTGAATAAACCCCCTCTGAGAGGGACACAGACTGCAGACATGGCTTCCTGTCAGCCGAGGCCGAGTGTATCAGTATACTGTAAGAGAGATGATGGGATGAGAAAATGACTTTCCACAGAGGACATGATCTATTGAAGTGAACTGCTCATTCAGCAGACTCTACCTTCCTTCCTGAGTTCCAATCCACACAGTTCCTGCCGTGCCACCTGACCAAACAAGACCAGAAAGATTGTGTCAGAGGTAAAGGATAAGCAAGGAGTGTTGACCAGTAAAATATCTGCATGGCACGGAGGGATAAAACAAGTACAGACTACGTTAGACATGTGGTCTGTTGGGAGCCCCTTGCACAGGCACTGACCTATAGGAGGCACGGCACAGATGCACAGAGCGGGCGCTGTGGGAGGGAGGCTGAACTGATCCAGTACCGTGTTGGACAGCGCCGGATCAATCACTGTAATATCACTGCTGGAGGCGGGACCCGAAACTACCCACACAGAACACTGGCAGAGGAGGATGCACATGGGGTTTGGAGAGAGACGAGTGGGAGATGTGTGTTAGTTATGGTTGGATGGCAGTGTGCCGGTATGTGGTACTTAACAGTAGTTATGCCAGTGAGACACAGCTGTTTCGCCAGGATAATGAGAGACTTACCGTCGACTCTCCAGAGACGTCAGGCGTGACCGAAACGGCGCAGTTCAGCTGAAACAGATACAGGAAGAAGTTAGCAAATGTGTTGTACCAAAGGTATAGTGTTTAGTGTTAGAGGTTTGAATGAAAATTGCAATTGGCTGGATGTACCTTCGCAGTAGAGTCTCGGTGATCCAACAACCTGAGCTGCACTAGAACGGGCACGTCCTTCGGCTCAGGGGCAGGTTCCTGGGACTCCTGTAATTATTACATTCAATCACCAGAATACTTATAGGATTGTGGATATGTACCTATATCTAGACATGTTATATGTTGCCAATTCCATGGAGCATTCTACAGATCCTTTCCGATCATCTCCTACCTGTGTATTCACAACGGGTGTGCTCCAGCCATGAATCTGCCGTTTCCCCAGAGTCGCCCAAATGTGGGAGCGAATTTCTTTGTAGAGCTCCCTCCTCCTGACACGAGGTGAGAGAGCAGCAGATCTGGAGAGAATCCACCCGGTGTTTTAATCCGCTTCACTGAGCCATTTCATATCATTCAAGCATGACATGGCCAGAAATAGTTACTCACTCAGCCCGAGTCTGACTGACCGCTGGTAGATGTAGAGAACCCACAGGAGTGCGGGAGAGTGATGGGGAAGCTGGCGAGGGGAACGCAGAAGCAGGATGTGGGATTAACGGTCCCTTGGCAAGACCAAACAAGCGGTTGAACCTTTGATAGAGAAATGATGAACAATACGTTTTACAGACCATAAAACTGCAGAGCCTACCACAGCGCGTTGTTATTGACATGGACAATATAAATCCAAATAAGCCACAGACTCCAGCCAATAGAAACTCGTACCTTTTCCAAACACTTGAGGTTTTGTCCTCCGTAAACCTCTGTTCCTTTGTTGCTCTATAAAGAAGAAACAAAGCACACAAAATGATGGTATTAGCTGCTGTTGGACCGAATTTTAAACTCTTTCCTGTAAAAAAAAAAAACATCCACTATATATTTAATAAAAGAACAACAGAGCAAAAGAAAAAATAGGCTACTATTTTGAATGTGGAGAAAAGTTACCGGACTGTCTGACTGTGTCTCATTGCCTCCTGTAGCTCAAACAGATGCTGCTTATACTGGTTCTTCTCCATGACAACACGAGCCATTTCGGAACGAGAGAATTGACGCATAGATGCGAGAGAAGCCTGAATGGGAAGAGTTCTACTATTTAATGGCAAGCACAGATCATTTGCATGTACCACAATTTATACTGAGCAATTAAAGGATAAAATAAAATGTCACAGCAGATTCAAAAAGTGCCAATTTCTCCTTACATCAGGATCCTCGGATTGGCATGACTCCAGTTCCTTCCGAAGTCTGTGCAAAACAGTGGAGCATCCGGCAAAATGTTATTGGAACAGCAGGATATATAGTATTATAATATCAAAATAAATACAGTACTTTTTTCAAAAAAGGAAAAAAAAACAAGATCTACCAGACCTTTTGGATTCCTCCACGTTCTCCTTCATTCGGCCCTCTAAACGAGAGAGCGTTTCCTGCAGAGAGGTCACTTCCAGATAAAGCGCCGAGCGGTCATCAGTCAGCTCTACTACCCGAGATATCAAAGCTTTGCGGGCAGCTTCGACCAACTCACTGAAAGACAATCAGAGCAAAAGGCGAACAATTTCAGATTATGAAGAAACTCATTCAATCGTGTTGGAACACAGGCCTAGCAAAGAATATGTTCTCCTTCTTCATTTGTTTCAATCAAAAGAAGTAGTACAAGTGTTTGGAAAATTCCCCTAAAAAAAAAAAAAAACACCCAATAATATACTGGAATTAACGCCAAAGAAATTCAAAGCGGGACTCACTGGGTGACTTTCAGTTCCTCATACTGAGAAAGAATCTCCTCAAACTGGTCTGTACCGCCTACACAGAAAAAGAAACGGTATTGAAAAGGCGTGTGCAGCGCTTCCTTCAAGCAATGACTGCACATAGACTGTTTGCTACTGTGTCCATGTGAAGGGTCAAAATGATGTAAAGATGAATAAAGGCACTCTTTATGATGAAGAGAACGTTAGTGAGTTTAAGAAAAAGAAATGTCTGTTAATGTGCGTTTACCTCGGACACTGGCCCCCAGGTCGACACTCTCCACATAGTCCCGACTCAGCTCCGACAGCTCAGAAAACACAGAGTCCGTGTTGCGAAGCTCCCACTCCAAACTATCTTCATCATTCTCCTCCTCCTCCTCCGCCTCTTCCTCCGCTTTTGCCTCCACGTTCGCCTCTTCCACTCGGCGATCCCTCTCTCCCTCCGCCCCCCTCATCTCGTCCTCCAAGCTGGACTTATCTTTCGGTGGCTCCTCGGTGTCGGGTCTAACTGGGGTACTGATGACAATGATGATAATGATATGACAAATGAATATGACACAATGCAATAATGGTTTATGTGCAATATTTGAACGTGTCCATCAGCTTAAGGGTCTTAAGATATACTTGTTCCGGCATTCAAATACTGCCCGCATTAACGGACACAGTTTAGTTTGTTTTTTCTTCCGATTCTTACCTTGCATCTCCGCGGCCATGAAACTGAGCCAGCTCCGGAGTGGAGCTTATGATATCATTCACAAAATGATCTGTGGTGGACTTCGCTGCGATGTCAATCGCCTTTGCCTCTTTGGCTTCTAGCTGTTCCAGACAGGGGGGGCCAGAGTTTGAATGTGGTCTTTGAATGAGCTGCTTAGGAAGTACAGAACAACATAGTCCCTGAAGTGGCAAAATGTTGATTTAACTGTTTGAAGAAGAATAGATGTAAAAAGGTGAGGATCAGTTTACCTTTTCATTGACACGGGATTCTGACAAAACTTGGTTGGATGGTAACTCAGCATTCTTGGGTCGAATGTGATTCCTACATGTAAGAATCAGTGTTACACAGTCATGAAAAGTCAAATGAATTAACAGAATCGGCGTGTTTGCCACACTTTCTTGCAGCACTCCAACATATTTTACTTCACATTACCGCATTGACCCGAATATCAGACGACCCCGAATATAAGGCGATTTTCGTATTTTCTTGTCTTGTATTCACATCAATACGGTATATGCAGTATAAACAATGTTGTAGATTAAAATAAGTGAACAACCTTAGAGGAGAATCCCTTTCAGAGTCCTTTCTCTTTTCCAAAAGTTCCCGATACACATGGGCCAACTAAATAATGATATAACACAGTAAGACATAGAATAATAACTCTATGGGATTTCAACTGTGCACCAGTGTGTAGATTAAACAGCGGTATCTGACCTTGTTGTGAGTAAGCTTCAGTGTGCTCAGCTCTCTGGTCAGATTTGCTTTCTGCTCATCCAATGCCACCACTGTAAAGATGCATGACACATGTATGTTTTTAGCATCATGATCCAGCAATAAAACAGGATATGGTCTGGATAGATGTCTGATTTTGTAACATTGAAACGTTTATACACTGCAGCTCCTCTTCTGTAGGATTTATACACTATCTAGTCATAATATGCAAAAGTCTAAGTTACTATTAAAATACTCACACTGATCAGCTTGCCCTCTTGCTTTCCTCTCCAGCTCTCTCTCTCGGCGTTCTCTACCCTTTTCTCTCCCCTTCGTGACTCTCCGCTCTTGTTCAATTTGGTCATCTAGCTCCAGATACCTCTAAAAATAAATAATTGAACAGCTTTCAACAACAGTTCAACATCACATTTTAAGTGTTTGAAGTAGTTTTTGAAACAAGTATTTGAAAATATTTAACCACAAATCATGCAACACAAAATGAACCCTTCATTGTTTCATCTCCCCTTACCTCTTGACTTTCTTTCCTTAGTGTCTTCTCCGCCTTGTATCTCTCCAGCAGCTCATCGCGCTCAGCCTTCTCCCTCTCCACGTCCTCCTCTCTATCTCTCAGCTGGGCTTTGCAGCTGGCCAGCCCCTCCAAGACCCACACAAATATGGGTACCAGCGACTCCACCACTCCTTCGCCATGCGTCTCAATAACTGTCTGTGATTGTGCAAAAGTGGAAGAAAACAGAAATGAAAAAAGACATGTCACTAAGGTTTTTTTTTTTTAAGGAAACAATGCTTTCGAAAATTAAAACAATGAGATGCTTTACCTGTAGTTCTGAATACAGTTTTCCAGCCTCTTCACTGACAATGTTGGGGTCCAGCTCCTCCTCTCCTGTCCCACACAACACTCTCTCGTCGCACTCCATCAGCCAATTATAGAATCTGCTTTACTAACTCTGACAATATGTTCTTGGACTAAAGGCCACAGGTTGACCGTTTTATAACTGTGCAGCAAAAGGCAGCTCAACAGACTACACCTTCACACCAAGTAGTAAGACTAGTTTATCTAGCTTCCATGTTTGCGAGCACCTTCACTATCCATCCTCCATGCCTTTATGTTCCATTTGCACTTGACCACAGCAGCATCCTCTAACATGACAATCACAAGCCCTGTCTGCAATGTGAGGTTTATCTGTTGTCACGGGGTGTCTCAGAGTCCACCCTGAAAAAGAAAATAAATGTGTATTACGATGTGTACACTGCAATTACATCTAATCTCAAAAACAGACAGACAACTGCTTTGTGCGACACTCAAGCTTGAACATGAATTTTTTTCCTTAACCAATTACCGTGTGATAATTACTGGTTGAACATGCGGTTTTCTACTTTTATAGTATGTGACTGACATGGTTTGTAGAAATGAAATAAACATTTGTGTATTGCAGACGACATTTTAATGCCACTGGCTTATTTTAAGGCAGAGTGTATACAAAAAAAGTCATTCATTCATTGGTGACTGGTATAGGCAAAGCAATGTAAACATATTGTTCCTCTTTGATTACACACATGCACGCATGGACTCATTCCTTTTAACCATATCCAAAACAAAAAGCAATTTCAATTAGTATATTTGACTATTTTCTGATATCATGACTGTACCTCTGGTAAATAGTTATTGTGTAATATGAGATAGAGAGAGAGAGAGAGAGAGAGAGAGAGAGAGAGAGAGAGAGAGCAACACAAATATCACAGCTTAACAGTGAAATGTAAACACACAAACATGCCTACTGACATTGTTGTCAAGTTATGCATTTACCCAAATGATCCTTCTCGATAAAAAAGAGCGGAAGGATAAACACCTGTTGGTTTGACACACTCGAACGGACCCACTGTATAAATAAGTAACACAACTGACAGTGGACACCTTGACAGACTTTTGGCAGTAAGTTTCGCAAAGTTGTGACTTATGCCAGAAAACGAGTGGAGGCGGCGCGCGGCTCGATAAAACTGTTTCATAAACTCACCTTCACATGGCTCCGGTGAGTAGTTTCCATTTTTCGGCCTCCAAAATATCAAACTTGAGCCGTTTACTGCTACCGACACGAGATCAATTACACAGAAACACATTTAAAGACGGGGCGTCGTTTGATTCTGACGGGCGTATACGTCTCCCCCGTCCGACCAATCACAGTGCTGCACTTTTTACGCCGTGACTAATCGACGAATAGCGAAGGCGGGCCATGCCTTGCGAGTTTCCTGAAACTTGAACGATGACACGTGACCACAGGGGGAGTCAGGTGATCAGAGCGGAGCCTCAGCTCAGCACTCATAGGTCACATACCTGAGAATACCTGCCCTGAGATAACTGTGACAATAATGTTTTCACTCTGTGGTCATCCATACTTTACGAGACAAATACTGTTATTAAGTAAAAATAATAACATAATAATGAAGTAAGTTATTGTGTGAAAGGATGTTTATTCAGCAAAAAGCCTTTAAGATACTAAAAAGCTAAATGCAAGCAAATGGTCTATGTGACCGTCAAACTAATTTAGATGAATTGCTCGTGTATTAATGTGTCAGGAGCACTTTACTACTAGTAGTGAGTTGGACTGCAACTAATAATTATTTATTTCGTATTTATATCAATCTGCAGGTGACCTCACCGACTTCTGTTTTCTTCTTTCATTCTTTAAGAGGACTTTGTTAAAAGATGACACCTGTAAGTAGCTTTAAAACGCACTGAAAGTGTACAATAAAATTCATAAAATGTCTGACTTCCTGTTGGGTCAATGTCCCAAGAGGCATATTTGCAAGTCTTGGGTCAGTGATCTGGCCCCAAGAAGCTTATTTGCACTTACTAATAATACTCTCGGGTAATCTTGTCTGTGTGTAAAACACACAGTGAAAAAAGTCACAGGATGAAGTACAGTCTGTTTTTCTCCCAGTAGATGGAGGTACTAACACACCACACACAGCTCTACTTCTTTTTCTCCCTTTTGATTTCTGTTGATGTTATTGGGTTTTGTTGGATTACACTTAGTAGCCGTTTAAGATATAATCCTTTCCTGCTTCCTTCTTTTGCACATGTCTTCAGTACAAAGCGAGGACATGTCCTGCAGTCGACATCTGGCATGAGAAAAAAATAAAACATTTTACTTAAAGTTTTATTGAGCCATGTGGATGTGTCTGGGAGATGTCAATCTGTGATCGGCACTTATATATATGGTGTTGCTATAGCGACCACTACCCACACAGCTTCATTGCAGATGCAGTTTAGCTCACGTGAAAACTTGTGCTTTTAAGAGAACATTACTTTTGGTCTAAATGTTGTGCAGAATCATTTCCAACTTGTTATATCAACTATTCATGTCCTTGTCTTTTTTATATTCATTCGCTTTCTCACTGTTATAGGCTCAAGCTTTACTCATATGTCCACATTTATTACATATATGTTTTTTTTCACTTCTGGTTCTCTGACATTTGAATAATACTGTACATGCAGAAGTGACATTGGAAGAAAAAAAACTACACGAGTGAAGACAATGTCAAGTTGGAGTACTTGAATACAAGTATTAATGTCATAAAATAAAGACACTACACTGTTTTTTTAGAATGACTTACAGCAGGAGGTGGATGTGTACTTATATGGAATGAGTACAACAATATTTTTTTTATATGTGTTTCAAAATCACGTTTTCGTCCTACATTCTTTCATTAAGACAATTTTATACTGTAACTTTTTTAATAACCCGGCCGCTCTCTACGAGCACCTCTTTTCCATCTTCCCTGTGCTCTCGGGTCATCTCTCTCTTCTTCTTAGTTAGGAGGTCGTACGCCACTATGCTTCCCACCACCGCGAGACTGAACGCCACTATCACGAGTCCAAGTCCCAGTAAATGAGAGGCTCCTTCTCTGGAGTTGCTCAGTTGGTCCCACAGGCCCACCGCAATACAACTGAATCCAATGAGAGTTTTCCAAAAACAAAAAGCCAGCATGCAAGATCCACAGGACAGTTCAGCACCACCGGTCACCACCGTGAGGCCCGCCACTGAG
Organism: Colistium nudipinnis; assembly: GCA_016785305.1. Taxonomy (NCBI): domain Eukaryota; kingdom Metazoa; phylum Chordata; class Actinopteri; order Pleuronectiformes; family Rhombosoleidae; genus Colistium; species Colistium nudipinnis. Next base: position 355,730 of record JAFBJU010000370.1, on the reverse strand, counting down.
GTGACCCCTCCTGGCAAGGTCAGCGTTTCAGATTTATGGTTGTAGGTGACGGCAGAAGCGGCATCTGATAGAGTTGAGGGGTCCAGTGATTCCATTTTGGTCGTCATAGTTGGTATAAATTCCAACGTCAGATGGCCAGATGGGATTTTGCACTGCAGCTTCTTCCTCTTCGTTACTCCTACAAAACAACAGCGCATGAGTGTTGCTTAAAAATGATCATCAAGAATATATTATATGGGTTGCCATTCAACTGCAGACTATATTGATACATTTAGCCAGTGTAAAACGTACCCTCTATAAAAAGCATAACACTTCTTACCTCCGTGTTGAACCAGGAGCTTACAATCTGTGGGGATTGCGATGGTGGTTCTGTGAATTTGTTAGTGTATTATTTTTTTCTTTCTCAGAGTAAAATCCTAAAGTTGCTGCTGCCTTTCTCTCTGGACAATTGGTATAGAAATGGGAGCAGGGGGCCCAAGTGCCGATACTTTCATGAAATGCGTCACAACTCGAGGCCTTGCAAGATGGTGGACATGATTGTCAAGATAGTTTTCATTTGTTTGTTCCTCTCTTTCCTTGTGTTCAGTAGGAAGTTCTCGTCTGTCATTAAGTGTCATTATAAACCATTACCAGATATTTATCTAGGAACAACTCCCTTCCTCTTTTCCTCCCTCTTTTGGTCTAAAGACATGAGTGTTTTTCCAAGGCATTGTTTGGGCCGTGAAAGTGCTTTTCTTTTTAAAAACGTTTTCCTACTCAGAGTTCCTATTTCTTTTGTCTGTGAGTCGCATAACATTGCATTGTTGCTCTGACTTTTAAAACGTTGAGACCTGAGGTCTACTAATGAACCCAGTGAAAACATGACTGGGCACCACCAACTGTATATTTAAAAAGATTTTCTTCACTGCCGCATTCCCACCAATAACAATAATTACACTTAAATATGACAAGAAATGCCTGAATGAATGGGCCAGACCTGGTTTATTGACTGTGATTTAGGGAGATTTATGGTATTTATGTCATTGCTGACGTCACTGCTGTAATTCAGATGAAGCCTGATATTGTACCAGCTAAGGGGACTATACTGGATGTTGGAATTGTAGATATTTTACATGTGTGATATATAATGATGAAGTTTATTTATTTTTTATTATATACTATATATTATTAAGTGTTACGATGAAATATTTACCATGTTATAGAAATTAGTTTTGTACCTATAAAATCTTCAGTGTGTCATCAACGGGCTCTGCTTGATTGTGCCGAACATTGACATTATCGGAGTCGTCCAAGCTGTTTACTTTCAAATAGAAAAAAACATTTCTAAATCCTTGCTTTTTTCAGCTACAGCATTTATCCCAGCCTAGGGTACAGGTCAGATGTCAGGGATTGTTTGGTGGAGAGGCTGAAGATGATGATAATTGGCTAAGTGTTGGATTCGGTTGGACGGGGCGTGGCATGGCTAATCCAATAGATGGACTCAGTGAGCATATTTATGGAGCCAAGAAAATCCTCCTGCAAAAATAAGGCAGGATTGATAATCGCATGGTTTAATTAACACAGTGTATTAAAGAAATGCTACGAATGCTGTGAAACTATGTGGTCATGGCCATAGTCATATTCTACATGAACACACCTTTGCGTGCGCGTATCACATGAGCTCTGTCATACTTTACCACTGCTTTGGTTTAGGTCTGAAGTGTGAAACAACAGTGAGTCTAGACAATCAACGCATAAAAGCAGATGCAGAAAAAAAAACAGAGCGTAGGATTGAGTTACAAAGAACTGGGTGGAAAACATAGTGCCGGAGGAAATGTGACGTAATCAGTGTGCATGATTGTGTTGGTGCACAGAGTAGGAGGCCTGGACAATGCTTGAGGAGGCAAATAGTCAAATGGCCAAATCGTCTTGGAAGGAGGAAAGAAAGAAGATGGTCACTCCACTGTCAACAGCATACCAGCGCAGAATATAACAAAACAAAAATTGGGATAGAAATGTCAGTCAAAGGAGGACAACGTCAGTAGGATAAAGGTCACGCACAGGGATGGCCACTGGCGATGAGCCTGTCAGGGGCCATAGGTGGGATCGGAGGTAGACGTGGGCTGGACGGGGAGTTTAAGTGCCTGGGCAGATGGTAGTCTGGAATTAGATGTCAGTGGTCAGCTAAACCCATTGAAAGGCCACCACAGAAATAGCAAACGCAGCGCTGAAATACCAGGTCTGGAAATCCACTTGACGTTGTGTGCATTAAGTTTTTCCTTGAAGAAGTAAAGAATAAAAAGGTTTATGATCCGTGCGGCTGAAGCACTCCAATTGACACCGTTTTCATCGGACACGGTAAAATCCCCTAAATGTGAGCCAAATGATCCATTTTGTGTCATGAAACAAGAACACAAAGTTCTCGGATAAAAGATCATAAAAGAAATACCACTCAGTCAATATCAATATAAATGAACACAAGGGGCCAACTCAGTATCGTTCTCTACGGCAGATCTTTCTAGACCTTCGAGACCCGAGAAAAAGCAATCCTGGGGTTCACTTCGGTCAAACGCTCAGCCACCTTAAATCCCGCATTAACAGAATTAACCCAGTCGTCCGCTGAAGGAGTGAGTTTCCCCCCGCCCTCCTTATCTCTCACTCCTTTCCGTCGAGACAGTCACTCAATTCTCCTGCCATCATCTCCCCACTCAACACACAGGTGAGATCTCCCCACATTTTCAGCCCTTTTTAAAGTCTCTCTCTATATATATCACATTTCTGAGTCCTATTTCTTCTACAATCACTTGCAGGCTGCTTCTTGGGCTCCAATATCAAAAGAAGAATTCAAGCAAGTCGGCAAAAAAAGACATATATTTGGGACAAAGGAGACAATCCGGTGTCCCAGGAGAAGAAAGGATTCCGAAGAACTTCAAGTGGCAAATACTTGCCAGGGGGAGTTCGACAGAAGTGACACACTACTTGAAGAAAATTAAAAAGCATCCACAATGGGAAATTCCACCAGCAGCGCTTTATCAAAGGAGATCCTGGAGGACCTGAAGCTCAGCACCAAATTCACCGAGAACGAGATCTCCCAGTGGTACGAGAACTTTCAGAAACAGTGTCCGACAGGACGCATATCGCCGGAGGAGTTTGAGCAGATCTACACGCGCTTCTTCCCGGAGAGCGACGCCAAGAGCTACGCGCGGCATGTGTTTCGCTCCTTTGACACCAACGACGATGGCACTTTGGATTTCAAGGAGTACATCATTGCCCTGCACATGACCTCCACTGGGAAGACGACCCGAAAACTGGAGTGGGCCTTCTCACTGTTCGACGTGGACAAGAATGGATACATCAACAAGACAGAAGTGACAGAGATCTGCCAGGTGAGAGTGACTCATGAGGCGCGGTTATATATATTACTTATATACTGACATTCACTTCTACAATATATATATATATATATATATATATATATATATATATATATACACATATGTGTATATATATATATATATATATACATAATCCCTTCTCCAACACATTGTTTTTGTATGCATTATGAAATGTTTATTTGATCTTTTAAAATTGCTCCTGAGTGAACTTGTGAGTGCTTATGAATACGCACTCATATTTCACAATGTCAACTCATCAAAGAGACCAAGCCACCCTCTTACTGTCTTCAGGGAAAAAAAGTTTTTTCTAAGTCATTTAAGCTAAAGTGGAAGCAAAATCACGAGAAAAACGACCAGAATGCACCTCAACACGTCGTGCAACTTGCATCACTTGGCGAGAGCAATATGATTCAGTCCTCCGGAATATATATATTATATATATTATTATAGTATATTATATATTATATATAATATACATAACATGTCAGTGAAGACTCGCAAAACTAAATGAGAGTTGTTTTAGTGTTAATGTGGTTTGTAACATAGTGCCAAGTTTTTCTTGTTATTTTGCTCTGCCTGCTTTAAAGTGCATCAAAGATTAATTATTATTTGCTGAAAAGTGGTATGTAGGTCTCAGCCTTAATTGCTTGTCCAATTAGCCAGCCTATTTGAGCCTCTTGCTAAGCTCCGTGATTAGAGGTTTAGCAGTCCTACTCTTAACCAAGGCTTGAATTGCATTGGCACAATAGAGTCCCTGCCGCTCACTATATTCCTTATTGCAAATGAATATTAGGTAGTGTTTTCATACAATCGAACTGAGGTTTGATGAAGGTTGTAAAATTACTTTTTTTTTTTTTTTTAGACAAATATATAGAATTATAAGAGGTTTAGACAGATCAGACAAGAATCCAGCTGGCATTGTAATGGGATTTATTTCCTGGCCAACTGGAATCGTGTTTACAACCATTGTACAAAATAGCTGCATTGTAAAGCCCTGCTTGATGGTCAATAACCTACAGCAAAATTGGATTGATCCTAATCTCTAAAACAATCTCAGGGTTGAAAAGGGGCGGATCAATGATATGCACAGGAATCAACATCAGAATCAGAGTTTTTATTTTTAACAGATCTGGTTGATACCAAATTTAAAGATGGCAGAAGAATGACTCGAGACTGAAGGCTGCGGCTTCACACTGCTGGGCTTTGGTTTTATAACTAGGAACCTTTCAACCCTGTTATCTCACAGTTTGTTCTCTGCTGACCGCGTGGTCGGAGGGGCCAAATGGGGGAAGAGTCCAGAGAGAAAAGAGATCTTGTGTGTTTGGCCGGTGGCCTGAGTCTTGGCACTAATCCACGTTAATCTAGGTGCCTTAAATGTGGCGGATAAATTCATCCTCTCTAAGTGTGTGTCCCACTTAGAGCGGATGGCCTGTAACCTAAAGTGCGCAGTCATTTACAATCTGCCCCGTTCTAAGTGGCCCATTGCAGATGAACCCCTTCTGAAAGAATCAAAATGACACACAGGCCCTGGGCTGATTGAATTGCCTTAGCAGGACATCATTGGAGGCCGAGAATATGCGCTGAAGGCTCAGGGCCACGGACAGGGATCGCCGGGGAGGAATGGTCCCGGCTGGTAGCTTCTCCTGAAACGTGGCGTCAATAAAACACAACTGTAAATACAAGACTCGAATGAATTTGAGACGGCTCTGAGCGTACTCTCTCGTTCCGCAGGCCGGGCGCATCTTGGCTCGGCGGCATTGCGCTTCACGGGGCCTGTTGAAGTTACACACATTGTCTGTGCGGAGAGAAATGATGCGAGCATGATCACCCATCTTTTACCCAACCCGCCTCCCCGCCCCCTCTCAGGCTATATTTAAGCTGATCCCCAAGGAGGAGCAGAGCAAGCTACCAGAGGATGAGAACACACCGGAGAAGAGAGCCAACAAGCTGTGGGCTTACTTTGAAAAGAAAGACAGCGGTAAAGCGAAACGACACGTGCAAACGTTATCTAGCACGCACACACACACACACACACACCATGTCCCTGTCATGTGCGAAAGGCCGCTGTGTTCTTATCACAATGCACTTACATTATTAGAGGAGTTCAATCTGTGTAAGCCTCCGCTACCTTTCCTGAGCAGCTGCTCGCCCGTCCTGCGGCGAAGATTACATTTTACAATCTGCTGTTTGGCTTAACAACCATAACAGTAATAAATCCACCTGGGGGGCACGACCCCCCCGTTACATTGCATCACTGGTGTAACGCAAGATTTATTATGCACGTAGCGTCCATGGACCATAAAACCTTAGGTGACTCCACTGCAGTGCATGCCACGGTCTCCTTCACACACACACACGCACAAGCGCGCCACACAGGAGACAAGAGCAGATTTCTTAGCCAAGATAGTCATTCAACCTCATTTATCCCTCGTTCCTGGCTGTATATTGTTTACTCCCTACTTTAACGTTGTCGCGTTGTTTCTCTTTTCTTTTCTTTTTTTTCTTTATAGAGCGACTGGCCGAGGGAGAATTCATCAAGGGAGTGATTGAAAATGAGAATGCAATGCGTCTCATCCACTACGAACCGATGAAACCCTAAAGTCACTTTTAATCACACCCCCTTTAATCCCCCCCCCCCCCCCCCCTTCTTATTTCACTTGATAGGCTGCTTACATACTTTTGTTTTACCAAGACACAAAAAAGCCTCACACATTTTCTCCACCCTCCCCTTTAATCAAACATACCCTTCTTTGTAAATACTATTTTCTGCAGTGTCTTGGTCGCAACCAACTTGTCGGTCATTTTCCGTTATTGTGAAATTGTTTTAATAATGTTTGTCGATGAATTTATATTTAATGGAATAGAATAGGTAACAGAGGCAATAATAATGACGTAGCGTTTCCAAGGTGTACAGACAGAAAGGATACATACATTTTGGCTCCAGAGAAACAGGTTGTTAATGAAACCGTACTACAAGATTCTTAGCTTTTATACAGATTTCATAGTGTCTCATTAGAAGTTATAGCCCAAGCATTCCCCTCTATTCATTGTGCAATAAATGCAAGTTTTTCTCATATGTCCGTGGTTTGAATATCAATTTATTTATCTTTCCGAGAGAATTGACCTAGAAACATGTCGCAGAATACAAGGCTGGTGGTTGACTAAAAATGGTGCTTTGTGTCTTAATTTTTTTTCCCCAGTCGAATTTATCCCAGATAAAAAATCCAGGATTATCCTAAAATGTATAACCGACAGAAATGTAAGGTGAAATTGGTTGCATTTTAAGAAAAAGATAAAGTTATGTTCATTTTTTTTCCCCTGACAGTGTGATTTCTTTCATGGTGTGTAGGCATTTAGTCGTGTGCGTTTGTTCTCAGTGGGTCGGCTTGCCCCCCCCCCCCTCCCCCCTCCACCCATCTATCTCTTCACATGCCTTCCATCTCCCTTCACCCGGTTCCTCCTCCTTTGCATCCAACTCGGGATTACTGGTTTACACATAATCTTCTGTTCAACATCAGAGAGCAGACTTTTCAAAATCTCTGTAATCTTTCCATCTCTATGTGACTGTCTTACGGGTGGGTCTGCGCATCTGTAGAGGGGCTGTGGTGGTTGCAGTTTCTGGGGTCACAAAATCGAAAGGCGCAAAAGTTTGTCACATGGAGAGAAGACAGTGTGAGAGTGTGACACTCATAAATGAGAATAAAGTATCTTGCACATTTCTTCTTTGAGGATAGGCTAGCCTGCTGTGGGTCAGAGGGGAAAGAAAACATCCATCATGTTTAGATAATGAAATGAAAATTGGCATGACTGTCCTCCTGATAATTAGCATGTCAATATCTAAACAATAAAATAACGAACATTCACATACATGTCGTACACGTAGATGGATACTTTCCTACCCACGAGGCACCGAGATAATACCCAGAAAACATGCACCCTTGCGCGTCCGTGTGACCTAAACATGCAATGTCCTCTTTACGTGTTGATTTCTTGTCCTTCGAGTCCAGATTGTACAGTATGTACCAATGTCAAAGTGGAAGAAAAGAAAAACGTTTTTTTTCCAGTCTTGTTGGTGAACAGGAACTGACCTAACAGGGCGAATCAACTCTGGCCATGACCACGTCCATCTCGTCCATCTCTCTTTCACAGTCTTCACACCCCTCCGGCCCACAGCCTCCCACCAAAACCAGCGTGGGTACGTCCCCATTCTCCATTCCAACCACGCTGCCGTTGGGGGCCCACGCCACGTCGAGGATGCCGTCCGGACACTGCAAAAGGCCGCTGACGGAGTAGAGCCCGCCCTGCGGAACCACCTCGTCGTAGGCCGGGGCGTGACTGCTGGCCCTCGCCTCCTCCAGCCGTAGCCTCTGTCTGCGCCGGAGCTCGATGATGGTCTTCGTGTAGGAGTTGAGCGTGACCACAGCTGCCCCCATGCAGCAACTGAAGGACACCCAGGCAAGGCTGGGCACAAAGAATGCGTGGAATAGTTGGGAGAAGAAATGATAGAATAGAAACGCATTACCATCACAATATATATGCAAGTTAAAAAGTGTTTTTATACACACGTGTCATGCTCATCAGTAATGGCCAGACACCTACGCAAATGACCAGCCGTAATCCCAGGTCTGAGGCCTCCAGTCTTTGGGGCCCACGATGACCGTCATCTGAAAAACGGTGGTGAACATCATGTGGGCGACCATCCCAAGGAGCCCTGCGCGACAGGGAGTTGAAAACCGGCCGACAAAACAGAAAACTGTTAGACAAGGCCCGAATTGGCAGGCCCGGGATGACGGAGCATAAATGGAGGCGGAGCCGATTATGAAACGATACAAACGTTTCAAAACGGAGGGGCAGACCACGTCTCACCTGACAGCACGGTGCAGATAGCTGCATAGGCATTGATTTTTAGCGAGTGCATCTCTTTGTGGGAGCACAAAACCTCCAGCCACATCAGTAAGAAGCCCATTCCCAGCAGGCCGATGTAGGTAAACTCTGAAATCACCGACAGCCAAAGTACGCCTGCAAGACACGCGCGCACAACCATTTGGATAACTTTGAGAAGAGTTTACGTAAGGGCACGATTTACGTAAGGGCACGATTTACACAGGGTTACGCAGAATCGCGCATTTTTTTTTTTACCAGAAAACGGTTCAGCGACCCACAACTCACCTTGCGTTTCCCCCGGAGTTAACTCTATGAAGCTGCGACATTTCTCCCCTGTCAAGAGCATTTTTACAAGCGTGAACACAAAGAGGGGAGACGGTCGTGTGCATGTCACAGCTATAACCCGAGAGGAAAATGAAATCTCAACCATAATTGCTTGAGTTACCGAATGTGGACGGAGGCGCGTGCCTTCGCACACTCACCGTCGCTGTGTTTCTCACAGCTTTCCCAGAAGCCGGTGTGGAAGTATCGGAACGCGAACTTGTCCTCGCCCGTCTCCCAGATGTAGTGCACCGCGTTGGCCACCTGCCTCTGTCTGATCTTGGCCAGCTCCTCTCTCCTGGCCGGAGACAGTGTGCGGTTGAAGGGGTTCTGAGTGGGACTCTCTGTGTGACCAGAAGACGACCATGCAGATGAGAACATTATATGTGTTGTATGTCGTTCCTATTTATACGTCCTACATCTGGATGGAGGGCTAGACATTGGCGCTCCAGAGCTCCTTAGGCATACTGCATAATAGTAGACTCGTACACTAATGGGAAATGTAATTATCCAAACCTATCCAGACTTGCATTTTCAACACGACACAAGACACAGCGCCATGCAAACATCACACCGCAGGATCGCTCCTCTCTTAAAGCAACTCTTAACAACCGATGCACTCTGTGGAAAATACAAAAACACACACAAATAGAAATGCATGTTCAGACAAGCATTTAGAGCCACGCAGGTCTGACTTCCTTCATCAAAACAGGTACGACAAAAAAAAAAAGAAGAGAAACACACTTTCCCTGCAGGTGGGTGTTGACATTAATATTCTGAAGGCCCAGTCGAAAACAAAATAGGAATGTGTGCCCTTCCTAATGAGAGCGGGAAGAGGTATGCAAAGCGCAAAACATTGGCACATCACACCAAAGCTTTAAGCGCAACATGCATCTGTGTTTGGTAATCACATGCAACTTTTCCACTGGCACTTAGTCCCTCCCACATTTGTATTATTGTTATTATTATTATTATTATTATTATTATTATTATTATTATTATTATTATTTTTTAATCAGGTTTAGATTAATCAGGCTCAGTTAAATCCACCCCTGTGCACGCTTTGTAAAGGTATGTCTTTTTGTGCAAGTACACAAAATAACGATTAAAGTTGATTCCTTCATGCAGAGAGTAATAAACCCCTCACACCCCACCGATTTCCTCCCACATTTGTATTATTGTTATTGTTATTATTATTATTATTATTATTATTATTATTATTATTATTATTATTATTATTATTATTATTTTTTAATCAGGTTTAGATTAATCAGGCTCAGTTAAATCCACCCCTGTGCACGTTTTGTAAAGGTATGTCTTTTTGTGCAAGTACACAAAATAGTGATTATAGTTGATTCCTTCATGCAACGAGTAATAAACCCCTCACACCCCACCGATTTAAACTAAGCCATCATTTAATTCACTGTCGCACTAATATACGGGTAAGGAGAGATTAAAAAGTATCAAAACTGAGGACAATCGGTTTTGGGTAGAAGCCTGTCCGTTCATCCGGACAGATTAGTTTGAGGTAGAGGTTTTTTAGCAGAGCGCAAAGATATATACTACTTATCTACTAGAATATACTACTCAGGTTCAATGGTCAAGGACAATATTTTGGTAAAGACTTGCACAATAATAAACTATTAGAAATACACACATGCTTTAATTATACTCTACACGAAACCTATATACGTATATACCTTGACTCGTGTTTGGTTTGTTAGATCACGTCGACACGAACCATGCAAATGTCGAATTTTTTTCTGTGCTGGCGAGGCGACTGGAGTGAAATGAAGCCACATTGCCAAAAAGCATTTTAAATCAGTAATGCTCAAACAATGATCCTGCTGAGAATATTTGTCTGAAAAGGGTCAACTGTGTATTACAAAGGCTTAACTTGAAAAACATCAAACTGCTGTTGATGAAGGTATGACAAATCCATGAACTCCTGCCGAGAACAACAACTCCTTACACACCCTTGAACATGTTGGAACAGAACCGAGATGAATCACTGGAAACGTCGATTTTCCGCACACATCTATTTTGACTGTGATTACGTCCTCAACACTGTAGCTCTATCCACTTGTGCACCACAAGTAAACATACTGGCAAATTGATATTTTACACTGAAAAAACAAGATCCGCTTATGAAATATTATGCATTTTACTATATAGTTACAACATCGCACTGGTGCATACTGTTAGTTCTCAATGCAACAGGGATCATTTACATATAATAGAATATTTCATACTAGGAAATGTCTTACTATTTTCTTGCTAGGCACATTTATTCAAATAAAGTATCAAAATATTTATATGCTATTATTAATATATTTGATGTATTTTATTTATTTATTTTTTAATAACAATTTAAGATTTTGTGAATTTCCCCATGGGGATGAATAAAGTATCCATCTATCTATCTATCTATCTATCTATCGAAACAGCCATGCTGCTGGTAGAGATGCGGTTTTGACTAAATATTTTGGTTAATATTTTATATATATATAATATACAATAATAATATAATATATTAATATTTAAAACCACAGACCCCTGCCTGCATGTTAAAATCTTCTATTGAGACACAACTAACTATAAAAATCAGAAGGGAGAAGTTTGTATAAATAAATATAGTTTGCAGTGTGCACAAACGTGTGTCAAGGGGCCAACGATAACACTAATAGTGTAATTGGAGTTTCAGTGAATTTGAATAAATGCAAAAAAAGTGCAATGAAGCGGTGGCATACGAGTACCTGTGGTGTAAGGCTCGCTGTTGTTCTGGCCACAGTTCTTCATTTTGACGGGCGACAGGCAGAGAGGCTTGACCACCTTGTGCGTGCCCTCACACCAGTAGGACGTGCAGAGAGCCAGGATGGAGAGAGCCAGAGCCAGAGTGGTCAGGGTCAGGGAGAGCAGGGAGCGGGAGCGCCGGGACATGTGCTCCAGCATGGCCACACGGGAGACAGGGGGGGGGGGGGCGACCAGCACAGACGGCAGGAAGGCGGTCACAGATTGAGCCAAGAGGGACGGACAGATGCTTTGGGGCGGTTTTAAGAGGTGATGAGCGGCCAGGTTTAAGTGGAAAACGACGACAAATGTGATGTAACAGCGCGGATAGAAGAGAACAAAATAAAGCTGACTAAGAGACGCAGCGGAGTCATAATGACAAAAAAGGAGAGGACAATAGCACGGGAGGGAGCAGGATAAGATCCCCTGAAGTGGATGCACGTGGGTCGAGGACAGATGGGAAAAGAAATGAACACGAGAGGATTTAGGTAGTCAGAGGTTCCCGAACGGAGAGCGGAGTGGGATGTGAGGACATGGCAGTACGCTGCGCCAGCGGCTTTGATACGACATCCTGCTATTGATCCCGGGGACGAACGATTGGGGCCGCCCTCCAATGACCCTGAAGTGGGCACGTTTTGAAAACCCGGGGCGACTGGCGGCATAAGGTCCTTCAAAAACACTCAAATTCATCAACAAAAGTTGTGAATCTCAGAAAAAAGGAGATTGTATAATGTCATCACCCAACAAGAAAAGAAGGAAATTGCTGAACGGAGCACAAGAGGGCAAAAGCCAAACGTGTCCATATGGTGCCTCGGGTCATATAAGTTTACCACCTGTTAATAAGGAGGGCTTATGCAAGAAGAAGTGACCCAGGTTAGCGGCCGCCTGCTTCCCGATTGACACAGTCGGGCCCGACCCTGCTCCTCGTTATCAACTCCACCGCTGGACCCTTTAAGTAGAAGACAAGACAGAGAGTAGCAAACGCATGAGATTACTTTTTTTGATGAAATTATGGATAAGCCATAGATCTGAATGAATTTTTTTTCTTTTGCAAGTAATCCTTGATAATCTGCTTTAATCTGTTTGTGTTAGGTGTATTTTAGTGTGAAGTGCACTCTGACCATGTCTGTCGTCTCCCCCCCCCCCCTCTATCGCCCGCATGCAATCTTTCCGTGTCAGCCCCGCAGCCCCTGAAACACAACAGAACAGATTAGAGAAGTTGATTTTTTGGCTCAAACACTGATCTGCGCAAGAACTCACTCGTGATGGTTCCCTTTGTTTTCATTCTGGTGAGAAAACGAGAGCACGGCGAGCCAGCACAAAAACAGCCTTGTTACAAATGGCCATTACACAGCAATTATAGTCAACTTCTGTGAGACTTTGTCAATGCTCTAAAACCGAATGAGCATACACTTTTCTCAAAGGCATGCATCATTTGTAAAATGGTTACGGGCTTAGGCCCCCTTAAATGTCAGCAATGTGTTTTCGGAAATGCAACTGTATAAATGACCGATATTTTAAATAGAATTTAATTTTTTTTATTGTTATGGGTACAGCAAAAGCATTGGGAAGGCCCACTGATATCCTCCATTATCATAATCGTCATGTAAAACAATTTAAAGATTACGCCCCCACCCGTCTTGGTTTTGCAATCAGAATAAGTCATTCTCTAACTATAATGTTACCATTACATACATTCTGTTTGACAAAAAGCAAAGCGCAGCATGTGCAAATAAGTTGCTGCCTAATCCATTCAAATTATGCAAGAATGATCAACATCAAGTATCCAGCAACGGTGTAACACAAATATAAGTTACATTAATCCCTCCAGAAGCCTTAAAAATTCCCATTTCAACATACAACTTTAAATGGAAAGCTTTGTTTACCTTTAAAATTAAAAGGATGATCAAAAAATGCTTGTCTGTGAATTTCAGCTGAATTTGTATTCAAATAAAAAAAATTGACAAGTACCTACCAAAGCACCCCTGTCACACGTCAGGTCAACTAAGAAGGAAGTACCACAATCGTTGGTTATGTCCGCTTCCTTCCAGCGCCCTTAATCAAAAAGCTCCTTAAGCTCTAAATGTTAGTGGCTCCATCTTGAACAGATTCTCCGTGTCACTTGCTTGTTCATCTTTTCCCCCCTGAACGCGACACCGGTTTTCCTCCTCCAGGATGTGCATCACTGACCCTTACCTCTCCAGCTGCAACCCCCCCTCCCCTAATCCTCCTGGCAAATAGTAGGGTGGAGATGGAAGAGTGATGGAGCAACTCTGCGCCCGTCTCCATGCCACTCTACTCTCATTTCTGTCTTTCTTGGGAATTTATTTCACAAACCCATCCTGAATCATGTAATCCCTCTAAGTCCATCTGTTAGTGCAGTGCCCCCTCTCTTCCTACGCCTGGCCCTTATCAGACATGATTCAATCTAAACCTCTCAAAAGTTTTATGACAGTTTCAAATTATGATTGTCTTAAATATTGTCGTTTATCCAGTATTTCATTGTTACACTGAGAGGGTGAATACAACATTGAGCCAATGTCCAAAAGAGTAAACGTTCTGTTTTTTTTTTGCTTTTCCCCAAATCACCATCATCCCTGTGCTAAGCCAAATCCGCGAATTAATCGTCAAGCCTAAACCGGAAAAACAAAACAAAACTGTGAGGAGGTTTACATTGTCACAATAATTTATTTACAATATATATATATATACACACGAAGGCTGAAAGACAACATACGATAAAGAAGCAAAGGTGAGATTGTGTGCATTATTGGGGGGGTGGATTAAAAAAGTGAGAGGTCAGAAAAATAAGTTGTAAAAGATGAATTTAACCCCAGGCCTGAGATTTACAGTAATGTAGAATCAGTTTGCCATCGCTACCAAAACACTGAAACAGAGACAAAGAGAGAGAAGACATGAATGAAAAAATACAAATTTAAAACAGTCAGAGAACAGAGAATGAGTACAGTTCAAAATGATTTGACTGATAATATTTTTCTGACGTTAACGGTCTTGATTAGTCAGCCATAAAAAAAATATATATATTTCAATTGAATTTGAGATGTCCGGCAGTGACAGCAGCACAATGACCCAGTATCCACTGTGAATTATGGACTCTGATGTCTTTACAGTTACTTCGCAGGACTTTAATCAGTCACCAAGGATTTTGGCAAGAGCCTCATGGAGCTTCCAATTTATTGCCCCCTCTGCTGGTTGGTTTACCACATGTCCCACTCTCTTCAATGGGCAAGACCCCACTCTCACCATTTGCAGCTATTCCATAACTAACTTTCAGAAATCTTTTTCCAGACAAAGATCCATCAATAGAACATGTATCCACTTCATGTCTCCTTTAAGGAGAGACAATTTTCCTTTTTGTGAGAATGTCCCCAATATAGAGGATATCAAATTATGACAATTTGACTGAATGATGAACAAAAGCCTGTACCACTCAGGTACTGCTTTTTTTTTTCTTTTTTTTATAAAGTTCAATGTTAAATATTTTGACCACCCATAATATACAAGTGAATACACACAATCAAAGGGCATTAAAACAGAGTGTACTCACATCAAATAGGACCCCTACGTCTTGATCCGGTGAGGGCGCAAAAGACTGGTTAACATAGATGAACTGGGGAAGAAACACATGTTGTTACATGTAAAAACCTGGAAGAGCTGAAGCAAGGACGTATTTGCCTTGCTTGTATCATCATTGGGGTGCATAAACAAGCTAGTAAAAAGTTGTACCAGTTGTTCACTGGCATCCAGCTTGAGGAAACGAGAGATGAACTGTGAAAGGGACTGTATTGTCCTCCCCCGGTCTACTGCCCACTTCTTTGTTTTCATTATAGGAGTGTCTCCCACCGCTTTCAACAGCAAATCAACTATAAAAACAGAGGGAAAAAAAGTTAGACAGCGGCTGTCACCGAGGCAAATCTGAACTTGAACTGTGAGGGTAATTTTGTAGAGAAGTGGTTGTTAAATCCATGGATGCATGACTTTGATGCCTATGAACTGAGGATTATGACAGCAGGCTTCCTGTAAACAACGTGAGAGAACATTAAAGACTTGTGTGTCTTTATTTTGGGTTGGTGCTGTACAGGTGGAAAGGTCTTTAATGACTGAGAACTTGGTAGTGATTAATTTAACAAAAGTTATATGTGCAGATGTTACTTTTTTTACTTAGTTAATGTTACAATTTGCTTTATTTCATCTCATGAGTCTCATGAGATTGAATTAATACAATTGGGCTGTGTTGGATTGCATGTTCAGGTTGTGGCTGATATTTATAACATTGAACACATTGTAAATTCTGCTACAGTCGCTGTTGTGCTCTGCTATGCCGTTCATTTCAATAGCAATGATTTGTTAGAAAAAGTTGAATATTTCCAAAAGTATAAACTGTAGTGAGAAATTGTAAACAAGCACCAATCTGCTGAATAACTGACTACTGGCAAATCTCCTAAAATATCCTTATACATGCTTACATACACAATATAGTGTGACACAAGTAGTGCACTAAAGATTTTGAAATACTTGTGAGTAGGATTCAAGGTAAGGCTAAAAAGTGACGGTGATTATTTATAGTAAACCAATGTTTACAGTTTGGCAGTTAAGCTAAATTTGTCTTAACATATCATTAGGTCATAACATTTGAAATACCCATTACATACGCTACAAAATGATAAATGTGAAAACAAACTGTTCCCCTGAATAAATAGGTAAAAGAAAAATAAGATAGACAAATTGATAAACATTAGCATCATTTTTAGCCATGCCCTAAACCGGTAGTAGCACATCTAAAAGAGATGAATGTTGATTGGTTTAACTGTGACCAAACAGACACCCCATTGGCCAAAGTCACTGTCGTTTGTTTTGACCGTCACACACACTGAATCGTCTCCTTAAAGATAAGCACACGGGTTGCTTTTGACCTATGACCATTTCTTACTCTTTTTCTTGTCGTCGTTTGTCGCGGTGTCGTCTGTCGGCGGCTGTGGCTCCTCTCTTTGTGTTTCTGTGGGGGACTCCGCATTGTCAGACATCTTCAGCTCAGCGCGACAGGTTAGCTTTTACTTCCGAGGCAACTCGTAAACAAAGTCTAGCTCCTATTGGTTCAGAGAAACATTGATGTTAGTGACGCCGCGTCCTATTGGTCAATATTGCAGGGGGCGGGGCTTGTATGTGTTCCTTTTAGCTAAAAGCTAGGTTAGTTTTGAGCTTATTTGGACTTTGGGATACTTTTTCAATTACAAACTCGTGGTTCAAATGTTGGTAGTGTGGTTAATGTTGTGATGCTGATTTTTTTTTCTCAATATAAAATGTGAAATGTTTAGTTTTTTCATGAAAATAGGGCCATTTCCTCGTTGGTTTCCAATTTCACAGGAGGCGTCACATGGTGGAAATAATATTTTAACCTGACAGCTGGACTTTCCACTCGTCACATTTGGACCACTCACGCTGCAGCAGTAAGTGAGCTTTGTCATCTTAACGTTCTTTCTGATCGTAGATTTATCCAGCTCATTTGTGTTTAGCTATGCAACTGTTTGTCAACTAAACAATGCAACCGCACGGAGGAAATATTTCTCCCTTTGAAGAAAAGCTACTGCCTTCCCATGTATTCAATAATTGCACCACCGTCCAGTCCACCAGCATTTGGTAAACAATGCTCAGACCCAGTCATAATTAAACTCAAAGTTGCAAATATGAGAGTTAGGGCTTATTCTGTGTATATGTAATGTTCAGTGGCACATCCTCCTCCAAATATGTTTTTTTTATGCTACATTATTGTCCTGTTTCTGATGAACACTACTTGTTCCTTCTGGTGACCTTGCTCCCGCAGTGGCAAGCATCGGCAGACTTTCCACCAAGGATGCGGTGCTCCTCCTCTGTGACATGCAGGAGAAGTTCAGACCAAACATCTTCCAGTTCACCAACATCGTCAGCAATGCTGCCAGATTGCTGCAGGTCGGTTGCGCTCGCCATCGCGCAACTGTTACACTGTTGTTGTCGACCTCTTCGTAAGTACTACTTGAACAGATTGGGTTGAATCGGTCTAATCTCTCCACAGGCCAGTCGTGTTCTGGGCATCCCCTCCATCTTGACAGAGCAGTACCCCAAAGGTTTGGGTCCCACAGTGCCAGAGCTGGGAGCGGAGGACCTGAAGGCTCATGCCAAAACTTCATTCACCATGATGATAGGGGATGTGGAGAAGGAGCTGCAGGCCCTTGGAAACCCCAAGCAGGCCATCATTTGTGGAATAGAGGCACACGCTTGCATCGCAGTAAGACCACATCGAGGTTAATGCAGCGTAGCTGCAGAAGCGGCACTGCATTAGTCTCTGTATCATTAAAAGCAAAGAAGGCAAATAGAAGCCGTTGTTCTCAAGTGAGGAATACGTTTGTGTTGACTGGCGTATATTTATTGGACTTTTTTCTCAGTGCACTGCTTTTGACCTGCTTGAAAGAGGAATCGAGGTTCACATCGTAGCTGACGCCGTCTCCTCCAGAAGGTACCTGTCCTGCATTTTCATTTCTGTTGTTTAACCATGCTGTCATCAGTGAATCGGGATGCTATTCATTTTATATGCGTGTCAACAGAAAATATGCGCTGTATGTGTAACTACAGACTTTTGCTACTCCCTCTCTATAGCCAGACAGACCGGTTGTTTGCTCTGTCGCGACTGAAGCAGAGCGGCGCTTTCCTCACCACCACAGAGGCTGTTCTGCTGCAGCTGGTCCAAGACGCCAAACACCCCAACTTCAAGGAGGTGCTCACTGCTCTGCATACTACTTTGATTTGTGTCAATACATTTGCCAAACATACGCTGCCCAAGCCCTTTATCTTTACCTACATCCTGAACGTGACTAATATTATGTGTTATCAACCTTGTTGGCAGATCCAGAAGCTCCTGGCGCACCCCTCCCCAGACACCGGCCTCCTTGCCTTCTTCAGCGCTCTGTAGGGAGATCATCACACGTCATTCTGTTACATCCACGCTGCACAGCATGTCAATGCTCCCGACATACTCATAAACTACTTCAATAAAGAGATGCTGCTACTATGAATGTGTACAGCTTTTGTGTTCGTAATCCTGAATAAACCTTGTTGCCTGCTATGGCAGGGTGAGGGTTCGGACCTTGACGGGGGCCTACGTGGGTGAATCCTTCGGGTTGTCCCTTTGTACTTTGTACTTTCTTTGACGGGGCCTCACCTAGAGAGAACAGTGGTGAAGGCCAAAGGGGTGGGACCAGCTCAGAGAGGGGCGTGCTGCAGGGAGTGAGGTCACGGAGGAGGAGGAGAGAGTTACGTCATTCTGGTAAGAGTCTGTAAGGGAGGGGGAGAGACAGGGAGGGAGAGAAAAGGGAAGCTCACGGATAAGTTTTGTGTATATTTCTCCAAAGATACACAAACTTTCACAAGCTGGACGTATGGTTCGAGGCCTTGTCTGGATCAACATGCCGAAGGGGCCGATCTGAGGAGCGCGGAAGAAACCAGTTTGTCCGGAGTTGTGCACGGGCTGATGACAACATCAAGTATGAACCCTTTCTAAGGCCTTAGGCCTCGAGTGACTCCAGATAGGTAAGCCAGTCATTTCTCTTCTTCTTCTTCTTCCTCAGAAACCTGAAACTACGGTGGAACCGGCACACTCGTGTGTAGACACACTCGTGCTCTGTCTTTGCTTGTCAAGAGGTAGATTACAGGTCATTACCAAGTGTCTAAACTCGCTGGTTTGTAATGGACGCTGAGTGGAAGTACAGGAACGCAACGCTCAGTATTACATTACATGCGCAGGGTTGTCTATTATGGCTTTCCTCGTTTTTTTTGTTTTTTTTTGTCATCATCCCAAGTAAACAAACAGTTAAAGACACTTTGGCCGTGCGCCTCCTCTTCAGATCCCCGAGACCCTGGACAGAGAAAAAAGAGACACGATGTCTTCCGACCTGGACTCCAGTCTGACCAGTATTGACTGGCTGCCTCAGCTGGGAATCAGCAACCTGCGCTCTGGGAAGGAGAGAGGAGGAGAGAGGGACAAGAAGAGAGACAGAGCGAGGGAGAGAGGGGACTTCCTGCCCTCCGCGCAGGACCCCTCCCCTTGCAACTCCAAAGGGAAACCCCCTCACAGCTACGCCACTCTCATCGCCATGGCGATAGCGGCTGCCCCTGAGAGGAAGTTGAGTTTGAATGACATCTACACCTGGATCAGTGACATGTTCCCTTACTACAGCCGAGCAGGCCGCGGATGGAAGGTGAACAAACACGACATACTGTTAGTTATGAACGTATGGGTATATGGAAGGTGGCTGGTTTGGTGACGGGGGTTTTCGCCATTTGCATCAGCAGCTGCACCACGACTGACTAATTATTCTGTCTCATTAACAGAATTCCATCCGGCATAATTTGTCTTTGAATAAATGCTTCAGGAAAGTTCCTCGACCCCAGAACGACCCTGGCAAGGTGAATCACGTTTTAATATATTTCTGTGAAAGCATATAGGAGGTACTTTGGTAAGAGTCCAAATCTGACATGACGGCTGAATGGGGCGTAATGTTTGTTTGTACTTTACCCGTAGGGTTCCTATTGGACGATGGATGGACCTGCGGAGGTGAATCCATTGAGGGCTCCCAAGCGTCCCTATCCACAGGAGGAGGAGAGGCAGGATGTACGTGGATTATTGGGGACACAGTTGTGAAGCAACAAAACCGATATGTGAATGGCTTTTAGCAACTTAGTATAGTTTATTCCGATTTTAACTTCGATGCATTTCCCGTGACTTATTGACATTTTACAAACAAAGGATGTTTTATTACTTTTTCCCCTTGTGATATTCAGCTGCGCAGAATTGATTTGGTCAGTCAAATTCGTTTTCGGAGATTTCTGCCTCCAGGCCTAAGCGACGAGCAGAGAATTGGTTTGTGGGGTTCACAGCCTAAAATGAACATGTCTCTCCAGTGATTATGTTATTGTGACTCTGGATCATCTGCAGAACACACTGGTTCCCAGCATACTTATTTTCCGCGTGTTCTATGGATCCTCTACGCTTCTCTTGCACTGTAATAGGGTGGAGGCAGATCCTAAATCCGAATTTGTCCGGAGAGTGGGTATTAGTTATTCTTATTATTTGGAATGAACTGGCGGTTTTAAGATGAGTAAAAATGTTTGTGTTTCACTTTATCAATGTTACTCTACTGGGATCTTCATTTGAATTTCCAATTCTCTCTCTCCTCTCACAGGTTCCCAAAGGGCCAGGAACACAAGCGGACCGAGGGGCCTCCCCTCATCCAACACAGCTGACCTCCCACACCGACGGCCAGCTCCTCCACACCGAGCCCCCGGGAGCCGTCGATCAGCAGTCACCCCACCCTGCCTCCCTCTCTCCTCCCCCGTGCAAGGTAGAACCCCTTCCCTGACCATTGCCCACCAACACCACGTCTGCGGGATGTTTTTTTTTTTTTCAAATTTACAACTCACCATACATACAGTATCATCTCACGTCTTCTCTCTTCACAGCAACTTTCTCCCTACATGCCGGGCCCCGTCTCTGGCCTCCACGTCCCTCATCCGTCGCTCTCTCCTTCCGCCGGGCCCCCACCGGCCACCTCCCTGCCCTCCATCCATTCTTTCCCACCTCCCCACCCGCCTGGCCCCACCGCCTCTGCTATTCCTCTGTGTTCCGCTGCTCCGGCTGCTCCCTCTTTCTCCGTTGCCTCTCTGTCCTTTCCTGCCAACTCCGGGCCTGTTTCCACGTACTCCTGCAATCCTAACATGACACCTGTGCCCGTTTGCACCGTGTCAGGCCCCACTCACCCATCCCACCCCACTCACCCATCCCACCCCACTCACCCATCCCACCCCACTCACACATCTCCCCCGTCCGCCCTCCCCACCACCGTTGTCCCGTGCACCTCCTCCACCGACCCCTCGCTGCGTTTCACCTTTGACGAGATGAATTTGCCGGACCTGTATGCCTCTTTCAAGTCTCTCGTCAAGACAATGCGCGAGAGGGGAGGCTCGCAGTGTAAGTATGACACGTGTGTGGGTGTGTGTGTGTGTCCGTGTTTTGTGTACATTTTCTGAATTAGTCACAGACGCACAAATGACGCCGATGTTTGAGCTACCTTTTCTTTTCTTTTCTTTTCTTTCCAGCGGATGTTGCTCTCCCAAACAACGACACAATTACCCCGCTCCACACTCCAACTCTGCTGCCAATGTCTCCTCACCCTGCACCACACGCTCCTGCGCAATACAGTGAGTCAGAAAAGGCATGGATTGTGTCAAGAGCAGCCACATGACATGAAATGAAATGAAATGTTTTTTTTTTTTTTCTAAAGTGAAACTTCCTACCTTCCACTTTAGCAGTTCCTCCCGACTGGTTCAGTAACCCTGATTCTCTGAAGGAGAGCTTCCGCATTGCCAGCAGCCTAGACTGGGCAAACATAGACCTCACCGGTCACCCAGGTCTGTGCTGTTTACATCAGAAGACTTGTGTAAAGGGTCCACCAAATTACAAAATAGCCGTAGGTTTTTTTTTTGTAGATACCGGTCTTTTGAGCATCACTCCAGTTGACCCGATAGCTAGTTGGAGGGAGCGATCTCATCAGAACACATTTATCATTAGAATTAACATCGATTTTTTTTTATTTATTTTTTTTACATCATTTTGTTAAACTGACCCATTCATAATACTTACTGGCAGCGAATGAAACGGTAACTATGTTGATTATAAAGACTTTTCCCCAATTGTCTGTATCCAGACCTGCTGGAGAGCATGCGGCAGGCGGAGCTCTGCGACTGGGCCCTGGACCCCACGCTCTTCACCTCCCTCTGTGACTCTCTGAACCGCTTCTTCACCCAGAAGGGCATGATCACCTCTGGGAGCAGCACCCCGCTGGCCCTCGGAGCGCCACACTCCCTACAAGGGGCACCGTTCCCCTTCATCCCTCCCCCAACCCTCGCCAGTCTCACTCACCCCACACCCCTGCCCTACTCCCCCGCTGTCCCGGCCGCCAACGGATTCCCGCCGCTCCCCCGCAGGGCCCTGCACATGCAGGGACCGGGCCTGCACAGGCCACAGCTGACACAGCCTAACACAACTGGTAAGGCCTGGAAATCCTCGTCTTTGGTTTAAAATAAAAATAAAGTTGACTTTTTTTTTTTTTTGTTTATCTTGCCAACTTAAAACAGCCGGAATCTTAAAGGATACTTAAAAGTCCATTTAGCATCAATTCTCACATGCTCCTCGTCATTTTGAGGGACTGTAATTCCTCTGCCTGTCTGAAGAGATCCCCGTCTGTATGGAAGAAAAACACAAGTCCAGGTTAGGTGTAAAAATGGAAAAATAAAAGGACCAGGAAAACTTCAACAGCGCTGGTCCCATACCACTGGATTCAAATTCTAGAAGGATCCTTCGACAACAGGGGGTTATTACAAAAAGCAAAGTCTCATTTAAGGCACATATGGACGCGGCTCTTTTAGCAAAGATAATCTCCACAAAGTTGAGTAATTTAGCGGTCCACCACACGTGAGTCAGTCGGGACGTCGTAAATGAAACTCGTAAAAGAAATAATGGTATAACACAGTTTCACTTCCTGTAACTTTGAAATAACCCAGCCCGTGTTTCTCACTCTGTTTCAGCCACGATGCAACCTCAGCCGCCAACACCACGCCAGCAGCGTCCACCATTGAAGAACCTGCACAGCAACAGCGAGGAGATCCAGGACGACTTCGACTGGGACTCTCTGCTCGGTTGACCTTCCCCGTCTGTGTGGAGAAACGGACCATAGCAGAGAGATGTGACTCCTCACAGCCATGTACACTAAACTCTGAGCAGGAAGCTTCCGTAAGAGCTCGTTTGGGATCATGTTGTCACATGACTGAATGCTGTATTTCAATGTTGATAACGTTTTAAGTTGTATTTTTGCACCCTTACTCAAATCCATATACCGTAATGATTTCTTTTGTCTAGCATATTTTCTGCAGGTAAACGGTGGGGTCTCATGTACTGTAGTTTTTTTTAACATGTTCACCAAAGAAAATAAAGTTGTAAACTTGTTCCTGTCGCATTATTGCCCTCCTTAAAATTCATGAACAAAACTCATGGATGGCATCTAAACCTAAGCATAAGCCAAAGAGCAAGCATGAAACAAGCCAAACACATATCCTGTGTTTATATTTTATTTCATAAATTTCTTTAGATTTTTTTTTTTTTTCCCATTTTACTTTTCAAATGTGAATGTTCACAGTCAACACCACACAAAATTCAACCTTACCCGATAAAAGATACTTTTCTTGTTGATATAAAATAACCATAAATTCGTCTAACTAAATTAAAATAACAGCATGGAACATGTCGTCAAGTCCCTGTTCTCTTTTTCTTTCATTAATTGAAATAATTGTCTTTTTCTCTTTTTTTTTTCCTCTTTCTTTCTTTTAAGAAACATCAGTAGCTCTCCCTCGTCCGTAAGAGAGGGATGAAACACGAGGGCAGCAGTGATCGAGGACACCTGTGCACCAGGGATCCCATGTGAAATGTGCGATTGGAAAAAAAACAAAACAAATGCTTCTGATTAACGGGAAAATGCAAGTAAGTTTGGCAGAGAAATGCGTGACCCTTATAATACCTCATTTTGAAATCCCGACATTACACAGTATTCATACACGTGACAATTTTTAAAAACAAAAATAATTGATGTCATTTCTTCCTTTCTGAGTCACTGAAATAAGATCAGACGGGAAAAAGATGGAGACAGATATTTATACATATACACATAAACGGGCTTCTGCACTAAAGCATATTCGCACACACTCACAAACAAGCATTCATGTTCTCAAACATACATTTCTGCACACGTACACGTGTGCACACACACACGCAATCAACAAACATCCTATCATTTCCCCCCCCCCCCGAACAGATTTCTTTAGTTTTCTACCATAACCAGGAAAAAAAATAAAAATAATCTTTTGATTTAAATGGCATCATTATGATTGATTTTCCTTGTTTATTTGTTCCCAAAAATTGGAAAAAAATAAATTACATTTAACATTAAATTAAATTAAAAGTGAAATAGTTTAAACTATTTGACCAAGTTGTGCCTGAAATGTTAATGCAGGTCCATATCTCAGTCTGGAGCTTATTAAAATTCAACCCCCTATGCACTCAATTCACCATCCTCCATGATTCAGTGTTTGTTTTCATTCTCGGGGCACAAACGAGGAAGAGGCTGGTACAGGTAACAGTTTATCTGTTCAGTTTGTTAGTGGCTATGTCCCCTCTCCCTCCACCTCTCTCTCAGTGCAGTAATATTCGAAAAATGACACTACTGAAAAAGCCTCATGCTCTCACAGACTTACCTTCATCTCAGACAGGACTGAAAAGAAATTAAACACAACATGAAGAACGCTACAGAACAGAAAAGGATTAAAACAAAAATAAATATATCTCTATTTCCCACCCCAAAATGTCCCATTCTGAACATAAGTAGAAGTGGAAAAATATTCTGAAATGAAATAATGCTTTTGAAGGAAAATAATTTTTTTTTCTTTTTTTTTCCTTTTCTTGAAATATAGAAATGTAGACATTTTCTTTTTGGACACAAATTGTGTTGGAGGGGGATGAATGAGGGGGGCAGCAGTTACGACAGAAGAGGTTGAAACAGGTGAGCGAAAAAGTGGTGACTCTTCCTCAAAGAAGAAAAGGGTTGGTGCTTGCTCCCGTCGTTCCTCCGCCTCCCACTGCTCCTCCTGCTCCCATCACACCTCCTGATCCCACGGGCCCACCCAAAATCAGCTGAGGAGGTCCTGCACCTCCGGGCCCCAACAAGGCCGAGCCAGGGGGCCCCATAGGGGAGAGCCCGCCGTAGGGAATGCCCATGGGGCTGGCCTGCATCATGCCAAGGCCCATTCCTGGAGCCCCCATTCCCACACTCATTGGCCCTAAGCCCATTGCTGGTTGCACAAGGCCCAGCATGGGATTAGGAGGCACGGGACTGGTGCGGAGGCCGCTCAGGCCGAGCGATGAGGGCTGAGGTGAGATGGAGCACATGGGAGGAGCCACGCCGAAAGGGTTGGAGGAGGCAGGGATTGGAGAAACCCCCCTGCTGGAGATGGTGCTGCCTGGGGTCACTGCCATGCCAGGAGCAGGAGATGAGCCTGGGGGCCAAAGGGGATGGTTAGACAAACAGGAGAAATTCTGAATTTCACCAAATATATTCGTGACCTTTTTTTTAATACTTTAATAACGTTTTTTGTAAAGCTCAAGTTTGCTTTTCCTAACAGGAATTTGGGCTGGAAATTGGACAGGACCACAATGGGGCCGGTCCTACAAACTTACATAGCTCACTGACCGACTGACACCATTTGATGATTCTACAAAGGCACCGACATCATATATATGAACAAAATTAGGCTTTAGTTTAGCGCAACTTCAGACAATAAGAGTATGGCTGGGTCGCCTGGGTGGATAACTTGTCTGATTTTGATCGTTTATGGTTTTTCAAATTCATTCAGTGGTGACTATGAATAAGTTGATGATTTAACCTCAGTATTTTGACATGAAGAAAGTAGGGAAAGTCCATTCTCATCTTTCACTCTACAAAATAGTTTCTCTTGTTACACACAGTGAATGTAATATCTGTAACTAACCTGCGTTCTGGAGGAAAGGGTTGTGTGCCGAAGAGGAAGAGATGGAGGGAGGCGGTGGCTGTTTGGGTTTGGGTTTAGATGACAGCAGGGAATCGAGATCGACGAGCGCAGCATTGGGGCCGAGGAAGGACTCCGGAGTCTTACGAACAGGAAGGGTCGAACCGAGGGATGAGAGGTCAAAGGGCAACGGTGAGCCGGTGCCGTCACAGCCTGTTGCTGAGGATCCTCGTCGCTCTGGATCTCCTGTATTTTGGAAAATGAATGAAGTACAGAAATATCGAGTCCGGCACTAAAATGCCCCCTGCAGAGCTGGTATTGACGTCCGTCCTGAGAGATCCAATTAAAAGTCCTTCCAGAATGCATGTGGCCACATTTTTCCATGTGTGAATGCAAATGTGTTCCCAGAATGCATTAACACCTGCCTACGCAGCGGACGTCCACTGATCCGCTACACATTCACAACAAGCCAAAATATAAGACAAACTTAAGGCTGTCCACTTATGATCGGATGTCTCAGGGCGAATGTTAATACCAGGTCTGAACTGGGTCAGAGAAAAAGGGAACCACAGGATAAAACAGCATTACAACACAAACTTGAGGAAGATGAAATGTGGGACAAGACAGCTGTTCTGTGAGCATGCACTTGACAAGTCTTTAGTTTGATGTGTGTGCAATGAAGATGTTCCAGTACCTCAGTGTGTCCATGTAGCTTTATGTGTGAATGTACCTGTGCCATTAGTATGTTTGGCGTTGCCACTCCAGATGTCGGAGGTGACAAGGTCAGAGGCAGGGATAGGCCCGTCCCTTGCCCAGGGGTCTACTGGCCCCCCCGAGGAGGAAGTGCTGGGAGGCACTGGGGGGCCCCAGGGGTCGGCACTTGGGGGGGTCACAGCTACAGGGGAGGGGAGGAGACGCAGGGGAGGGTTAACACAACACCTTACAGATACAACCCACAACAAGGAGGGAACAGGAAGCTGGGCGGGGTTCCAACAGCGATGTTTCTCTCCTTAACCTCTGCGATAACGCTGACTGGATGAGCAGGGACAGATGAAAGCTTGATTTTCCATAGCTGTCCCCATTACGACGCTCAGTGGAGGTAAAGGAGAGATACTACATTCAAAAAGGCACATTAAGGCAAAAGAAGAGAGGGCTCTTGTTGAGGAACAGCCTCAGTCAGTCCTGAGTAGAAACAAGAGGATAAAATCCCTGGTTTAGACACGGAGGGAAAATGGATTTAGCATGCTTGCTTTCCTCATGCGAGGATGAGAAGATATGACGCCAGGGTGGTATGACAGAAAAACTAACATGGGTGTTATATCGACGGGCAATGGAACGGTGGAGTGAAGAGGAATAAAGTTGCAGAAGTCGTCAGTCGACATTTCATCCGCAGAGCAGGACACCGGACTTTTCAGATTCTCAACTGTGAGGACATTCCCACAAACCTTACTGGTTATAGAGGCAACGAATGGCCGGTGCTGTAGCGGCGTACCTGAGCTTCCCCAGGGGTCCACGTGGTTAACTCGGTTGGACGTCTCTCCCCAGGGGTCTGGGGGAGCGGCCATAGTAGGTGGGGCTCCCCCGCCCCAGGGGTCAGTGCTCGTAGGAGACGTGGGTGAGGCCACGCCCCATGGATCTGGTGGTGCCGCGCCCCACGGGCCAGAGGCAGCCGGGACCGGAAGGGCATGTGGAGGCGAGGGGCCGGCGGAGCCCACAGGGGCGGCAGCAGCAGAGGCCCCCCACGGGTCCACGCCACTCAGCTCCATCAGGGCGCCCTGGACAAGTGGCATGGAATGTCACAAAAAGTGTGTCAATGAAATAAAAGGGCATTGTTATTCCTCCTTTACAGACGTCACAGAGATTGATAAACACAGGCACATTTCACACACACACACACCTCTTCTTCCTTCGGTTTCTCCCGCCTGCTCTCTTCGATGGCCATCTGCAGTCTCAGATCATCACCTCTGCGCATCCGCTCCTCCTACCAATAACAAACAGCATGACGTCATCAACCTGAGACGCAACTGGGAAAGCACTCCACAGATTTAAGATCAGTTTAACCCTCCTGTAATTGAAACTACAACTGTTGCCAAAAGGCCTCCCAAAATAAAAATCAATCATGAATAAAAAAATACGGAGGTTCAAATGCAGACTTCGAGCTGCAGGTAGTGGACTTCACTGTCGCGTAACAGGCCAAAATAAGTGTAAATTGACCAGATTTTAGACTACAAATAACAATGAGCCCGTTTCAAAACCCTGCAGAAGGTTATAGACTAAACATGTCAAATAGTGCAGACCCGTTACCAATTGAATACAATAGGCTATGTCAGTTATTACAGCATAAGAAAGTTACAACAGGAGATGGCTGCCACAGGTAAGGAAAATTACATATTTCATCCCAAATTTTACAGATGAATGCATGCCATCAGAGAAGGTGACAGGGAGGAAAGGATCGTCAATGCATAAGAACCACTCGACTGTTAACTCAATTAGGATAAATATTTGTCAGTGCCATGCAAATTCAACAAATCAAATGAAAGTTAATCAATTCTTTGGGTGCTTGCGTTTTTGAAGTATTATTACAACTTGAGGAATGATTTCAAAGGCACCTGCGTTGTGCTTTCATGACCCCAAGCACTAGGTGTGAGTGAAGACGAAATTACCCCAACAGTGCAATATGACTGCAGTCTGATGCAGATTTGTATTTAGAAGAAAATGACACATGACCAACATAAGAATTCATTTTGTGATTGATCGATCGATACTTGATATGTGTCTGAGAAATTGACAGAAACACAGATGGTTGACGACTGGCTGACCAGTCAGCTGGGCACGCCCTCTGCCCCTGACCTTTTGTTGGACCTCTTTGCTGAGTGTCAGTGCATAGCGGATCTCTGCGTCCTCCAGAGGGTCCTTGCTAGTCTGGGGGATGTCAGGGGGTTACACGGTGAGAGCAAATCTTGCTGTTTCTATGTGTATAGTGAATAATATCAGCAGTATCCCTCAATGTGTGCAACAGATCCTAGTTGTGTGTACCTCCACCCAGCGACTTTGACTTACCTGCTCTGCCTCTTCTTTACTCATGGCCAGAGCCAGCTGGAGCTGCAGGTCTTCCTCTCCGGAGCTCTGAGGCCACGCCTGCTCGGGATCTGCCCCTCCAGACTGGGAGCCCACTGACAGGCTGCCCCCCAGGCTGGGTGCTGAGGGAGCAGAGGAGGCTGAAGCAGGAGCACAGGTATGCATACACCCAAGCTGTAGTTCATTAACCTCTCTGAAGGGAATTTAGCGCAATCCTGTAAGACCGAGCACTGGTTGAATAGTTTTAAACAATGACTACAGTAGCCATCTCACCACTGGAGGTCTGTGCCATCTTCTCTTTGGTTTTGAGGGCGTGGATCCTCTCCTCTCTTAGTCTCTCCTCATCTTTTAACAGTGTCACCAGCTGTTTGGCTTTCTCTCGCACGTTAACCCCCTGGATAGATACAGGTTTTATTACCACTGCTAATTAAACAGAAACACGATATTATACAAGGGCACTGTACACATTTCTGTTAGTGTAGTGAGCTAGTTAACTTAGTGCAGTTTTTAAATCAGCAACCCATGAAAACATTTACAGCTGCCTTTGTATGTTTGCACAAGAGGTCAGAAACTCATTGTAAAATGTCCTTGAATAAACCACTAGCGGCGTGTTTGACAAAATGTCACTGCATTCCACGAACATGAACCTTACCCACTAACTTTCTATAGAGCTCTGTGGACATTGGTATGTTTGTCTACCTGGTCTTTGCCGTCCCGGTCTATGAACTGGAAATCCTTGAGGGTCTGGACTGCGTATATGTTCTCTCGGCACTGTTGGGCAACACGTTCTGAACCAGTTTTGATCAGGTACTCCATAAGAGTCATAGCCTGTTGAGAACACAAATCACAGCCACTGAGCGACTGTACAAAAACGCTCCCACCACTGAGGTAGTGGAAATGCAAATTGTAAAGAAGTTGCCATGTCTCCATGCTAGATTTCCGATCCATTCCAACAAAAACACATATACACAGTGACAATCCCAAAGTAAAAACCTACTACTACCCAATCATGAGAATGAAGTAAAAGCCTAAACATTTATTAAAAGCAGAACTACTACTGTTAAAATAAAGGAAGGTGCATACTATGTACATACAATGATATTAAAGTGAAACAATATATATATATATATATATATATATATATATATATATAT
>JAFBJU010000370.1:100381-325477 GCA_016785305.1 Colistium nudipinnis | reverse complement strand
TATATATATATATATATATCTCCTTCCATCCTTGTAATTTTTTAAGTAATCATTTCGTATGAATCTAACATTGACCATTTGGAAACAGATAAAATGGCAGACGGTAAATATAGGGGCCTTACACTGCATAGTATTCTGGTGGAATGATAAATATTATGGATCAAGAAGGTGCATAGCAATATCTTGTTACAAGAGTTATCCCAAACTTCCACCCACACACCTTGTACACGTGTCTCCAGTTCTTGCCGTGGTCATTCAGGCGCTTCCACACCATGCTCATAATTTCCGAGAAGGCCACAACATTATAGGTCAGATCAGCAATCTCTGACATCAGAGAGCTGCTGGGGCCCCATGGGTCGTTGGACGTCGCCTCTCTAACCTGAACAATAAGACAGCAAGAGACAAACGTTAATTATCTTCCATCAAGACTCCATGATAATAAGTCACAGTGTTCTAAGTAGCAATGCAAATTCAATCAAGACACAAGCTCAAGGGAGACAAAATAATGAAGGGCTAATGCGATCAAATGAGCTCGTACTGCGTACACCGAGGGGAAGGAGTGAGGAGGTTGCACCAAAGACATATTAGATTATCAGCGTTATCACATACTGTCATTTGAGTTGCAGGAATACATGGTCTTCCATTAAGTCGTGAAAATATGCGGGATGTAGGTGTAAAAGAGAGATAGAGAACGAGCAGTAAGCACACGGGGACACTCAACCTTGATTTCAGCCTCAGAATAGTTGTGGACGATGTTCTTTACTTGTCGCCGTAGCGATGAGGTCGACATGGCAACAGTCTGACTGCCGAGTCCCGCTGCAATCTAAACAGCAGATGGAGAAGAAGGGTTGTAAAATATCGCTCATACATCACAAAGAATAATGGGGCACAGAACATGTTATGCGAGGGCTGGTATCATCAGAGGGAGAGAGGGAGAGGGAGAGAGAGAGAGAGAGAGAACGCCATGCACACCTGTTACACGAGAACGGTCCAGAATAAGGGTCTCTCCTCTGGGTCTCTTTTTCTTTCTCTGTCTTGTGCACCACTCATTCACGGAGTGCTTTGTCTCAGTTTGTCGGGTTCTTCCCGTGGCCACATTGGGTCTCAAAACCACAGGCGTAGGGAGAGGAAAACTATGGAGTGAGATTGAGATTCACATTTCAACATATATATCCAAAGGGACGTGGTATATTATAGTTAGATCTCAGAGCTCAAACTAATGCCGCAGCTAGTTACGAACCATTATGAAACAAGGACAAGGGAGATATTCAGCAGAAGAAAATCACATGATTTTCTGCTGATCCACACATGGTTGATAGTTAGAGATACAACATATTAGTTATATGCTTTATCTGACTTTTCAAAGTCAAAGGTCACTGATCCAGAAAACAAAGGGCTTTACATAATGAAGAGAAATAAATGGAGTTGTTCGTTCTTTAGAATCCTCCTGTAGTGTGAACAACATATTCTTGGATGAATCAGAGCCCGGAAAAAAATACTCAAAGATGGACCAAAAATATAGAAGTATAATAAAATAACGGTATTATATATATATATATATATATATATATAAAATAAAAGTACAGAAAGTAACATACAGCTGGGTAACTCCAGTCAGTTATTAACATTGGTTGCAAGTAACGAGAGCATGCTATCAGCACAAGTAGATTATTGATATTAAGCACACGGGGACCTGCGCATGTTGGTGGAAACGAAGGGATTTTAATCAAATATATAACGCAGTTCTTGGTCAGTCCGTTAACTGCCACCTCTCAAAGAAACAAACAAATACAGGGACTCATTCTTTGCTGCAGAAGGTGATGAACCCCACTATATAAACACCCCCCTCCAACCAGGGAAATAAGGTCTGTCTGGCATCAGAGTAACAGTGTTGCTCTGGCCATTCAGACTGAGCACTTTATTGTCTATAAAATGTCAGAAAAAAAATTGAATCACTTTTATAAAGACCATTCGAAGTCAAAGGTGACGATAACATCTTAACATCTAGTCTTGTCAGACCACTATTGCAAATATTTCGTTTTGAATAATAATAATAATAATAATAAAGACCAAAGACAGCAACAGTAAATATAAACTGAGTAACTGAGTAGCTGTGGCGGCTCTCTATATGAGCACCCTTTCCATAGCAATGTCAACAAAAAATACTTTGGTGCAATTCCTTACCTTATTATAACAACTACAGCTTTCACCATGTCTAAATACTGTTTTCAACAATCAGAATTAAATACATGTACATATGAACAAGAACTATATGATACTGGCAATATTTGTAAGTGGATATGTCTACACTTGCGCACGTCTCCAGGGATTACCTTTGTCTGACACAAGTAATTGGCATACATTTACAGGTAGGACAAATATGAGACCATGTTGCATCAGAGAACACAAGGTAACCATTGCAAAGCTCTGTACCAAAGTTCAGCACACGCCAACTCATCTTTGATAAGGTTATACTTAAGGGTTCTAATTGATTCATTTCTCTGCACTCTGAGATTACGACGGCAAAAACAAATCGCATACAATAACGCTATGAAACACGTCAAAAGAAAATAACTTCTATCATGACAGAACATTGCTTTACTTAGATTAGCCCCACACAGCTAGCTAAACTTTAGCTTTATGACCTGTTGTTGCCAATGCATGAACATCAGAAAATCACAGTTAATCCAGCTCTTATCTACCTAGGCGTTATTAGGTAGGCTAGTCTGATAAAAGAGGGGTTGGCACTCAAGCCAAGCTAACTCCTTCCTGCTGTCAACTTCATGCAGAGACAAACGAAATCGCGTCCCCACCCAGAGAGCCTGCACACAGATAACAGCAACAATCGATACACGGACACACAACTGCAGCCGCCCCTGTCACACCTACCGATACAGCCACCTAACGTGACGCCAGCAGCCCCACAGTAAGACGTCAACGTTAGTTATGCTAACTGACAAGCAACCGCTAACTGAGTGAGTTCATAGGTATACACGCGTCATACAACCCGTGTTTGCAGAGAGACAGCCTGTGCCCACTCCACACATGAGGGACAGGTTCAGGAGAAATCACCTAGTCAGTTTAATAGTGATTTCTGACAGGTGAAGCGCACACCAGCACTGAGCAACCGACTCAACCCCTTCTCACCTACGCTAATCGAAACAGTTGACTAGCACTTTGCCACCGGGGTGTGGGCAAAGTTTTACCAGGGTAGCGGGGCACGAGCGAGGGGACACAGACAAGTCCCAGTCCCAGCGACAGTGTCGCCAGACCAGAGACAGAGGTTAAGGTTACCTGCCGGTGTCACTGGTGGAGGAAATCACTTGCTGCTGCTAGGAAAGATTAGCCAGCTAGTAGTTAGCCAGCTAGCCTCTGCCAGTTCGCAACTGGCAACAGCACAGCGACACTCTATGAGGTCTACCGAGGCCACGTCCTG
Organism: Colistium nudipinnis; assembly: GCA_016785305.1. Taxonomy (NCBI): domain Eukaryota; kingdom Metazoa; phylum Chordata; class Actinopteri; order Pleuronectiformes; family Rhombosoleidae; genus Colistium; species Colistium nudipinnis. The sequence goes on along the minus strand of JAFBJU010000370.1, from coordinate 322,041 downwards.
CAGCGGCGTGGTGCAGAGTGTACACGTTCAAAGTACAGACCGAAATGTCAAAAGAACACCGACAACACAACACAACAAATATCCAAATAAAGTGTGTACTGACCCTGTTGTAGCTTGACTGTACGAGGAGATGGCCGAATTTCCGCTTCCGCTCTCGGCTACAGGAAAGACCGCACCCCCTGTAGCTTTGTCTCCCTGTGTTGGAACACTGGGAGACTCATAAATGATGCATTCTATTTGATTAAAAAAACAGAAATCAAATCCCGGGTAAAAAAGGATACAAAAAGCGAGACTTTATTCATGTTTAAATCATTCTTAGGAGAAATGCTAGCTTGACGTCTTAGTAGGGCTTTATTCAAAACAGGTTATGTCATGTAAGGTGAAGAAATCACATCCTCATTACATTAAACTGTACTATGCTTTGAATACTATCCTTAAATTAGTCAGTAATAGTGACAGGAAAAGTTTACCATTTTCCAATTTTTTATATATATACTGTATATATATATTGAGTGGGCAACCAATGTATGTGTTTATTTTTTGGTCGGAACATGGGCCTTAACAAATGTAAACTGTATCTGTTCATCTACAGCATTGTCACCGTCATCATAATTGGGACCAGTTTAAAACTACAATATAATATGCATCGAGACACATATTATTCCACAGAAATATTTCGCCTTTAAGTTAAGACCTACTGCACCTTAAGTGTGTGTGTGGGGGGGAATCACATATTCACTCATAAATAATGTATTAGAATGCATTACACTGTCTGTGGTTACTCCTCGGTAATGCAATAGCACACGCTGTCCACAGAGAGGCGTCCTTCAACACAACTCCAGCATGGAGAGACACCAGAAGAGCTTTGTTCAGAGTTGCCTGCAGTGGAACCATAAATAATACCCTGTAAGCCCTTTTACATCAGAACAACAGAGTCGCAGCTGGCACGCATGTGTGCTACAAACTCCCCTTTTACCCTGCATCCCTTTATCCCTTTATCTATGCCCCCTCTCCTGGGAGAGGCAGCCTGAAGGTAGTGTTGCAGCGTGACTCAAGCAAACTATATGTATAACTGTTGCACTGCTTTGGATACACTAATCTCATGAAGTGCAAACAGAGGGGAAGGCGATAACAATAACGCTATTTTTGACAGGTGCTGTTCTCCCGTTATGTCACAGAGGCAGTTTAAACGGTATTACTTTCCCGTTCACTGCCCCTAATCTGCTCTGAGGCTGTGGTCTGAGACCAGGAGGAGTTCTTATTTGTGGCATGACGGTGTGAGAAATAGATCTTAGGCTGGATTTAGTCTTTTTTTTTCTTCTTCTTCATGACACTGCCTCTCATATTGTTTACCTTGAAGTCGCAATTTGAAGGTTGGCTTGGGGGAGTAAATAAAAAGTATGCAAATATTCTCAGTCATCAAACTCATGGTTATCCAAGACAAGCTGAATTAAGGGTAATTGGATTTAGTTCTAGGTATTTGGTTGTCTGTTTTACCAGTTCCATCCAAGGGTTTTCTTATCGTTAAATGGAGGCTGATTGATAGTCAAATATCAACCGAGTCAAATTGACTTCGATTCAAGATTGGAAGTCCTTACCAATCCCCATGGAGTAAACTCACCCACAGAGATTTTTTTCCACCATTTGAAGTATATCATTTTCTTTTGAAATCTGTCCCTTTAGCCCTAACAAAATATATGGCATTAAATATTACGGCAACTGGTTTCTATTTTTAAAAGGGGAGGGGAATAACAAGCTAATTAAGAAATATGTCTTGTGAAAGAAAAAAGTCCCCTTTCGTAAAAGCATTCAGAGATATAGAGTTACCAACTAGTGAAGACATACATTAGGCGGCGAGGCAGTAACTGTCAGCAAACATGTCCCGCTTGTCTCAGATCATGCAAAGAATGTGCGAGTACACCAGCATCTGCATTTCCTGTGTGCATAGTGTATTTTGAACACGTTTGCGTCTTGTGTGCAGTATTTGTGAATGAAAGTGACTCTCTCTGGACATCGAGAGGTGGAAGCGATGAAAGTTTTGTTTTGGTGGTGGGGCAGGTTGTCACAGCAGGGGCCAAGGGACCCTATGGTGCGAGCAAAAACATGGAAGTACATGTTGGTCATTGACGGCCCCCCAGCACGGCAGTGTCAGTAACCCGAGAGGCGAGTGGCCGTTGTGATAGCAGCCGGTGTTTGTGTTACATAAGGCAATAATAGTTCTGTGGCGCGGAGTACAGGGGGGAACTCTATCTGACTGGACAGAAAGCGGTCAAAGGCATTGGAAGCCGAGAGAAGTGGTCTGACCTGCGGCCGGTGCTAAGTGGGAAACAGAGCTGGCATGTAGACAGCGAAGAACGGAATGACGCGGTTTTGTAAGGCAAGGTTTCAGCTGTTTGCTATGTCAGTGTGTGATAGGAGGCAATAATATGCCGGTGAAAAAAGATACGGGGAGACAAGAGAGCGGAGGAGTGAGACCAGGGTGGCGAAAACTCCACCTGCTGATGGTTTAAATTGCGACACAAAAACCTTGAAGTTGTTCATTTCGGAGTCAGGTGACATCATGGTGTCATCTGGAAAAGAGGTGGATATAACATATACTTCAGGCTATATTATGGCTATATTATTTCGTGCCCTGCAGAATTAGGGGGCGAAAAAGGACAGCGATATTGGCCAATAAAAGGGTCCACATGTGGCTCGCTCCACCGTAATCCCAGCTTGATGCAGGGATTATGGCCAGTGCTCCTTGGTCTATTCCAATCATTCCGGCATACCTGTTGATTAAAGGAGGAATCCTACACTGTGGCGTGAATGCAGACTCAGACAGACTGGGAGGGTGGGAGAGGGACATGGAAAGAGGGGGCGGGTTTGGGCACGGAGTGAGTGGCAGCTGAGGAGAGCGAGGGGTTAATGGGGTTTAGGCTGTCTGAGAGATTGGAAACTGTGTTGTAGTAACACTAGTGTGTCGGGGGACAGGAGGGTAGTGGAGGAGCACACATTGAGTGGGTGGGGTGGGCACTGGGGGGGGGGGGGGCTTTTAAGGGGGTTGAAATACCTTGTAGCTGGTTCACGCGTATTTGCCAGCATAGCAGGCCAGGGGCTGTAAGAGGGAGTTGGCACCAGAGTAGGAAAAGAGAGGGAGAGAGTTCAGTGTGGGTCTCCTGGGGAGAAGCACACAGACAATATCCAGATCTCCAGCAAACATTTATGACCCTCCTCCATAAAGCTGCAGTGCTCATTGCATGGACCCACGGAGGAAAGGCACAAAGCGCCAGCTTCAATTTTCCAATTTATTTATCAGTCCAGTCGGGGGCACACAATAGATCTCCAGCATAACGCGGTCGTTTGCTCCACTGACAGCAGTTTGGGATAGGAGCGAAAGTATATATATATATATTTTTGTTTTACATGGTGCAAAGAGTCAGGACAAAGTGACCAGTGACCAACCAACCGAACTGACCATGACAGTAAGTATTGTGCTTTGACATGCAGCAAACCTTCACATTTAAACCTAAATAGCAGAGTCGCGGGTTCACTCATATTTAAAGAGTCAGCCCATTGTGTTGCAAAAAAAATAACCACGCACAAGCCACGGAAGCAAAAACACATACATTCAATCATTTTCCGAATGTGCAAATGCTGTGTGGGTTTTATATGACAAATGTGTTTTTGCAACCATACGACGTGACGACATGCCGGTATGGCACAAATTCATTGAAGGCTTTTTATTGCAAAAATATATGTCTTCTACTCCAAGGGTCTGAAAGCCAATGCCCTGAAAGAATTTACAGCTTGTAAAGTTGAGCACTTTGACTGCATTTAAAAGGTGTCATTAATTCAATTAGCCTCGACAGATTCCTTATTCAAATCTAAGATCATGCCAAGAACAAGTGGAACTAATGAAGTTTTCACTGATAATCGTCTAAGCCTGCAAGGACATGGCAAATATCCCAGTTTTGTTGGGACAAATGTTTTAGATGCATGTGTGATGATTTACAGGACTGTGGCACTACATCAAAATTTAACTGTGACCGGAATAACTCCACTGGCAAGAAATATTCAGAATGCAATAAATTATTTTCATTTGGCAGGAGTAGAATGACGAGCAGCTGAACAATGTGATACTGTGAAAACCACTATCCGTGTTCACCCCATCTGTGAATGAAACCCAATATAGGTGCTTATCAGTTAATACATTACTATCGAGTGTCCTGTAAGAACACCGCCTCCAAGTTAACTCTCCGTGTGTTTCAGTATTTTTAAATGCTGTCTTTTGTTTGTCCGAATTGTTTCAGAATCCGAAAAACAATAACTCAAGTCCATCGGTGCACCCGTCAGCAGCGTCACTTTATAAATATACAGTATAATAAATAACTTTATTAAAATAGAGCAGCTGCTGCTTTAAAATATATATATGCGATATATATGCCATCCAGCCCTCTTAGATTTGCTAAAACCTGCAGTTTATATTTTATTTTTGGCTGCAGAACAATTTGCTTGTCAAGCGGCGACTTAAGCCTGAGATTCCTTCATTTTTGTAAAAACTTCTGCCGTAGAACAAATCTTATGAATTCCAAGGATCGTATTGAATGATTTGATCTCTTATCACCAACATTTGTCATTTTCCATCGGTGTCACCCGATTTATTTTCTCACTATCAACCAGAACATGTGATTCATATTAGCTCAATAACTAATGAAAGACTATGAGACTAAATCTGACTGAGAGCAGTTATGCAACATGTGCGAGGTCAAAAGTGGCCTTTGTGATCCTCCCGCAATCTCGTCGATTTTCTTTTGCGTTAAGATCTGTGTCGTGGCTGTTCACACCCTTCCTAATTCGACGGGGCATGTGAAAAGGGGGATCGACTTCAAAGAAACTTATCATGGATGTGACTTCACCAAACGGAGTGACGGTGAAGAGGGAATGACAGCACTCAGTGTTCTGATCATACATATAAGGTATCAGGTTGACATCTGAAGTGTATCCTATCTATAGGATAACGGAGATCAAAGTGCCATGGCACTAGAGTTCCCTTAGCTCTAAATAGGGGGGGGGGGTATAAATAACAATGTGCATAACAATGTAAACATTTTATAGAACAACAAAATGGCATCGAGTCAGATAAGTGTTAGAATAATTGCACAATAAGGAAATATGTGACATTTTCATATGAAAACTTCATTACGCAATGAGGCACTTCACAGGATCAGGTGACACATGGTGTGCGTGTGGAGCCTCAGATTCAGATTCATTCGGCAAAGTTAGCGATCTTCAACGTCAACACGTGCTCCAACCGGGGGGGGATCTCCTTTCGCGTTGCGCCACCGAACTAATCATCATGCGGAGACACTAAATATGAACGTGTGTGTGTGTGTGTGTGTGTGTGTGTGTGTGTGCGTGTGTTTGTGCCCTCGCCCTTCAGACCGCAGCAGCTCAGGAGCTGGACGAGCGATGTTTCCTGATGGCGCAGTCCATGCCCAGTCTGAAGGTGCCCGAACACTTCCGGGTGGTCAAGCTCCTGGGAGAGGGATCCTACGGGAAGGTGGTCTTGGCGGTACACAGACAGCGAGGTTGGTGAAGGTGAAAGGTCACGTCAGGCGGAGGCCTGCGACGTCACCGTTCGAGATTGTGTGAAATTTCCCCTCGAAAAGCTCCCAAGCGCTAAGTCTCGGCGAGTTTTGATTTCACCATTTTAACTGCCTAATCAGAAATAGGCGAAATGGTGCAACTCCACGGCAGCGCATTTATCGCCGGCTCGTGTTTCTTTCCGTTCGGAGCAAAGCTTCCCCGTGTCGTGCGGCCCCGGCGCCGCGGCCATGTGCGGACAGATCTGTCTTTTGATACGGTTCACTTAACCTTCTGCACTTCTGTTGCTGTAATGAGGCGCTTAGGTGCATGCCCTGGGATAGAGTTGCTGCAACCAGGGGGATAGCCGAGAAATATAGCCTCCCCCGAGGAGAAGTTATATCTGTTCACAGTCACAATGATGGACAACATTCGCATTCCGAGAGCGATGACAGTTTTTCCCCTGAATCGGACTATAACCGTAGTACTCAAAACAAATTCCCTCTTGCTTCATTCCTCTCAGGAACGCCGATGGCTCTGAAGCTCTTCCCGCGTCAGTCCACCTCCCTCCACTCTTTCCTGCGCGAATACAATCTCTCCCTTTCTTACTGCACCCACCCTTCTCTGACCCGGGCTCTGGGCATCTTCTTTTCCACACCGACCTACTACGTGTTCGCCCAGCAGGCCGGACTGTACGGTGACCTCTACAGTGTCATAGTGTCCGAGGTCAGTTTGGCCGCTCGCTTGTGGCATGAAGTGTGTGGTGGGTTCATGCGTAAATGTGGTCCAAGAGCTTCCCCTGCCGAGTTGGTTTGCTTTGCAGGTCAATAAAAAGAACACACACACACACACACACACACATAACACACAAATGTCATTTAAAGAAGACGTTGTCAAGCCGAGCGCTCCAACGGCGCGTGGCACAGAGAGAAAACTGCAGATCCAGTCGCTTTGAGCTTTCTTTTCTGTCAGCAAAAACCGTGAGAAGTGGACTCGGGGACGGTTTCCAGCTCGCCCTCTGCCGTGATCGCGTCACTGCCAGCAACACAATGGAGCAGCGATAAGACTAAGGGCGCCCCGCTCTCACCTCGTGAAGAGGGAGCATGTGAAATGGGAGCACGGCAATGTTGCTGACGCAGTTTGTCGGCGGGGCTCTAACGAGACTCAGGTGACGAAAGTCGTGATAAATGGCGCGGCGGATGTCCCGCGCTTTTGAGGCCACCACTCATCCTGACTCTGTGCCCGTTGCAGGTCGGGGTGGATGAGGAGTGCGTGCAGAGGGTGATGTCCCAGCTGAGCGGCGCCGTCACACACCTCCACTCCCTGGGCTTCGTCCACCGCGACATCAAACCCGAGAACATCTTCCTGTGCGACGGCTCCTGCCGCTGGGTCAAGCTGGGCGACTTCGGCCTGGCGCGGGCCATCGGCACCTCGGTTCGAGCCGTGTGGTACGAGTCGCCCTTCTGCACTCCCGAGGTGGAGCCGGCGAAGGAGCTGGAGAGGAGGCGGCGCGACGGCACCGAAGAGGACACGGAGGACATCGGGATCACGGTGGAGCCGTGCATCGACAGCTGGGCCCTCGGCGTCCTCGTCTACTGCCTCCTGACGGGCTGCTTCCCCTGGGAGGAGAGCACCCGCGACGACCGCGGCTACCGCAGGTACGAGGAGTGGTTCGTCCGAGAGGCGGAGGAGGAGAAGCTCCGGGATGCTGAGCGCAGCGGGGGGGGGGAGGAGGAGAGTGACGGAGTTATGGAGGAAAATCAGAGAGACAACCCGCCTCCCCCACAGTTCGAGGGCCTCAGCTCGCTGGTGATGACTCTTCTCAAGGAGCTGCTCCACCCCGAGCCCGAGAGGCGCGGGAGCCCGGAGGAGATCCTGAGCTACCTGGGAGGGCCGTGGCTGATGGAGACAGAGCGAGAGGACAGGAGGAAGGCGGAGGAGGCCGAGAAGGAGGCCAGGAAGATAAGAGGGGGAGGAGGGGTGGAGGGAGAACCGGTGAGGGAGGGAAGGGGGGAGAGATAAACGTTTTTTTTTTTGTTTTTTTTGTATCTAAAGCAACTTAAAGACATGATTTTGACAAATGGAACATTTCTGAAAATAGGGGAAAAAACACTGTTGCAATATAATGCTGTGTGTAAATACCATTTTTACATCAGTTCAAATGTTGGGTGCAATATAAGGTGGTGTATTTAGCTTTTTTTTTTTTATACCTTAATTAAAGTTACGTCCTGTATATATTCCAGTGTGTGTGTGTGTGTGTGTGTGAGTGAGTTGGATTTAATGTATGTGTTTTGGTTTTTTTATTGAAAAGTGTCTGTAGATAATATAAGAAATGTTTGTTGTCTAAAAACTTAAAACGTACTCTCGTCTGTATTAGTATTGTTGTCGTGATAATGCAAAACTTGACCTCGTCACCCCAATAAAGGCCTAAACTAGCACTCGTTTTTTTGATTTTCAAGATAAAAAATAATCAAGTCCGTAATGATCCAGATCAAGTAAAAAAAAACACATTTCAAATAGGCCGGAGGAAGACACACCTATACCTCGATGTGACATCTTTGACGTGGCGAAGCAACAGGTGCTGCAGAACAGAGAAGCAAAAATCTAAAATTGGACTGTACAATACAACCCGATAGCGATACCGGCACGCGATGTCTACGCGACGCAAACCCCCAGGTATACTACACATGCGCCAGAGAGACCTGATATTCACTTTCACTCTCCGATGAAGGGTTTCTGAAGCTGAATAAATGGTACTAAATAACTTTATACTGAACTCGGGGAGGATTGATTGCCGTGTTGACAGTCAGACAAAGCGCACGTGAAATCCACAAGCGGCACCGCGACCTCAGAGCCTGGACGCGGGGACAGTTGTCCTACATCTGTCACAGAGGACAATTACGCGGTGAAAAATCACCTGCGTTCCTGCGCACCGGGCTCCGAGAACAATGCGCCGCTGTTGCCAGGGCCCACTTCGACATTGTGACACCGTGTTAGCCACCGCTTGGGCTCAGCTCCACCACAGTAAAGAAATGCAAAAAAAAAAAAAAGAAATGACGCGGAACTCCGTTTGACTCAGTTTCACACTAACTTTCACACTAGCTTTCGCACTGCAGCATGCACAATCGTTCGGTTTCAATTTGGAGCGGCTCCCTGTCGGTAGCGAGCTGCTAATGTGCAGAATGAGCGTGCGTATATGTCCGCGGGGCCTGTGCTAACCCCCCTGGCTAAGGACCACTCCAGATGCATTTATAAATAGAGCCCAGGTCCATCTATTTACAAACCCTGCACATCATCACCTCTCTCCGACTATCTGCCCTCCGCAGGTCTCCAAATGCAAAAGTCCGGCTGTCTTGGCGCCTGCGGGCCTGCAGCAGCTCGGCCTGATGGAACACCGTGACCCATTACGTCCGTTAACTCATCGTCCTCTCTGATCTTTTTTTTTTTTTTTTTTTTTGGTCCTCTTGCTGATTACTTTCCCCTTTCTCTTTGTACGCCACTTGACCTTGGCCGTTTCCTTGTCATCTCGGCGTCTGTGTTCGCGTCTACTCTGTGCACCCCACTGGAGGCCAGGCTGCCTCTCAGTCCCTCACTCTCCCAGCGGCCATGAACCAAGAACAACCAAGAACAACAACAACACATTTGCAATCTCCTTTAGCAACGGCCGTCTGGGAGGCTTTTGTCCCGTTAACCAGGAACAATACTCATGTGACACTCCCTGCCCGATTTAATGGAGGACATCGGCCCGACAAATGGAAACACATGTTGGGGACCACAGAGACAACAGAGTGCCAAGTACACAGATCCTGGCAGGGGTGCAAATCTGCTGAAGGCCCACGAGGACGGATAGCAGGGATGATGAAATCAGAGGACAGAAGGACAGCTCGACATATGGACTGGTTGTCCTCGCAAAAATCCCAAAACATGCAAAGCCAGGGAGATTCGACGCCTCTTTTTAACGGTACATCATAAATGTACTTCCAAACTGCGATAAGCCGCCAAAAGTTTGTGAACATTGTAATTTAGAATCCCAAGAGGTTCCGATTTAGATTTGTAGCGTAAGCAAGATTCAGATTTCATGCAACCGGTGTACAGTGAAGCTGAATGTAGCACATAAGGTCAGTCTTTGAAAGGTCCCCCCCCCCCCTTTTCCAGGTATGTCACGCCATAGTTTTTTTCCTTACATGTGCATAATGTTATATAAAATGAACGTTTAGCTGTCACCACAGGTAGAAAGACACGGCAAGCTGAACGATAACACAAGACATAACAGGTCTTTAGATGAATATCTTGTGTAATTTGAGTTATAGCTGCAGAAGCAGACATCGATATGGAGAGCCAGACTGATGTCAAAGTGGAGTAAATAAAGATTATGCGTGGCCAGATATCTGAAATGTATCTTCAGACAGAAGTCGATCTCCGGGGTCATCGTGGCCTTACATCACTGTCACATTAATGCCTGTTTATCCTCAACTGCTTTCGTTCCTTAAACAGGCTCACCGGAAGAAGTCCGTTTTTGCACAGCCAGATGCGCCGACGACCTACACTGAATTATAGAATTGCCCTGACACGGCGTTGACCGAGATTGGCATATTCCACCCGCGGGAGACTCCAGCCGGAGTGGGCCCGTGCATGGGCTTCGGAGACCCGGCCGGACGTGAGAAGTGTAGCAGCCGCTCGCAATGCGGAGAAGCGGAGCGAGGGAGGAGCTCGGGGTGAGGGGGAGGTCGAAGACGTGGGGAGAGAATGCGGAGTTGGAATGCCTGACGCAGTGGCTTCCAGCTAATAAACAACTTGAGAGATTATCATGCGTTTACTATCAGGCATGTTTGCCTTTCTGCCTTTCTGCTCTCTGCCCCCCCCCCCTGACACCTGACTCCTTCCGCCCTGGATTTCCTTCTCTGCTCCTTCAGGCTCTCCTCGTTCCTCCTCACGTCGTTGCAGCGTGGGCGAAGCGGCAGGTGGATGTCCCCCCCCCAACGATCAACGCTCCTCCTCTCTCGTTTCCTTAGATTGCCTCCACCTGTCGAGCTGTCACCAGCCCCGCCCGGTCGACCTTGTTAGGGCCACCCCGCGGGCCCCGGCTCCCGAGTCCTGGTAGCCCCGATATGTCGAGGGGGAATGAAGTGACTGGCAGAGTTTTGTGGCGCGCAAACTTCGAGGGGTATGCCTGGCAATATTTATATGAGCCAAGTCCATGGCAGAGTCCGGTTACCCATCGCAGTGTGGATATCAAAAAAAAAAAAGAAAAAAAAAAGGGTATTTTCAACACGAAGAGTCTCTGAAACAAGGGGTCGGGCACTACGGCCTCGATAGTGACGTTCATCTTTGCGCACACAAATACTTTCGGATATTTGGAAGAGAACTATAAAGCGTTCATGCAGGAATTCGGGTCAGCAGAGGACAAATGTATATATTTGTGTTTAGAAATACCTTCATGACCTGTCATCGCACCGTCATCTACAATCAATCACAGCACAAGAATCCGAGACTGCGTTTCCGTGGAGCGCAGGGATCAGTGCGCCACCTGCTGGATCACACTGACTAGTGCAGGAGTGCGATTTGAGGCCCGCTGTTCAGTGGTTGGAGGCCTCTGGTCAATTGTGTCCGACAGCTTCAGGCTCATTAAATAAATGTAATTGGCGAGAGGAAGACAAATCTATAACCTCTCATTATAATGGTGGGGATTCTATTCAGACAAGCATGTCTGTTGTGTTTTGTTATATACAAAGTTGTTTCTGTTTTCTTTTGGTGTAAAACTGAATATTACATTAATAGAAACATATTTATAGAATAATCTATAGCTGTACTGTTTTATATAAAAAGTATTGGAAGAATTGCCCTATTTCTTTTGTTTGATGGTATTTTGCTGTGGTCTTGAGACATAAAGAAGCACAGGATACAGGACACTGGAACTGCATATATCTCAAATCATGTTAATAAATGCCTGTTCAAGGTGACCATAAAAAACGCGCCTGTGTGAGGGGTCAAAAAGAGAAAAAGTCTTCATATCAGAAAATTGTATCTACGTGCAAATTTAGACTTGGGCAGGAAAAAAAGTGAAACGCGAATGATGATCAGAAGGTGGACTGTGGAGGAGGAGGGGAGGAGGGAGGACGAAGAGAAGGGAGGAGGAGAAAGAGGAGAAGACAAAAGATCCATAAAAACTAAGTAGCAGTTGTGGACGACAGCAAAAGTTGTGAGTACCAGTTAATTATGCTTCTTAATCCAGCTTATTTTTGATGCATACCGTGTGACCTGCACACAGGAACGTCTGCAGATTAAATATAGCTCACGTGTTAGATAGATACAACTGGAAACGAATTACCTATAGGTTAGATGTAAACATCAGATGCATAAGAATGAAGGCTTCGCTAATGAGCTTAATCACCTTATTATATTACTCAATATTCATTTTATGAGGAAGCACGCAGTGTTCAGCAACGGTGGCAAAAATGTCCCTCTGGAAAACAAATCAACAGGTTAAACCAGGACAGTCCAGATATTCATTTTCTGTAATTTATATGTACGACTCGGCGACTACGGAAATACACAACTTGTGCGAACGCAGACATGCTCACTGCGGCTGGTGATGATTGTGCACTTGGAGAGCTGTGATAATTTCTACGAAAAGAAAGCTGGAAAAGAATGTGCGACTGTAACAAAGGAGGGGTGGAGGGGTGCTCAAATAGGGCACACACAAAAAAAAGCACGCACACATTCTTTTGAGAGAACTCACATCTTGGACTCCAAAGTTACACTGACACATCACAAGAGGAATGATGCAGGGTGGGAGTGGAGAGAGGGAAGAAGAAAGAGAAAAGAAGGGACCAGGGCTAGAGGAGAAAAACACATAGAAGCAAAAAGTCCAATGTTTTCAAAATGTCTGTTTGTTATTAGGGTTTTTGTTTTTTTTGCTGATTTATATAACTGTTTACGTGAGGTGAAATAATTACCAGAATGAACAGTAGAAAACATTATTCAACAGCAAAATGACATCAGTCACTTTTTTTTTTTTTTCTTTTTAACAAGGGTGACAACTTGTCTGTTACCCAAAAACATCGCACAGCTCCCTGTGATTTTAGCTGGAGCAAAAGCCGCTGGGAAAACATTACAGTGACCAGGAATGCTGGGAGCATTTATATGCATGAGGATTAAAGGAAACATAAACAGCGCGAAAACAAAACAAAAAAAAAAAAACCCTGAGAGAGAAAAATTGAACAGTTCCACACTGTGAAATCACCCCGACTCTTTTCCTCTCTGGTTTCCTCCAGCTCGTAAAAGTGTACCTCTTACAAGTTCGAAGGAATGGGCAGCCTTCCAGTGGTCCTGCTCCTCTGCAGTTTCCACGGTAACGCTGCCAAACAGAACACACAAATCATCTTGTTTAATTACGGTGGAGTCGACCGTGTGTTTGTTTTTTTGCGCTGCGAAACACTCCCCTCATGTGGTTTCTGTTCCACAGTGCTCACAGCTGCAGCCCAAGCCCAGCCGTCTGGTAATGCCTCCCTCAACACAAGTCACAGTTTAGATCGGGGACGAGTTGCCTTTCTGCGACATGCGTCCGTCCGTGAGTCACGGACGTGGGCCCCTTGCTGAATTGTTTGTCCCGCTCTCTCCTCGTTTCCAGAGACCACCGAGGCACCTGCAGGCGGCTTACCAGCCAGTGAGTGACCGCTGCGGATTTGGGAGATGACCTCTGAGCCGCCTCTCAGGAGGCCCCATGAGCTCCTGGGCCAAAACGCGCACCCTCTCAGCATGTTTTTTCCGATTGTGCTCCATAATGTCGGCCGCGCTCGATCTCGTGCGAGTATGACGCGTGTCCCCCTGTCTCTGCAGATTGCAGGGAGGAGATGTATCCGTGCACCAGGATGTACTCGGTCCACAAGCCCCTCAAGAGATGCATCGGCAATCTGTGTTTCTACAGGTGATCAGATGCTGCGTAATTTAACTTAGCAGGTTGCCAGCAGACGTGTTCCATTCTGAAAATGTATGATCATATATAATGTGTATGTTGGCATGAAAAGAAAATTACCCATTCGTTTCTTTTCATCACATAAGCTTCTATTTAAAAAAAAAAAAGACTTTATTTCTATTCAGAATCTTCATATTTTAGAAGATGATTGATGATTCTGGTTTGTATAGACGATCGAAATGTGCAAATGAATCCCATCACAACATAGGAAGCAAAAATGTAAAGTGCAAACATGACTGCGCGTACGAGTGCCTCTAAAGTCGAAAGGCCAATGAGATTGAAGTCAGCCTAGTTACGCCTGATCAGTCGTGCCGGACACACGCCGCATGCTCACGCCTGATCCCGTTCTGGCTGCAGCCTCCCTCGAGTCTACGTGATCAACAAAGAGATCTGCATGAGGACCGTGTGCCAACAGGACGAGTATCTGAAAGGTGAGGACTGTCTAGAATTCAAAAGGTCACATGTCAGCGTGCACACGCTCACACATCTGTGCCTTTGTCTGTCTCTCGCACACACGACAGCGGAACTGTGCCGAGAGTTGTCCGGGTGGCCCAGGCGCTTCGAGAGATCCACTAATAGGAAACGCTGTCGCAATCGCCGTAGCAACCCCAAAACCTGGGCAAACAAGGCCTGACGGGGCCCGGGGATGACGAGGTGACCACCGGTGAGGATGGAGCCCCTTCGAGACATAAACCAGGGGCGTTGTCATAAAAACAGCCCAAAACACCATAAATTCACTGCTCACCACCCGAGGGTCCCTCTCTCTTTCTCCAACACATACACACAGGCGCTCGCGCGCGTGTGTGTGTGTATGTGTGTGTGTGTGTGTAGGAGGATGCATATGTAAGCGTCATATCTACGTTCATGCGGTAGTCCCTTTATTGTGTGTGTGAGACTGTTGAAGGTGCGCTCATTTCATCCGTGTGTTGTTGGACACAGATCATGTCTTCCATGGTTTACGATGCGTTCAAGGTACTGTAGTAATGGGCCTGTAGAAGCACTGAGTCATTTCATTGTACAAAGACCCACTCTGTGGTGGACTGTAAGGCACTCAATGAAATCTAGTATCAAGTGCACTATTGTATCCAATAAAAATATAACTACACGTGTATTTGTGCATTTCCTTTTTTAATCTGCGATGGAAAAACAGCAAATGAAAGTTGTCGTCACGAAGCGGTGTCTTTACGTTTTTCCTTGCATATACAATGCCATATACATTTCCGTACACACATACAGTTTGAATAACAAGCGACATTTGGGAGAAATGCGTATAATTTGAACAGTAAACAAACACTGACGAACGCCGTTAGGGCTTCACACACACACACACACACAAAGACACACACCCACACACTCTCCCTGTGCAGCTGTCACAACACGCCGTGACAGTGTAACGCGATCCGCCTCCTGGTACACGACAATATCACCACGTAACACAGCATCAAACACAGACTCCACTTGGTCCCGCGTCGCTTTCGTCTGCGCCAGAGTGCCATTCATAACGTCAGCCGTCGACCATGGAAATTAAAGTTCACAGTCCAAACGCGTTGCGTGCGTGTGTGTGTGTGTGTGTGTACAGCACAACGTGCTGCGGTCGAGGTGGACAACCTGCTCACCTTCTCGTGAAGGAGGTGAAGCCCATCCCCGAGACGGGGCAGTGCACGAACACAGAGCTATTCATTGAGGAGGATTGGACGCAGATGACTCACCGGTCACGGCTTTGACAGCTGTGCCGAGATGACATAACACAGACCAAACCATCTCCGTTTCCCCCTCGAGGCAAAAGATAAAAGCACGTGATGCCTCCCTTTCCGTCGCTAAGACCCCTATTGCGTCCAATATTCCGACGTCCCCCCCCGCGTCTCTCTGCACCGATTGCACAGTTAAAAGTGGTTCACACAATGCCCCGGAATCCATCCCACAGAGGAACACGTGATCAAACGCTGCATCTTCATGTGACAACTCCTCTTAATCGTCGTTAAAACGATGCTCTGGAGCCACACGGGACCCCCCCCTCCCCCGAATGGAGACGACTGGAGAGCTAATCGACTCTGTAAATCTGTGACGAGCTGGACAGCCTGGCTTCAAGTAAAATGGTCTCACGGTAAACTTCACATTAACAATAATATTAGTCAATCCCTGCGTTTTAATTGCGGCGTATACAATATGAACTACAGGGACAGGCTCGAATGTCAGTCAGTGCATATAGTCAGTCCCACCGCTGGAGACTTGAAGAAGAAGAAGAAGAAGCTACCGTACACACGGGTGACAACACTGATGGCAATACTTACAAACTACTGACAATATGTACATTTAAAATAAATATTCTCTGTACATTAAATTCATTATTGTATTTAATTTGTTTCTACTCCTATGATGTTTCTAATTAGGTCTCCTTTGATCATATTTCTATTATGTATATAGCAAATAAATAACTGTCTGTATCAGGGAATGGGCCAAGGCAGAATTTAGAAGCGGAAAGTGGTAACTAGAGATTTAGACAGGACATACAGAAGGGAGTGGGGAAAGAAGATGAAGATAGAGAGTGGATGCAGGGTAATGACAAATTCTTCCGCATTTTGCGTCGGGAATCTGGGGGTTCCTCAGGCTACAATAATCAGAAGAAAAGCCACGAGAAACGGAACTAAAACAAAAACAAAAAAAGGGGGTCACCCTGCTTGGCAGGGACGGATACGGGACCCCACAATGGCGAAAAACAAAGTTGTAAAAAGTGCTGCATAATGTAACTTAATGATACAGCGAGAAGGGAGGAAACAAAAAAAGAGCGAGGGAATCTCTCCTCACTTTGAGGATACAGAGTCGAAGTCGCCCCACAAGTCAGCGCTGGCCGTGGTGGAGTTGGAGGGAGCCACTGAGTTGGAGTTGCTGGAGTCCAGGTCTAGCAAAAAACCTGGACAGGACATAAAGCATAAAGCATGTCTGAAAAAGTACACAAATATATATATATATATATATACACACACACACACACACAGGTTTAAAAGCGTAGAGATACAAATGCTAATCAGGACGTCATCTGCGCAAAAACAAGTTTTCTGCTGAATTTGTCAAACGTGTCTGCAACCAGACTTCACCTCCGCTGTATTCAGGTGGCGGAAGAAACCTCACAGATCTCCAAACCACAGCATATGAAACCAAAATGTTGTGCACAGCTCGATACCGCGGAAGATATGACCCGTTACATGTTTCGAAAAATAAATCAATGTGATTTACAGTGTAAAAACATCCCTAATGTATGGGACCAAAGAGGGGAGGGGTGACCGTACTTATTAAAGGGAATTTAAAAAGTACTTTACAACCGGAGTCTTTCTGTCATAGTCTTGGCTAGTAATCCTATAGGTCAGCAGAACGCTGCACTCTCCACCTTCACTGTAAATACTGTGGATACAAACGCTCCATTGTAAACAGCTTTTACAACTGAAGCCCTAATGGGGCCGGGGAAATTAAAAGCTTTCATCAAAGAAATAACTTTCCTCTGCTTCATATTCACCGTTAACATGAGCGTTTGTCACGTGCGACGTTTGACTTCTGACAAACACGGGTCATGCGCTTTGCCCCACTGTAAATGAAACCGTTTGAAACATATACAGTATGTCATCACAGAAACTACATTTAATGATGTCATCTTTGGTTTTGTTTTGTTTTTTTAATATATTTTTGATCCATTAGAGCCATTACATTTGAGTAAAAGGAGAAAAACAGCGTTCTCTGTGGTTGTGATGACCTACCAGTGTCGCTCGCAACTGCGGACGGCTGTGTGTTATGATTGGTGGATTTGGACGGAGGAGGTGCGAGCTTTCCCCCAGGAGGAGGTGGAAGGAGCCCAAAGCCACCGGAACTCTGTGGACGGGACCTGTCCTTCTTTTTAGATTGCTAAAGAGGAGTTAAATGAGAGAAACAAAACACGTGTCAGCACCTACAACACATTAATAGGAGTGGTTATTATAATTGTTATTAAGTCATCAAAAAAAGAAGTTTGAAAAAGGTGCATTTCCATGCTATTATATATATAATGTATTCAACCATATAAGCATTCATATTAAAGTCACCCCAATATTGAGGGTGATGGTTTGTCCTTCTTTGAAGCCCAGGTCCAGTTTGGGAGTGGTGTCTGGAAGCTGCGCCTGCTCTTTAAACTCCTTTTCCTGTTTTACCCACCTAAAGAGGAAAATAAAAAAAGTAAGAAAGGGAAGATAGCCGAAGAACCCAAAACATTCACTGCCGGGTGAGTTGTGATTCATGACACGGTGCTGAGCGGCAGCTTACTTAAAGTGGTCCTGAAGAGCCACATTAAAGTCAAAGGCATCTCCTCGGTCTCCAAATCCGATGCCTATAAATGCACTGCGGCCTGTGGGAGAGAGGAAGACAGTGTTTGGGCCTTGTTCACGTCCGCATAACAGTGCTACAAAAAATAACACAAAATATCGGAACAAAATCGGACAAGACTCTGCAGAGCACTACGGTGAACATTGCTCAGGATTCAGTGAATACACCTGTAAAGGTGCATGGCTAACGTATTATCCTCTAAGTTTGGAGCACAGCACGCGCTACAGGCGCCTGGCTTCACGCACCGTTGTCGTCCTGGATGCGGAGCACAAAGTAACGACTCGAGTCACTGACGGTTTCCACTGTGATCCCCGGATACTCATCCACTGGGGCCTGGGCAAACAGCTCCCCTGGGGAATACATCAAAGCAAAATGATGTCATTTATTTTCGATGTGGATTTTATGGCCCCCAGATTATTTGGATCATGACGGAACACAGCGACACTAACCAATCCATGTGTCAAACGAGAAAGCTTGAGATGGGAATCAGGAGCAAATATTTTCATGCTTTCTGTCGATGACAGGTGCAGAGTGGATGCAAATTCCATCGCACCGAAATAGGCCCTTATGAAGTATAATCTAAGGACAACACGCATGTTTAAGTCCCTACGATGCCCCCACAGGGACAGAAAGAGATTATCATCAGACAGTGTGCTTTAGAAAACATTGCATGCTCGGATGTGGGCTGGGTCACCTTGGAAGAGATGAGTAAGAGAGGAGGGTGATGGCGAACACGAGACTACACAGCCAAATGATTTACAACAGCGCCAGTAAACAATGGCGCGGCCCTGTCTGCGTCTCTCTCTCTCTCTCACCAGAGATTTTGTCTTCCAGTTTCACAAAGGCCGCTTTCCCCCGGGCCGTCACGCGCATGCGTCCCGTCCAGTCAGGAGCGTCCAGCTTCCAGTCGGCAGCCCTGGGACAGACACACACACACACACACACCCAAACACAGTCAGGGAGACGGTGTGATGTAGGCGAGTTGGTGACAGCGGCTCATCGGGATTTATGTGGACAAGGGAAGCAAGGACAGGCGAGGAATCCCGGGAGAGGACATTTGTTGGACACATTGTTGTTTGTGTGTTTTTGGTCTGTGCTTCACCGTTATGATTCGTCCCACGCGCGGGCACACTGTTGTCTGATGTGTTGTTTTTTTTTTTGTCGTGAACCAAAGGTGACTGAAGCATCACTCACTGAGACCTTGGGCCGAAATATTACATCACCACCCTCAGCCACTCTGCATATGGTCACTGGTTAACCAATCGCGTGTGTCGTGGGAGCCACTGTTTTGGTTGGGAGCGATGACCACCCGGCTGCAGTGGTTGAGCCTCAATGGACCACCATCCACGAACTGGGTCCAATGAACGGCCCAATGTCACACACCTCATCAATTCAGGGTGCAGTGGGCCCAAGGGTCCTCGAGCAAGATGTTGGTGTGTAATCACAGCTCCGAGAGCGCTGCCAACAACTCACAACAAATCAGACCATTGTCTCCAGATTAGAATGATCTGATTCCCAGTGAGATCATTGGATTTTGGAGCAGTGTGAGCCCCACTTTCATCTCAGACTGGAGGAGAGCGTGCAAACACCAGCACACTGATGAGGATGAAACCGATGACCACGATAACAAAGTGTGCGCGCGTGTGAGTGTGCGTCCGGTTTGTTGTTTTTTTAATATTCCACCGTGACCTTGTATACGAACAGCCAGCTCGCGCAGAGAGCGGCCGTGGTGACGCGAGGCTGCCGGATTACGGGATGATCTCGGTGGGTCTCACCCAACGGCCGCAGCCTCGCGGATGCTCGGCCCGGTGCGGGCCGCCTCCATGCCTGCCTGCCTGCCTGCCTGCCTCCCTCCCTCCCCCGCCCCGGCTCACCTGATGGCCCGGTTGGATGCTCTCGGCGGGATCCGGTAGACGTTGACTTCAGGTTTGACACAGAGGACGGACTCGTAGTCCTGCTGTCCCTCGGCCGCCATCTTGCCTTGTTTGTGGGTCGGTGTGAGCCGCTGGTGGTGACGGTGAGTGGCGCGTCCGTTAACGGCTCGCGCACCGTAACAGACGGTGTAGCTGCGCACGAGCTGCCTCCACCGAGTCACTGATGCACCTAAAGGGTTATTCCAACTATTTCCCAACCAAATAAAGACCAGAATACCCACTTTTTAAATTACCAATGAAATCAAAAATCCCTGCAGTGACGTCATTTGACTATGTCTGGTATGTACTTAAAAAAAACAGAAGGTTTAAATCTCTACCATCTTTACCAACGGTGGTGTTGTGTCTTATATAAGTGAGTATATAAAGGCCAGTGCCAGTGTTTTTCATATAGAAACAACATGCAAATTAACAATGCATTTTCAAACTAAAACAAATATTAAGTTGTTTTACAAGTTGAACATGAAATAGAATATATTTGATGGAATGTATTGTATCCACATGGTCAAAAAAGTATTCTTGAATAAAACACTTCTTGAAATAAACTGGGTCTTTCATACTAACCTTGTTAATAATTATTTGAGACACTAATGGGGCTCTCTGATCCAAATGTGTGCTAATGCTCAAGGGGGACAACCTTTGCCTGACAGGTGAGAAAACAAAACAAGTTTTGAGGTTTGATCTCTGGAGTCGAGAAATTCTGGATATTTCCGCTTAAATGAAGTGGGACCATTGTTCCTATAAGCAGTGTACATTTTTATTAGCAGCATTTAGATTAAAAAGCTCTACCATAACTTTTAAGGAGGTTGTGTATTTGAAGGACATTGTATATCACTTTATTTCACCACAATGCTAAACATAATGCTATAGAAACTGTAAGCAGCAGCTAGCCAACGTGAAAAGCCTTGCCACAAGCTATTTGTTTCTCAGTTATTGTTTTTTTTTCATTCTCAGTCGTAGTAGTAGTAGTGGGACAAAATGCATTTTCTCTCTTGAAAAAATAATCAACGAAGTACACTAGGGTTCACAGTCCAAGAAGTTTGAAGGCATCTCTATAATCTTCAATTTCACATGGCTGAGAAAGAAAAAAATATGTAATTAGTAGACCTTTAAACATATCATTTTTTTCATCTAATTAAATAATTTTGGCTTAAGATTAACATGTGGTATGATAACTCTTCTACCTGGAGGATGCGGTGCAGTTTTCTGGCAAGTCGAACAGAGTTTTGGTGAAGCTCGTCCCAGGCCTTGAAGCTCCTCAGCTTTCGATCAACAAAAGTTTGCCAGCAATAGAAGTAGTCTAAAGAGAAAGAAAAAAAAAAAAGTATATTCTTCAGCAATTTTCTTGCAGCCAGGATCATATACAATGTGTGACCCTCCGAACCCCTCCGAATATGTATATCAGATATACAAAGATTTATGCCTCCACCTTTGTAGCTCATGATTGTGAGCCGCACTCCGGCTTCCTTCAGCATTCTCAGGCCCACTCTCTCTCGGCTGTCCTCCATGTCACAGAAGTAAAGGCGTGAGACGAAGATCCGGAGGCGAAGGTTGGGCACCTTGCTGAGGAACTGGGTCAGTGTGATGGCGCAGTTGGCACAGGGAGACCAGGAGCAGAACCAGGTGATGGAGTAACTGAGCCTCTTCTCCCCAGTAACCCCACCCCCGAACAGACCAGGGCACAATGCGCCCAGATAGCGCAGGAACAGCATCTTTGGAGGAATGGGTAAAATAGAGAAGATAATAAAGCCATCACCATGCTATCATTTTTTATATTTTTATTTTCTGCACGGAACAGGCGCAGCGTAGAGAAAACGCACCCCAGTTTTCCCCTCTATTACTTACCTCTACATGGCAGCCATTGCGATTGCGGAGGTGTCCAAAGTCAAAGGTCATGCAGTCTGGGCCCACTCGCCTCTTCACTACAAAGCAGAGGTACGTTTCGTGCCGGCCCCTCGCCCAGCGCACATTCTTGTAATGAAAGGTGAACTTTTTGGGGGGCAAAAGCACACTGAGACAAAGAAAAATATGTTTCACGTTTTGTTAACTCATGTTGTAATAATGCAGGATATACAGTAGTCATCATCGAAAACTCATGTGTCATGTGGCAAATATACAGTATTAGCGAGTGTTCAGATTTGCCTTTTTTGCAAGAAAAAATGGAACAGGTTAACTTGTGAAACTACCAATCTTACGTGTTGGTACTCAGATGAGGTAGGTATACATTCAAAAGTTTAAATATACTAGTAAGCACAATAGTGAATGTAAAACGTGTGGTTAACCAAATGTGAGCCTTGGACAGTCAGAAGATGGCTAACATTCACTGCTCTCACTCTCACTTTCACAACTTTTAGTGAAACCAGTACTTGTTGTTAAACACTCGTGAAGATGGGAACCTTAACTTGTACGGCTTGGGAGAGTCGAGTCTAAACTACTTTACTTTACCACTTAGTCATATCATGAAATTACGATGGAGCGCTAAAATTATTTAAACTTCCAAACTATTGAAAAAAGATACCAATTTACTTGCATGCATGTGCAACCTATGTAAACATGCATTAAAAACAAAAGCAGACGCTACAATTGATTTTTGCTCACCTGTCTAGCTTTGTAATCATATTGAAAGACGCGCTATCCTTTGTCACTCAGCATGAGATGGTAATGAATGGAAGTTAATGAAAACGAATGTGTGTGTGTGTGTGTGTGTGTTTGTGTGAGTGTGTGTGTGTGTGTGTTTGGGCGATGGGGGGTGTTAAAAGGAGGGAACTGAGAACATATACCTCTCAACATAAACATCCTGCATACAGAGCAGATAGAGCTTTTGGTTGGACGCAACCATTTTTTAAAAAGTAAGTTTAAGGGGCGTGATACAAAAGAGAGGGACAGATTGCATTGTCATGCTGCAAACAATGAAACCTGTCCCTGTGGGACTCCACTGCAGATTCTTCTTCTTACGGGGGAATTATGAAAATGAGTTTGCACAACAGTGAAGGCGAAACCGTTCTTTCGTTAGAAGGCCTTGAAAGAACTTTATTGGGGAGAGAAATTACACAACACAGATTTTACACCGTAATCTGAGTGACTGCACACATCAGAGGAGCGTTTGACGTGATTTGTAACCTTTGGAGCCGTTCACAGAGGTCAGTGGGCTGTGCCAACTGGCTGGAACTTTCCAAACACTGAAGCCACAAACAAGTCACTGGCTCCTTCACTTCAGTTTTCCCACATCAATGATACAGAAAAAAAAAAAAATGTCCAGAAACCTCCTCACCTTGCTCAAGAAGGCCCGCCACCAAATCCCTCCTTATGTTCACCCTCCCTACCTATCTGGCCCCCTCACCTCTCCGGGCCCTTAGATTTGTCGGAGCCGTACATAGGCGTTCCCAGACCTTGGAGGCACCGACGCCGACGTTTGTCCTCTGATCTGGGTTTTCCCAGAACTGTGGCAGGCTCTGAGTAGAACTGTCATCAACCCTCCCTCACCCTACGTGGCTGTCGGAGTGGCCGGTGCCAGCTGACCGACCACAGCGTGTGGATAAATCTCACTCATAAGCCTTTCAAGCGTCGGATGCTGTCATCCGCCCCGGGCCAAAATCAGGATGTCTATTATTTTGCCCTCGTCTCCCTTTCTCTGTCTGTTTTAGCTCTGGCCCAGTCAGCTCACTCGGTGCTGCTGCATGCAGGCATTCCGCTTTCCCATGACTCCCCTCACCCTCTCATGCACTCTGTGGTTTGGGGAATTCACCGTTTCCCAGGGTGGCTGTTTTTGGAGCTCATCTGTGCGTGTATGCACCAGTGTGTGTGTGTGTGTGTGTGTGTGTGTGTGTGTGTGTGTGCGTGTGTTAACCATCTGTATGAGCAGGTCATTAACACAGTCTATATGTTATACAGCAGCTGGAACTAATTAATCTAATTTAGCCTACGATGGTGCGGTGCCGCAAATGTAGTGATTCATGTGTATGTGTGTTTGTACACCCAGTGCAACCTCACATCATATTGCATTACTCTGACAGTGCAGTTAGCCTAATGTGTCCGCACATTTGATCTTGTGTGCATGTCTTTTTCCCCAACTTCAAGAGGCCAAACTATAAGAAACCACTTCCCACCCAGCTCTCTGGGTTAGACCACAGCGGACCAAGGTCATCTCACAGTCACACATGGACACTCACGTGCACTACCAGCCCCCACTCGTGTAGCGTTTGTGTGTATGTGGTGTAGTTCAGTATGGCCAGACATGGCTGGGCATTTAACCCATAGTCAGGGGCAGAAACCGGCTGTAGGAAACGCCAAGTCATACTTTCCGAAACCCACCCGCCCACACCCTGCACACACGCGTGTACACACACACACACACACACACACACAAACACACACACACACACACACACAGCCATACCGTGCAGACGCACACGACCACAGTCGCAAACAGACTTTCTTTCCAGTGTGTGAACTCACATCTGTTTCCTGACAACAATAATAGCTACAGATCGGGCGGGTCGAGGCCCAGCTAACAGGTGTCCGCTCTTTGACAGTCATGCAGAAACAACCTGATGATGACCAAGAAGTGGCACAAGTACATGCAGCAACAGCGACGCGTTGCCGCTCAGCTTGTTTCATCCGATTTAATTAAAGGACGGTTGTTTCCCCACTACAGCTTTCATGATTATGAGTTGAGCAGTAAGGAAAGGCTTATACTTGTCTTCACATCAGGTGAGATAGGCTTCTTCCCCCCCACACACATTAACGTTGCACAAACATCCTGTGGTGTTTATCTGTGGCACGTTGATGCTGTACTGACATCGTTTGAGGTTAGCAGTGGGGTAGGTTCGCAGTGCGAGCCCAAGGGCTGCTAACCATACTAAGGTTAGCCTCAGACTGGGGCTGTGTGCATTTCCCATCTCTCGACACATACGAAACTGCCATTCACCTGCAAACCACACGCGCATTCTTGAGTTGGAGTACATCCTTCCATGTTTAATGGGCTGCATTGCCAACGCCTAAATTGAAGCAGGTTTGAGTAGCGGAGATTATGTAATATACAGGAGCTGCAGTCAAAACGACATCGAATTGAATCTATGTGGTAGACGTAGAGACAAACGTGATTCAGCAATAAAATATCGAGTCAGTGAATGACCACAATTATCAGCATGGATAGATCACGAATTTGTTATTCTCACTCTCAACGATGACCCTGGAAATAAAATAGGAGAAACAATGAACAATAAATACAATAACAATAGAATATAACAAGAAAAACAGAGAGAGAGAGAGAGAGATAAGGCTGAAGGAAGGGAGCTTTGTTTGCAGACTCATGGAACCACATGCTGATCATGAAAGTGAGCAGAGGCCGCCAGGGAGCATGAGAAAGATAAACGCAGACGAAGCTCTGCAGACTCATGTAAACCACACACACTTCCTATACTGTAACTGTAGATCCTCCCACGCACCTGTAACGGTTCACGCACAAACAGTTGTGTACAATTAGGTACATTCGCACACCGTTCAAAGTGTTGAGTTTAACAAAAGACTTTTTCTCTGAAAGCATAGGACATAAGTATAGTATATTACTTCATTACAAGTGACAGGGAGCAGCCCACCTGAGGCATCAGGTCCTCTTTTAAATAGAGAGACCCATAAGAAAAAGCCAAAAGTGAACTTAAAACCAACTCGCACATAGTTCTGCATACTAATACGCTAGATAAATACTGAAATGAATCAAAACAAATATTCGATAAATTAACTTAACTGACACTGATCAGCAGAGATCTCTTCATTCGTTGGCTCACGGCCACTTTTCTCACTTCATGAGTCTGTCATGGCTCCATCACAGGTCTTTGTAAAACACCTTCGTGAGGGGGTGTCCCAGAAGGCCTCTCTCAGGCGTCTCCAGGCTCGTCTCCTCATCGTCCTCTTCATCGGCGCCCTCCCCCCGCTGCTTGTAGCCCAGTTTCCTGAAGAAGGCCTCTCCCAGCTTAGACGGGAAGGGAACGTGCGCGTACAGTCTGTGTGCTCCCGTCTCCCTCTCCCTGTGCTCCAGACTCTGGACGAGCAGCCGTCCCAGGCCCTCCCTGCGGTACCAGCAGCCCGTCACCAGCCTGCAGATCCTCCTGACGCCCGCCCGTGTCTCACTCTCCCTGAAGAGGCAGCCCATGATCTCGCCCTCGCAGTCGGCCACCCACACCTGCCCTGCTGCCTGCTCCCTCTCCGGGGTCACCTTCTCCGCTGGGACCTCCTTGTCCTTGTCCTTGTCTTTGGATACCACTCTGCATCTTGGCTGAAGAAAATGGAAGAGCAGCTTACAAGGCATCAATTCTCGTTCACTACAATTAAATATAACCTAAACCGAAAAAAAAAAGCATTCTAGTAGACTCACCTTTTTCGTCAGTGGTGTTTTGCCACCGACCCTATAGTAGGGATTCTGCAGTGTCTCCTCGTGTGTCCCCCTGTAGCTGCTGCCCACATAATCCCACGAGGGGCGGCTGCTGCCCAGAACCCCTGTGGACCGCGGCATGGTGAATTTGAGGAAGATAATTAGCAGGAAGACAGGAATAGCGAGGGCCAGGATAAAGGAGTGGACGAGGCAGCGCAGGATTGAGGAGATAACGGCTAAGATGAAGAGGCAGAGCGGGCGGGTGACGATGTGAAGGATGAGGCGGTTCTCCGTGCCCTCACAGCCCTCCTGGAAAGAAAGGGGTGCTGATTAAAAATAACGGACGTGTACATTTCCACGCCAACCCAGAGTTAGGCAGCCTGAACTTTGAATATGTATATGTTGTGCCAACCTTGATGAGAGCTTTGATCATCTCTATGTCGTCCTCCTTCATCCTCCTCATCACCACCCGATCCAGGTCCAGCTTCACCATCTTTAGACTGGGTAAACAGTTTACCTGCAGCTTCTATGCGTGTCACAGTGTGTCGCAAACCCCAACATCAAAACTGGTTGGACAGGGAGCCTGCAAAAAAAACCACATAAATCAGATTACTAGGATAGGAGGATAGGAACTAACACGTGCCAGAGTAATGCAGCTTTGGGAATCCCGAAGATCAGTGATACAATCAACATTTTTATTTATTTTTTAAAGGTCCTAAAATATATATTTTTTAATCATGCAATGAAATAGACGTCCCATACAGTGAGCCTGTAGTAAACACATCCCACGCTGGCTCCAAACAACAAAGACAGAGGGGGGGGGGATTATGGAGGATTAGGAGCATGCATCTCCACCCAAACTGTACATGTACAACACACAGTTTCAGATGTCATGCTCACGTTAGAACGTAATCGTCAGAGGTGGAGTAGAAACGCGTTAAGAGCCATAGAAGGATCCATATATGGCTTAGTGTGGAGTGCTGCGGTATCCTGACACATGCAGACCCCTCCCGGTGTCACCTCTGAAAGACCCACACACCGCTTACCTCCTGCACAACACACAGCGAACCCAGCTGGAGGACGGAAACGCGCACGCACGCACGCACACACGTCTCGAGCCCGTGCACGTTTGGTGAAATGAGCGTGCTTGCTCAGAAAATCAGCTATCCTGGATCGAAACGTGCTCCGCTTTGCGTCCCGTTACGTGCCCCCAGTGCTTGGCCCTACGTCATTGGCGTGCGTCAAATCCGTGATGAGCAAACGCTACGTGAATTGCAAGCAGCTGCGCAGCGCCACGAGTCGCTGCTTATTTATTTTTCAAAGGAAGAATCAAAATAAAAGCGAAAAAAATTAAAAATAAAAAAGCCAAACTACGGACAAAAGGTAAAACAAAAGGGATTTATTCATAATTAGCTATTACTTTTGATTAACATTGGGAAGAAAGGCCATTTACAACATTTATTCACAAACGTATTTACTTGATAAACAAACTGCCAATGACAATATCATTTAAACTAATATTTTTTTTAGGAATACTCTGAGGTCCATGTACACTCTGTGTGAATGTATAACATTTCTAGCATGGGGCACCGTGGCGTTTATGACACAGTACTCTTCTAATTGCATGTTCTCTCGCTTCAAAGAGAACTCATACTAAAGTGCTAACTCTGAGCTCACGCACAGTGAGCCGTGCACACGCGCACGCTCGCACACCTGTCTTAGTCAGAGAAATGCATCTCTTTAGGATTTGATATAGGTCCATTTCCTATTGTGTCTTCAGTGGGCGCCTGCACCTCTGCAGGAGCGTGCTCCTTTGCAGACCTCTCAGTCGCCTCTGCAGCTGCAGTTTCGTATTTGACCTCACTACCTTGCGGATTCTCCCTATCCCCACCCCTCTCCATCCTCCCGTCCCTCAAGCTACTGGTGCTGACCTCGATGATGACAATTTCCTCTCCGTTTTCCAGCTGAAATATGTTCTCCATGGCCCCGTCGCCCTCGCCAACGCTACCGCTCCCAGCATTGCAACCCGCCCCTTCCTCTCCCATCATGCCCCCTTCCCCTTCTATCAGGGCTATCATCTGCATGCCCTCCTCCGTTTCCTGCTCCATTTTGGTCTCGCCGCCCAGCTCAAACACCACCTCCTGCCCATCGAGGGGCACCAAGCCCTGGGTGGGCGTGCAGGACAGCTGCAGGCTGTTGTCTTGCCCCTGGCTGAAGGTGGCGCCGGAGGGGCCGCTGTCCTGGGCCTCCGTGTGGAAATGGAGGACATAAGACTCTCCCTGGCTGCCCTCCTCTCCTGTGTGTCTCTCACCCTGCTTTTCTCCGCCCCAGTTGTGCAAGAGTGACATCATCCCTCCCTTATCCCCCCCCTTTTCTCCACCTTGCCCATCGGTTTTAAACTGAAGCACCAGTGAATTCCCCCCACCGCCCATTCCCCCCTCCACTGCCTCAGCAGATGCGTCCCCTTCAAACTGCAGCACATAGGATTCCCCGCCCTCCTCCATACTCATCCCCTCCTTTGCCTGGTCCTCATTATCAAAACACAACACAAACTGTTTCCCTGCCATGGTCGTCCTTGTCCTTATTTGTCCAACAGTGGTCTGAGGTTTCCTGTCTGAAGTAGCAGTGATAGCACTTGAGGCCAATGGCGTGGCTACTGTGGAGGCTGGCGTAACCACAGTAACGGCAGATGGGGGCCCTGAGGTGTCCGCTGCGGGGACGACAGAGGTGGAAGAGGAAGCGGTTGAGATGGCACGAGATGTTGTCAAAGAAACGGTGGCTGCAGATGATGGCGAAGACTCTGTAATAGTGTAAGCAGAAGCAGTGTCTGTGACACTTTGTGTCACATTACAGTTTGTTAAGGACAAGGCTCCAACTGTGGTTTGACTGACTGGAGCAAGAGTCGCTTTTGGTTTACGTCCCCGTCTATTCCTCGCTGTCCGTGTGCTTGTTCCCAATATGGGCTTAGTCAGTAGGGAGTTATTTGACAGTGTGTGCGTTGGTGTGGCATTATTGTTTTGGTTGGTAATTACGATCCTGGTCTGCTGCTGCTGCGATACAGTTGTAAACTGGGGTATCTGAGTCTGTGTCTGGTTTAGGACGGGCTGGAGTGTTTGGATAGTCTGGAGCACGGGCAGAGTGTGATGCTCCGGAGCTGGTGGATGGTTGTTTGTTGTGGGGACAAGAATCAAGCTGGACTGGCTGCCATTGTTGGAAGGGCACTGCAGGAGCAGGAAGTTCTGGGTCTGGGATGGAGGTGACGGTAGTGGTGGTGGTGGCGGTGGTGGGGGAGGAGGAGGAGGAGGGGCTGGTGCAGGGGATGACAGAGGGATGAGCTGCAGGCCGCTGGATGTCTGAATCATAAAGTAGTTCTGGGAGGTGTTGGGGGGAATATTGAGTGCTGGCTGGGACACAATCAAGCTGCTGTTGTTTCCTGAGGATTCCAGGGTGATGGGGTTGAGCAGGGTTGTGGTGGTTGTCACCCCTCCGACGCTGGCTTTCACAGCCACACCGTCTTTACCCCCCGCACCCGGGCAGGGCAGGGGAACACCGCTGCCGTGGGTCCGGATGTGCCTCTGCAAGTAGGAGTGCATGACAAACTCCTTGGAGCAGTACGGGCATTTGAAATCCTTGTTTGAGGAGTGTGTGCGAAGGTGGAGCTGCAGGTTGGAGGAGTGTGTAAAGCTTTTATTGCACTGTGTGCACTGAAAGGGTCTCTCACCGGAATGGGTGCGCTCATGCTGCTCTCGGGGAAACAATAACAGGGAAGAAGAGGGGAGACATCGGTTAAGTAAGATATGGCAGCTCTGGTGAAACAAACGTCTGATAATCTGCAAGGGGCTCACTCACAGCAAGAGGAACAACACTGACCTGTTTGAGGTTTGATGTTTGGGAGAAGGACTTGGAGCAGATGGAGCAGGTATGGGGACGCAGCCCGGAGTGCATCTGACTGTGTCGCCGCAGACAGCTGGTATTCTTGAAGGACTTGCCGCACTCCTTACACACATACGGCCTCTCGCCCGTGTGCTGTCGCAAATGATACTGATAATGAGAGCTCCATTTGAAAGTCAGAGGACAGTGAGGGCACTGGAATGCCCGGACTCCTGTGTGTACCTGGGTAACGTGTAAATGGAAAAAAAATTATTAACATTTTTGAAATTATGTTATGAGTTTTTAATGATTTAAAAAAAAATCAAGATTATTACAATTTTCAATTGTCTGTACTTTGTGATGGGCTTGCTTAACATGTGTTAATACACATGACTTTTGGTCAGCGTGTTCTAATGAGTGCAACTCACAAAGAATGCTTTGAAACCAGACAATTCCTTTTTTGTTAAGTCCTTCCAATATGAACTAAGCACAGCCCAAGAGTGGAAGCCAGCACGGGGTTTTTTTATTTTTTTTATTGCTGTTTGGAAATTGTCTTTTGTGGACTGCATTCATCTGCAGGGGTGTGCACTATACTGGAGAGCCACAACCCCAGTTAACTCAAGAAATGTGGAGTTCCACAATGACGAAATCATGACATTCAGCCCCCAGATCATGGATCTCTCACTTGGAACACGGCTTATGTAAGATTTTTATTACACCGAAAAGAGTGAGCCTTACCCTTTGATGGATTGAAAGCAGTGACGACCTTTTGAAGCTCTTTCCACACTCGGTACAGCGGTAGGGCCTTTCCCCAGTGTGATCCCTCATGTGGTACTTTAGCCCTGATGATCCTTTGAAGGCTTTTCCACACTCTGAACAGCGGTATGGCCTCTCTGTATGACAGCATGTGAAACAGTGTTTTATTTGTGAAAACCACTGTAACAATTATCTCTGTAAAAAAAAACAACCTCTTCAGTGTTAACCTATCTCAAGGAAAGGGACCGATTTGTTTCCCATAAATGTGTTATGACAACCGCTTTGACACGGAACACAGCATTACATCACTGCCACTACTGGTGCAAAGTATACGCCAAAACAAGTGGGATATTAAATATCAAATTGAATATGCCTTCACCTCCAGCCAGGGTGCTCTTGCCGGCGCCGGCCTTTTTGGGGGCTTTGGTGGCTTTGGACGGCGGATCGATGTGTTCCTCGCCGACAGTAATGATGTTGACGTGGATCTCCCTCGGGCCCTCCTGGTGTTTGTCCGCCCGGCTGGGAGAGGAGGGCAGAGGGAGGGACAGCGAGAGGGACGGAGGGCACACTATCTCTGCCTCTGCCTCGGCCAGGAGCCGCTGCTCGGGGGTGTGAGAGTGCTGGTGGGTGAGCAGCGAGGAGAGAAGGGGAAAGGAGCGGTCGCAGGCGGAGCAGCTGAACTGCGAGCGGGACTGCGATGAAAGGGAGTGCATCTGGACAAACAAAAGAGAGGAAAAAGATTAGTGAAGACGGATAAAATGCATTACGGGGATTATTGGCAGGGACGCTGTATTGCAACGGTAATTCTCACCAGTGACACATGTCTATTGAGGCCTCCGCTGGTCTTGAAGGTCTTATTGCAGTAGCCACACGACAGCCCTGCCCATGTGGTTCTGGCCTCGGGCTGCACGGTCTCGGAGCTCTGAGTCACCTCGGTGAAGCTCTGCAGCAGGTCAAACTGGGCCTGGGTGGTGCCCACATTCTGAGGACAGACCAAAGGAAGTAGTACGTATCAAAAATGCATATCTTCAGATTGAACTCACTGACTTCATAATGCGCTATGACTAGTTTAGATGAAGACTCTAGTCTGAGATAGACTAGACTGATAGACTTTACTACCATGCTGTTCCATCCTTCATCACTGAAGGTAGACCGACATTGGCTGGGCCTGAATTGCCACTTTTGTCATTTCAGACTTTTAGTTTACAGTACGTAAACTGGTGGTTTTTTTTTCTTGTCTGTTGGACTGGATTGGATTCAGTTTCTTTCATCCTCATTCACAGCTATATAGCTGAATGTAACATTACTTGTCTTTGAGAGTTTTGATTTCCCATTTGATGCAGTCACTTACTGCATTGCCGTTATCTGCTACCTCCGTCAGTCCGAGGAGCACCTCTGTCGTGTGTCCGTTTTCAACCACCGCGGTCGTCTCCACCACCTCCTCGAAGTCGGCCAGCAGGTGTCCCGCTCCGACGAGCCCGTCTCCGACCTCCATCCCCGCCCCGGGCCCCGCTTCCCCGCTGGCCCCATGCTCCTCGGGAGCCATGTGCATGGACTGGTGCTCCTCCAGATCTGTCTGTGTGCCAAATGTGTGGCTGCAGCTGCCACAGCTGTAAATCAGAACACTGGCCCCGGTCTCAGTGCTCAGGTGAACCTCTGTCCCGATGGACCTAGACGTGCACACACCCTCCCCAGACGGGGTGAGGGTGAGCTGAGGCAGCAGACTTGGATTCTGGCCGGACGAGGTGGTTGACAGGAACACTTCCTCCATCCCCACCCCGACTCCATCCGTTCCCTCCTGGCTCACAAACCCAACCATGTCCGTCAACATGGATGATGTTATTTCCTCCGACCCCACCACCACCTGCACGGTTGCCTTCCTCGCGTCCTCTCCCCTCTTTCCCTCCTTTCCTCCTGCGTTGGGGTTGGAGTGAGAGTTCTTATGTAGGGCCAGGTTGGATGAATGTGTGAAGCTGCGTCCGCACTCGCCACAGATGTACGGCCTCTCGCCTGTATGTATCCTCATATGCTGCCTTAGGTTTGTGGACTGGGTGAAGGATTTGTTACACACCGAGCAGGTGTAAGGCTTGAGACCGAGATGGACGTTCTTGTGTCGCCGCAGACTGCTCGAGTTCTTGAAGGCCTTGGGACAAGTGTCACAAGGATAAGGGCATTCTCCAGTGTGCTGGCGCAGGTGATACTGGTAGTGGGAACTCCATTTGAAGGTCAGGGGGCAATAGGGGCACAGGAAGGTCCGCACTCCAGTGTGGACACTCTGATGGACCTGGAGACAGAAACAGAGATGTAAAATCTCTTTCAAAAATGTAAACCCTTCTTTTCCTTATTTCTAAAATAAAATAAAAAAAAATCACCTGGAGCAGTGAAGAGCGTTTGAAGGCTTTGCCACAGTCCTGACATTTGTATGGCTTCTCCCCTGAGTGAGACCTGCAATGGAAAATAACCATTTAGGAGGACAGCACAATTCATCATGTACAATCATTGCCATTTAGAAATAAATGGCAGTACTTTCACTTGTGATCCCCTTTTTTTCTCTGGCACAATTGAAGCTGCATTTATCAAAGGTCTGTATAGTGGATTTTAAATGGCGATCTGCTCCCTTCAGTTTCCTGTTAACAGACTGAGCGACTTACAAGTGAGCTGGGGTGGATCCAGTCTGGTTCAGTTGTTTGTTTTGGAAACATACTGTTCTCCGGCTGTTGGAGATTTTACATTACATTACACTTCTGCCCAGCCAGTACTCAACCCCTCTGCCATTCACTCCAATTCATTTCAAGCACAAAGAGCACATTGTTCAAATTGGATCTTGAATCTGAAATCTATAGTATTGTCCTTTATGTGATCACCTTGCTTTTCCAATTACAGTACAGTACCAGACTATACAGACCAGTATAAACGAGTGAGGTTAGATCACCAAAACTATTCATAACAAGTGTATGAAATTTGAGGTGTGGGGAGCAAAACTCGAGGTGTACCGTTGGTGGTAGAGCAGAGCGGAGGAGCCCTTGAAGGCCTTGGGGCAGAGGTTGCAGCGGTACGGTCTCTCATTGTTGTGGCTGCGCTGGTGGTGGGTCAGCCTGGACGACCACCTGAAGCTTTTGCCACAGTCCATACACTGGAAGGGATGATCCTGGTGCTTGGCCTGCTGGGCCGCGCTCGACACGGACGACGTCACCATGTCCAGAACCACCTCCTCCCCCACCTCCTTGTCTCCTTCCACGAGCTCGGCTCTCTCCCCGTCGTCCTCGCCGTCCTCCCCGGAGCCCAGCAGGGACGGGAAGGGCGAGAGCGAGGAGGTGGACGGAGGCGGTAGGAGCTCTGCTTGGACCACCAGGGCCACCGAGTTAGCCATGGCCGGGGCGAGCGGGTGGTTAGATGAGAGGGGTACTGCTGAGAAACGGGCGTGGATCACTCCTGGAGCCGTTTCATGGTTTTTCTTTGGCCTTTTATTTCTTCAGTGTGATTGATGAATTTCTTTCCCCTGTCAGCCACTGGAAGCACCGGCTGTCATCCCGAGTGGTCAGCGCAGGAGAGGTCTGACAGAAAGGGAAATGGAAATAAGTACAGTATTATGACATGGTAACTCCTGGTGAGCGTGTCCCCTTTAAATTCCTCCCCCCCTGCTTCCCTCCCTCCCAGCCTCCTGTCCATGGAGCTGCTGCCTCCCCCTCCCTCCCTCCCTCCCTCCCTGCTGTCTTTTCTCTGGCAGTCGGTTCGTGTCTCTAAGTCCCCGCAGTGCGGAGCCCACCAGCGTCACACATTAACACCAGCTAAGCTGCACAACAACATGCACTATGACTGTATCCCGTGTTTCCGGTCGGCTGTGCGAACCAAACACAACAGCCACAAAGATCAGTATTTACACTCGCCGGCCTGCATTTACTGCTAATGTAAACCGCCTCAGTGTGCTAAAGCTAAACGTTAATGTTCCCTAGAACACAAACTGTGGCCTGTACTTACCGCGCACCTTCACCTCATCTTCACTCTTTCGTGTTGATATCATGAAAATGAACCGGGTACCGCAGTGCTAATCCACACAACCTTAACAATAAACACAAGCGCAAACTAACAGCAGTTCTCCACCCGATGCCGCCTCCTAAGAACACGCACAATGATTGGTTGCTTGCCACAATAGACGAGACACTACCATTGGCTCAGAGCTGCTACAAACCGATCGACGATTTTAAATCTCATGTTAAATGATTTAAAACTCATAACTTGTCGCTACGGGTTACCAGTTAATTATGTATCTACATAAAAAAATCGTCAAAAATGGTTTGGAAAGCGTTATTCTCTTTACATATGTTCTGTTTACAGTATGACTCCGGCGCACAGACTTCTGGGTAACGTAGTGTCTGTATGTGCCCGCTCTACCGCCCATCTGTCTCAGTGCAGGTTAGGTAGACCATGCATTTCAAAGATATAGTCAGATCCATTGAGCACATTCTCTAAGATTTATTTCACCAAGGCACATATTTCACATTGAGGCCAATCAGTGTGTGGAAGAGGCAACTTGATGTTACAACAATAATTTAAACCGGATGGTATAATAATAGTAAATAGGAATAAAAACTGTATAAAAGTACAAAAAGATAGGAGACTTGCTCCATTGCAGCACAAAATAAATAGTTCCACCAAGTTATTTAAATAAATAGTCAATACTGTAACAAATACTAAAATAGGAATGAACAAAAATGATAGTGATAAAATTGTTAAAGTTACTAAATTATATTGTAGAAAACAACATAATACACAAAGCACTGTATACAACAATTTACATTCTTGTAAATGTATGTACACATGTACAGAACTTAGTGTCACAATACATAGTATTTTAAGGCTTTGGGTGTTTAACAAAAAAAAAAACATTGACAGCAAACAAAAAAAAACTTTTCTACCCCAAAAGTACATGATCAAAATCAGCCATCTCACTCATCCAAGAGGCTAATCCTAACAAGTTTGTGCAAAGAATCTAATCGGGTCCATCAGTGCTCGGCAACAGGGCACATTCAAACAACTTTACCACAATGTTAAATATGCCTCATCATGTGGTAGGCACAAAAACAGGCATTCAAAATAGAAACTCTGCCTTTGTTAGTAAGGAAGTGTTCACTTCTCTTTGACTACCATCCCGACCTTTTTCAAATGTAGTTAATTACATTGGCAACCAATGAATACATTAACCTGTGATACATCTTCCAAAATGTTTATTTTAAGGGCACTGTAAGTGAGAGACTACAAAAACCATGGCTATCCAAAAATCTATGCTACATCTAGTCTAGTTTTGGCCGAGGAAATACACGAATGCAAGGTAAATTAAATTAGTTCAAACAAAAGCAACTTTCAGAGCTATAGGTTCGGGAAGTGCTACTGTGTTTTTCTTACGGATCAGTTAGACACACGACAACAAGAAAGATTACGAAAGATGTGGGCAAGTAAATTCACGTTAATACAGAAGTAAAGAAGAGAGTGACACATTACGACGTAAAATAAATACAATTAAATAAATTACTAAAAGTCAATAAATAAATAAATACATAAATAACATGGTCATGAACAAGGCTTTTAGGAGAAGGTTGGGGAATTATGACATGATCATCATATTTTGAACCAGCTGTTTGCTTTAACGGGGAATCCTGATGGACGTAACTGGCTGTAGCATAACGCATCCTTGTTGGCTCTGATGGAAAGACACATTCTTCAGCACACATGTCATTGGTTGATGTTTGGGCCTCCTAAGAGATGCTATTGACTACAGTGCACACTGACGTGGTCCTAATTCCCCTTTGGCTGAGGCGGGACTCATTGTCCTCCAGGCTCTGCAGCCAATTTGTTTATGCAGCATCATTGCACTGCAGTGGCTTTGGGCTTGAGGCTGATGAAGGCTCTGTATGCCCAATCACAGAAGAGCTTGAAGTGTTGAAGCAGCTCATGGCTGGACTGCAGGACGTCAAACTGATAGGGGAGGTGAGGGGGGAGAGAGGGGATCGCTTGGGTGAGCCTCGGTGCTTCAACTCTCAGCATCTGACAGAAAAATGTGAAATGTTCCATTAAAAGCATTACAGACAAATTACCGCTGAAACTCGCACGGAGCAATGTCACTGTCAACAAGGAAGCTGAGATTTTTACCTGGCGGTGCAGCAAGTTGATGAGAGATTTCATTTCTCTGATCATCTCCACCAGCTTGGGCACTGCGGGGTGATGGTGCTTCTTTGAAACCTTGTTGAGCCACTCAAAGTGGTGCTCGTACAGCTTCAGGTCAGCGTGCAGTTGAGACAGTGTGGGCTTCAGCTGGAAACAACACAGACATACTTTAGAGACTTAGCATGGGTGTGGCGAGATGTAACTGTTTGGAGAGAAAAAGACCAGCAACTCTTTCTCCACACACACACACAAGCACACACACACACATTATCAGAGCATTACCTCAAGATTGTTGAGGTCATTGGCTGATCTGTTGCTCATTTCTGGCAGAGATCTGAACCTGTGGGGCTCCACGTCTGAGTCAAACGCATGCTCCTTCTGAAAGAGAAAACGAGACACAGAGCGGCTCATTAGTTATTTGCACCGGCGTAATTTCACTCGTCCCGAGACAAGTCACGGCAGCATGAGGAAAGTATTAGTCTGGCACCCCGATCGGACGACTGTTTTCTGTGCTTAGAGACAGTAGCTCTCTCTGAGGGGACTGTGGTCGATCGGGTCAGTGCGAGTTCACCCACATTCAGCCTCCCCAAATGTCAACAATAAGAGCAAATGACCTGAACCCACAGGATGTTTTCTACAGCGAGCGGGGATAACAAACATACGCAGTGACTAAGAAAGCTCCAAGTGGGACAGACAACACACAACTGTAGGGAAACTCCAGGGTCACCGCTATAAAAAGATGGAATGACGCAGTGCTGCTGCTGCTGCTGCTGCCCAGCTCGAGTTGTGCTGTAAACTGCGTCCAGACAGTAGGTGTGGGTCTCCTCACGGCCAGCAGGGGGGGATAAACCACCTGAGTGCAGGTGAACTTCACAAAAGGGCAGCTGGGCTCTTTTGGTCATGCAACATAGTATTTAGGACGCTGGCCTGATTTGCTAATGACTGGAAAATAAACAGATATGACAGATAGGCGTGCGTCACGTCCAATCAGCCAAGGGGACACAACAACATCAGGATGACGAGTGCTGAGAGATGAGTTGTGTAAACAGGTTGTGTTGGCGTCACGCTTCCTCAACCTGTTGTGGTGTTTTCCTAGCTCTGCTGTTTGCTCCCAGTTGTTTTCTGCAGATGTTTACAGCGGCGAATGTGCTGCTCTGTCCCTCATGTCTCTCCATCGGCCTCTGGGAAGAGCTCACTCATGTTTGTGGGCAAAAATGTTTCGCCTCGGTTTCTTTTGTCCTCGTCCATCCCTCGCTTCCCTTCTCCCTCGCCTCTCTCATCTCTCTCGCCCTCCGTCCGTCTCACACCAGGTGCACAAGCACGTGCAGCATCCGTGCACATGTGCATGCATGCACACACATACGCCACTGGCTTGTCATCCAGCTTGGCTCTCTGATCTCTTCATCTCTTGTGGTTTTTGCTCCATCTTTCTCAGCCTTTAATTCTCCCTCTTATCCTCCTTTTCTTGCTCTCTCCATCGCAGATTATGACCTCACCTGACAGAACCTAGCATCCAGCCCTTTTTCTTCCTGAATGCAAATACTTGAATGTGATTAATCTTTTTTGATTTTTATCAAGTCACTTTGCTGTGGCGACCGAATGCCAAACACTAAACACTGCACCTACACAACCATGGCTATTTACAGAACCCTCAGTGTGCACACGCTCGGCCACAAAAATGCATACGCACAAATGTATGCAGACACATTTGCACCCATATGCAGTAATACAGTAGACATACACACACACACACACAGATACCCACGTCGGAAAACTTATATAGAACTATGAGTATGCACACACGCACTTTTCTTCGTTTAAAGCATCAGTTTTGTTGCTTCTCTGCAGGGACTTTCCATGGATTCCAATTTTATTTATCTTTCCCAACTTTGTCCTCACTAGCGGAATTCCAGACAATAAGTAAAAATAAATCCTCCATGTGTCTGAGCACTGTCCCCAACACCCTTTAATAAAGCTGGATCTGGAGCCCAGGGTAGACTACTGCTACACAATGTCCCAAAACCAAAGTTTAAAGCACACACATTCACACACAATATCTGCTGTCTAAAGCTAGAGAGAGTCTGTAGCTATTTTGGGTTTTTTCCTCTGAACAAAGGAGCGTACCGATTTGCATAATGCAAAAATAGAATCCAGATCAGTCATCTGTAACCAGAGATCCATAGATAAGATACAGCTTTTTTTTCACCTGTTAAAACACGGTGTTGATATACAATCACCAGCTGGAGCCGGAGAATTGTCGACACGGTACGTGCAAGTGATTCAGATTTCATAGAGAAAAAAAAATAAAAATATCTCCAAATCCATCCACGCTTCTGCAGTCTAGCCGCGGAACATAAACATGTTTCTGTGTAAACAGGCTTGTCATACACTCTGCTGTCATTTTACAGATGATATGCTTGGCAGTTAAGCCTTAGTTGGACCTAGATATGGTGTAAACATGATTTCTTTTGATCATTTGTGTTCATTGGCGTGATTAAACCGATTCCTTAAATTATAAGTTTAGTCTATAAATAACGATAACCACATTGTGTCTCTTTCTAGACAATGACTTTACCTAGGTATTGATCATTCATAATTCCGTTCTCCTAAATTGCGTTGCCTGTTGGCTGCATTGGTTCAAGGCACTAGTCTGGCCACCGGTGTTCGTGCCACTGCCATCAAACAGGTGACCAGACAGACCGGGAGGTCGCTGAGTCAGAGCTTCCCTCCCTTTGGAGTTCAGTGTGGATTAAAAGTGAGATCACTTCGTCAAAATCTCCCCTGCGGGCAGTTGCTGCCCTGATCTAAGCATGCAGATGGAGTCTGGCCAGTATGTCATCAATAAAAGCTGCTTAAGGCAGACTGAAGTCTTCAAAGCTAGTGTAACATAGCAAACTAGTGTTTCCTCTGCAGCTCATGATGCAAGCTAGTGCAGTGTGGGGTTGCCTAAACTGCAAAGTAGCAATAGCACTAAATCCAATTATTGAAGGATTTATCAAGGCAGGCTGGTGCAATGACCGCCGTCCCCTTCCACCCTCACACCATCAATTCTATTAGCATAGAATGACCAGAGGCTTCATTAGCCTCTCGCCCAATCATTGGCCGAGATTTGTTATCATCATGACAGCATCGGGTTCACTTACCAGCAGTTCCTGGGTGAGCTTCATTAGGTTTTTGGTCTGATTGGACAGCTTATCCATTTCACTGTGCCGCCGCTGTGGCACCGGTGAGGCAGAGGTGAACACGGGCAGCTGAGCCAATAGCAGCGAGAAGAGGAGTGACGAGGAGGAGTCGAGCAGCACTGTAGGAGTTGGAGAAAAACGGAAGCAATTAGTGGAGAGGCGCTGTCATCTCGCCATAATGATAATGACCTCAGGCCACGGCTGTCAGTTCCAGGGGAAGATATTGCACCATAATATAAACAACAGCTCCAGACTTGGCAGAGGAATCGTGAAGAGCTTCAGTGTCAGAGTCATGTTTTTACAAGCTGAATGCAAATAATTAAATCATTAAAGGCCGGGCTTTGACACTGAATATCACCATCACTCTTTTGCCATGAGCAACGCCATGAATGCTGCTGATTGTCACACCTGCAACTGGATAGGTACAGCAGTTGGTGGTATAAATTATATGGACCGAGTCAAGTCAACCCCAACAGTAAGCTCATTCATTCTCTCCCTTTCAAGTTCAAATACAAGGTAAAGTATTAAAAGGGAACCACAGCGGTGTTGAAACGCTGAATGCCTGATAATTACAGGTGAACCACAAGAATCACGGCCAAAATAACACTGCTGGAGCAGCTCAGCTGCCTGTCCTAGTGTAACTCTTAACAGCTCCGGAAATAAAGTCTTATCAGCATTATCAGTTAAGACAATATTTGTATGTAAGTAAATGCATCATTTGGTGTCTGTATAGGGAAGATAAAAGCATCAGTTTACAACCCCATTCACTACCTTCAACCACAATTGAATAATATTCAAAGCTGAAAAAAAGGAAGAGATAATGAACACACTCAGCTGTTCCAAATGACAGCACACTCACACAATCACTTACGTTTCATATTGGTTTCGTGGGGTTCCTCGAGATAGGGGGACCAGCAGAGAGAGACGTGGATAAATAAATAAATAGAGAAAAAATAAATAAATAAATTGAACTCCGGAAATTGTCACGTGCTCCGGTCTGCTCGTCGCACTCTTCAGTCAGAGTGAGGAGGAAAGTTGAATGAATGAGGGAGCAGAGGGATGGCTGGAGCGCTCACAAGTCAAGGAGAAGAAAAAAGGTTAACCAAAAATAAAAATTAAAAAAAAATAATAAAAAACGATCGTCAAACTTTGTGTCTCAGGCAAAAGTTTTTTAGAGATGAGCCCCTGGAGTCTTTATGGAGAGCTGCTGAAGGCAGAGAGACACTTAGACCGTTTGGAGAGAGGGAGAGAGAGAGCGAGAGGCAACAGGAGTGCAGAGAGAGGGATGCGAGTGTGGTAAGTCCAATTTTTTGCGCGCAGTGAAGTGTTTAGGCTTGTTTAAAACTTCCTTTATAAAGACGTCGGGCCTATGACACATCGGCAGTGACTCACTTCATTCATAAAAACACACACAGACACACGCTCTCTCTCTCCCTCTCTCCCTCTCCCTCTCCCTCTCTCTCTCTCTCTCTTTCCTCCTCCCCTCCCTGCTGCCTGTCTCCCTTACGAAACTTAAAAAAAAAAAAAATGTTCCGTTGTTGTTCTTTTCTTTTTTTCTCTCCCTTCCCTCTATCACTTTCTCCCCTCCTGTCCCTATCTCCAGCACTTCCTCCGTCGCATCCCGCTACCTGCGCCAATCAGTCCCATCAACCTCCTTCTATCTTTCCATCTCCAAATCTCTCTTCCCCTCTTCTCTCTCTCTCCCTCTCCCTCCCTCTATCACTGCAGACGTTTTAAAAAAGCCCATTGTTTTCCTGTGTATCAGCACATCTCAATGTCACCGTGTATCTTTTAGGGCTCATAGCGTTACCTGTCCTGTGTGTTTCTTGCTCTCCCCGGTGTCTTGTGCTCTTCTATTCAAAGGTGAAACGTGCCATTCACTGTATTTATTTTTATTTTTTTGCCACTACACATTACAGCAAACACCTTTTCTCTCTCCTAGGATTTTTCTCCCTCCTTTTCTCACCCCTTGCTCCTTTTTTTCTCTCTCTCTCTCTCTCTCAGAGCCCCTCCTGAGACAGCAGCCTGTTATTTCCACTGCACCCCCTCCCACCCCCTTCTCCTTTTTTTTCACTCCTTCTCTCCCTCTACAGGGTGAAGGAAAGAGTGAGGAGTGAGAGACGGATCGGAGCAGGGGAGAGGTGTTGTCCAGACCAGAAGGGGCCTCTGAAAGTGTTGCACAGAAACAGTGAGCGGACACACGCACACACACACACACAGACATACACATGCTGTACACGCCACTGGACATTAATATAGACACACGTTTGAGGGGCATTGACGGGTGGGGTGGGTAACAGGGTCAACACATTGGACACGCATACTCAAAATGCACACGGACACACACACACACACACACACACCCACCCACCCACCCACCCACATGCATACAAACACGGTGTTGCAGAGAACATGCTGCTCTCGCAAATCAAAACACACCAAAAAAAAAAAGTTGCCTCCTCGCATGAAACGAAAACATTATAAATGCAGAATCACACACACATCAGCATGGCTTCTCACACTCTCTGTGTGTTGCTCCCTTTCCCACAAACGCACACACGAGTATGGCGGCCTGGAAGCTCTCGGTCAGGTGCAGTGAGGCTTGGCCTCCTGTTGCAAAAGGGCAAAAATGAGTTTCCAGTCATCAGAGGGCGACAGTCGGTGCATCATACTGTACACATGGCCCACTGTATGTCAGTGGGGTCAGACACGCACTCACGCACACAAAGGGGCAGAGAGAGAGAGAGAGAAAGAGAGAGACCAGGGAAAAGGAAGAAAGCGTTTTTGAGTGTGGGTGTGAGATTAGGAGACCCTCATTCACAGACATACACTCATGGTGTGGTTAGAAAATAATTAGTGGTGGGCCTTGTATGTCGCACACTGGCATACTCACACACATATACACACAGAGTTGCCAGTCCAGCGGCGGGCCTACACAGACAAACAAACACCGTCCAAAACGATGAGGGCCTGGTGGCAGTGAGTGGGTGGCAGGGCTGTTGTGGTTGAGAAAAGAAAAGGGTCATGTTTTCCCGGGTCAACAGCAGAGAAGAATAGCAGCCGGAGGAGGGGAGCAGGAGAAGAAGGAGATGAAGTAAATGATCGCGGTTGGACATAGGGAGATATTGACACACTCGCTCTTTTTAATTTCCCACATCAAAGGGCCGTTTGAAGACACAGCTGGGGAGAGAAGAAAAGAAAGAGTGAAGTTAGTCACTCAGCCTCGTTCCCTCTGCCTCTCATGATGGGGGTCTCCTGGGTGGTTCTGAAGCACACACACTTGTGTTAGGCCTTCCGCCAGCACCGATCGCTCACGCACGATGACATAGGGTGGGTGCCCTCAAAGCGCGCGCGTGCCCGTGGGAGTGGGGGCGCACGGATGCACAGAGGTGGGTGTGCAAAGCGACCGAGGTTATGTGTCCTTGTTTAGACTTTTGTTTTTGTGTGTGCGAGAGGGCGCACACATTGGCGCATGCCTGTTGGAAAAGGGGGAATCCAGGGTTTGTGTAAATGGGTGTGCATACAGTATATGTGTGTAATTATGGGCATGCGGTGGTATAAGTGCGGTGTCTGTGTAACGTGCATGAGCATCAGTGTTTGTGTGTGCGTCCGCCTGTGCGTGTTTGTGTGTGGCCTTCATATGCTTCCCATTACATCACCAATCTGTGTAAACCACCATAGGAGGAGAAGCAGAGTGAGACACCCAGACGACGACCTCAAAGACATCAGAGGGGAAGGGGAACCTGTGACAGGGCCTCGCTGCCAGACAAACTTTACTCACACAACCTTCACTCAGCTCACTCATGCTTCACACTGGCTTTCCTGTGCGCCACGGCATGTATTGGCACATTATTACGTAGGCTTCGAATCATTCGAATGCCTCACACTCCTCGCTCACCTTGTGTCGGGTCGTTAATCCCCACAATTGCTCAATTCATTCACCCTTTGCCAAAGTCACTTTGAAACCTCTAAATATTAGTGCGCTGTTCCCCGCGGTTTATTTAACTGACGAGGAAGAGCTTGAAAAAGCACGGATTTTTTTTTTATGTTGGGGATTTTTGTCCACTGCTTATTTAAGCGTGCCCTGATTATAAGAACAAATACAAAGCGAGACCCATTCGATCATGTTGGTTTTTCCATAAATCTTTATGGCTGCGGGCTCATTTCCATGTGCCGGTGGATGATAAAGCCGTTTTGTGGATTTTAGGGTTAAGTCTCGTGTTCTGCTTACCTCAGAGTTTAATAAGTAAACAGTGAGAATGTTGGTGATGACGCAACACTGCTACGTTGGTAAAAAGGATTATGGGGGAAGCAGTAGTAATAAATTCACCATTTTTATGTTGTACCCTCATTTCCTCCAGGGAATTCCAGCAGGGCCCAAATAAACAAACACAGAGATTACGCTCAAAGGGAAAATCAAAGGTCCAGCCTATTACTGCTAATATTTACTCTACATAACAGGACACTTTTAAGTTTCCCCATGACCTCCTTCGCCTCCTCTCTTCTTCCTCTCTACCCCGTCATTTTGTCCC
Organism: Colistium nudipinnis; assembly: GCA_016785305.1. Lineage (NCBI taxonomy): Eukaryota > Metazoa > Chordata > Actinopteri > Pleuronectiformes > Rhombosoleidae > Colistium > Colistium nudipinnis. The sequence goes on along the minus strand of JAFBJU010000370.1, from coordinate 277,351 downwards.
CCCACCTTCCCTCGCTGCCAAGTGTGAGACTCCGGTGGGTTATGCTATCTGGGGAGTTGTCATGGTAACCTTACCCTAACTCTTTACCCGCTGCCATCGTCGACTCGACTCCCTATTCTCCCCTCAGCTTGCCCCCCTTATGCTTCAATCTACGTCAGGGAGCAAGTGTGTTTATAGTTTGGGAGGGGGGGTGTGATGACACACAGGGGGGGGCCGCAGTCATTGGACAATAAAGTGACGTTTTCGGACTTTCTCTTTCCCACTGTCAGAGATCACTGCTTACACGCTTTTGTCCTCATTCAAATGGATATATGACAGGAGACCCTCCCCTCCAGCCCCCGCATTTCCCCTTCACTTGAGAGTCTTTGCTCGAGGAAACTCCCCACGGACATGATTTGCAAATTATGCGTGTCAATTGCTCTCTTCCTTTTCCATGAAAGCGGCCCACTTCAGACAGATATGGCTGTCGTGCATCTGTTGCTTTGCCTTTTTTATTAGACCATTAAAGGAGGACATTAACCAGCATCATTATTGCAGGTTTCCTCCGCTGGCTCGGCTCACTGAGCCATGCAAAGGGCAGGATGCAGGGATGAAAGGGAGAGCGCCAGTCTCTCAGAGCAGAAACTAGGGGAGCGAAATGTTTGAATCAGCCCTCTATTAAACACACATTCACGAGGCTTATTTTGTTTGGAAAGCAGGGCCTATCGCATGTGACAAAACACGGTGTGTTTGTGTCCGTGCGTGCGTGTGTGTGTGTGAGTGCACGCACGTGTAACAGCGACGGTCAGCCCAAACCTTCTCCCTCCCTACCTGGCCGTTGCTCACTCTCGCTGCGTCCGAGCGCTTTTGCCTCGGCCAGTGAGGAAATCTCTGAATGAACTTGTTGAAGCAATAGGTCACAGACAGAGTGTGAGAAGGAGAGGAGGAAAGAAGGGAGGGGGGGTGTTGCAGAAGGAGAGCGAGCGGGGGGGGGGGGGGGGGGGTAGTGGTATACGGCGGGAAGTAAGCTACCCACGCAAAAGGAACTTTTTACTGTGCAAACACTCTTTCCATCTGCCCTGCTTGCTCCCTCCATCTCAGCCTGGTGTTAACGCAGCGGAGAGTCCAGGGCCGTGTCAGAGCTCCCTCCTGCTCCTCTCTCTGCCATTCTCAGTCGCCCTAAACATTCTTTCCTCCTCTGTCATTGCCGTGTCCTGTCTGCATCCTTCTCTTGCTCCTCATCTCCTCCTCCTTTCACCGTGCTTCCCCCTTAGGTCTCTCTCTCTCTCTCTCTGTCTCTCTCTTTTTCGTTTTTTTTTTAACATTTTTTTTAAACGTCTGCCGTCTGGTGTGCAGAGGAATCCGTCTAATCAAAACAATGCAGCCCTCAGACTATCAAAGCGCGTGTGATCAAACACGATGTGCACGTAATGTGGGAGCCACTTTTATCACCTGGTCGTATCTGCTCCAGTGACCCCTGGAAAACTTTTTAAAAAAGTCATAAAAAAAGGAGAATGAAAGTGAAGCTGCTATTTCTGGTGCATTCCTCAGCATGCAGAAGAGTCACCCCAGAGACATTACTCGTACACTGTCTGACTCTTGCGGCACTTTTTTGTGGTGAGTAAAACGTGCGTTTGTCCGTGAGTGATGTGTATTGTATCAGAGCTGACCACTACTTGCCATGCGTCTGCGTCAGCCACACTGAGCTCGTTGTCGAGTTGTTCCACGGAAGCTGAGAGCTGCTGACAAGCACTCAGGGGAAACGTGGACTGTGTGTTTGTGTGCGTGTGTGTGTGTGGGGGGGGGCTGGGTAGACGACGGGAAAGAGAGAGGGGAGCGGGAAGACAAAAGGAAGAGGACTTGTGTGACGTCGCAGTTTGCCCCACAGAGTGACTTTGTCAACGTGATGTGACCTCGGTCACATGGAGGGGTGGGAGGATGCCCTTTTGCAGACGGACAGACACACATGCACACAAAAATAAACACTTGCACGAACACACATGTGCTTACGTCTTTCGGGCAGGTCACCCACAGCATTTAAAGCAATTTATAACCCGGCGGCCCCCTTTAACCTGACAAGGCCGGGCTGTTTCTTTGAATGCTGACGCACATCAGGCCCCTTCATTCCTGGCTATTCATTAAATTAAGGCTCATTACGCGCCAACAATCATAAATCAACCTCCCACAACAATGATAGCAGATAACACAACTTATAACACAGCGCAGGGATATTGATTCTACTGTCAATCCACCGGACGTTTCCTTCTGCGTCAGCCACGCCGAGTGTGTCAATTTCATCATTACAAAGAGCAAACACAGGAAAGGAAATTTCATATCCGCATGTTGTCACTGGTTAGGTTTTGAAGCAGTGTACGGACGGGGAATCGGGGGAACTGAGGGCCATAGTTGGTAGGCAGAGTGGTGCATTAGTTTGTAAATCAAAAAGACTTCGGCACAGGAGGTGGACCTCAAGTTCACTGACATGTCAACTTTGGTTTGAAGTGTCTTTGTCTTCAAGCGGCACAGAAGATACACCGTCTTGTTTTTTTCAGCTTGAAATGTCTCAGGTTGCTGTGGTGATGTGGTTTGTTCTTTTGTGTGATCTTCTGGAAAAGAAAAAAAAAGGCAACATTTACCGTAAATGTTTATGTAAGCCAAACTATCTGTCCCCCATGCTTCTTGTAAATCTTATCTCTGGCATAATGAGAGCCAGATATGGAAGTAATGTGTTTGCATTCTTCCTATTATCTCCAGGTCTGAGTCTGATGGGCATCATTTATTTACTCGTGAAAACCCCATTGTCCTCTGGGTTTTTCATTTTCTCGACCTTTGTGCATTGTGGGAACTGACACAAGGGTGTGCAGTCAGAGAACCACCTTTATCGTTGGCGCGCCCGTGACTAAGAGGAATGACATGAAAGTTTAGAATCTCTCTATTCTTGCTCCCACTGTTTATGTGCACTCTGACCCCCCTGCTGTTCCCAATTAACCACAAACTGCTCTGTCGGGAGATATTTAAAGGCCTCACGTGTCAATACCAGTGGATGAGTCAAGGACTTAGAAATGAAAGCTATCCAGATTTCTTTCTATTTTTGGCACTGAGTTCACATACATTACCATTACACCCCCACCACCACTGTCTTTCTCATGTCTCCTCCCTTCTCTCCCCGGCTCCTCTCATCCTCTTTCTTTTCATCAATCACATTGTCCATCATCATCATCAGAGGGGTCACCGGCGGATGAGTGAATGGTGTCGTCGGGTCCCAGCGTCTGCCTTGTATTACAGACGCCCTCGCATCTGGCTGGACCCCTAGCAGTGCCAGGAAGCATGCCAGGAATGCAAGGAATGGCCCAGTGAGCGATAAGAAGGAAATTCCCCAGAGCAGAATGGACTAAAAGCCCCGAAACAACAAGCACACGGACAATCACCAGGGAGAAATGAAAAGGATGACGACAAAGAGTGGGACGGGACAGGAAGCCTGGACGGACGCGGGTCTAGGTTCGACACTAAGACAATAAACGCAGACGGTGGCTATCCTAGGGAGCCGGGAGCGATGACGGGGACGCAGAGGTGACACATGAAAAGAAAGGGATGGGAAGGGTTGGGCCGGGACGACTGGACGGAGATAGGTGAGGGGGTCAGGGAGAAAAGAGCTAATGTCCTGCGATAAAGGTGGGATGAGAAACAAAACAAAGTGATGCCATGGAAGAGAATGACTGAACCCAGATAGCGGCCGCAAAGACGTAAAACAGTCACCCATCTGAAAGGTGTCGGGCGAGAGCTGGGGACACATGTGGAACAGGAAGAGAGCGAAGAGATAGAAACATGCCCCTGGGAAGGTTAAAGCCTCATTTTGAATCAGCCCCCGATTCGGTGACAGTGAGTGTGACGGAGAGGGGGCCACACCGCCAGATTTCTGCCTGGTGAGTCCTCGGGTTTGACTGACCGCCCTGGCTTGGCCACAGACTCTCACGCTCTCTCTGCCATTTGCGAGGATTGGCGAGAATTTGAACACAGAACGCAACATTGCCAAACCCCTGAACCAGATTACCCACCCCCGCGGTGACCTACAAAAGACTTGCATCACCTTACATCAGCGTCCGCTCACAAGTCCACGTCCACTTTTGTCTGGCTGCTGTGGCTGATTTTTTTCAGGGCGGCCGGAATTGTTTTGAGCTGCTAAATTGAACCAGAAGGGATCGCATTACCTGCCACCAGGGTAGCCCCCCCCCCCCCCCCCCCCCCCCCCCCCCATCCCACCCCACCCTCCCTTTTCCCACTTCCCCGTTTTCTCTTGGATTACATCAGAGTGTAGGCACCTTCATCTGTGAGTAAGCACATACCTCACCATCACGCGGGAGGCCAGAAACGCGTCTAATGTGTTAGAACAGAAAGGGGATAATGGGATAGATGGAGGAAGGCAGGAAGTATAAACACTCCTCTCTGTGCATGGTTTTATATTCATCTGCAACGGAAAGATAAGAGATACAGAGGCCAGTGGAGCCCGGCGATCCAGTTTCTGTTGATGCATGGTGCTGTGTGAATGTTTGCGTGAGTGCTTATTGTTCCTATCTGGCCAGGTCCCAGTCTTTTCTGTATTCAGATCATAAATAACGAACAACCTGGAAGGAAATGAAACATTATCCATATAACTCCCCGGGGTGTCTTATCTTGTAAGACAATGATTCATTCCTGTAATATGACAGCATAGCCTTCCATTTGAAATAACAAAATGGAGACAGATAAACATTATACTCCCCCGCCGCGACCGAGGCTTCTTTTTCTCCAAAGCCGTGTGCTAATTAATCTTCAAAGCGAGAACAATTCTCGCAGGAAAAAGCAAGTCCAGTAAGTCGCCACTCAGATCCAATCGGAGCACTTTGCCGGGTCAGATCAACATTGTAGAGCCTATTAGAGGTACATTAAGTGCAGAACATTGCGATGTGGGACTTTTTGTGTACTTTATGGTGTCGGCCTATAGAACAACTCGGTGCCAGGATTTGATCCAATAAACGTGGACTAAAACTGCCTCTCTCTTTAGACTTTAGACAATTTGGTCCACACCAAAATCAGCAAGGGCGAAAGGTGCTCCGGCTCCGGCCCACGGTCCGGACAACAGGACCGAAATGTGGCCTGACCAATTAGGGCGATTGTGGTTAGACTGTAGCATACTTCGGGTTCAGGTAATGATGGCAGGGCGAAACATTGTTTTTGGCTGGTTTTGAACTTTCCGTCCAACCGCAAGAAGTTCTAGGCACGAGAGACAGGATCTATCAATTAATGTCAAGTGTACGGAGACGAAGCATGCATAGGTGATGACAACGGGACGGCGCGATGTATAGGAAAAGATCTTCAGAGCACTCGCAAAAATTGCAGCGAAATCAAAACTGACTGGATCGAGTGTGCGCAACGTGACAAAAACATGAACCCCGTTTCGAACTTTGATCCGGACTCCGAGGTATGAAAACACCCTCAGTGCGGTTCCCCGGCTTTTCGAACCCCCCTTGGAAAATCGCTGACACCGGGCGGAAAAAAGGTGGGTGTGGGAGTTTTTGATGACAAGCAGCGCGAAAGCGCTCAGGCAAGAAGGAGAGGTGTCTTTCTTTTTCGTTGACCGGCATTGAAAAGAAGCCCCGGGAAGTTTGGTTGACTGACAGCTGAGATGGAGCCTCGGCGACCCCGAGCAGGAGGGGTGAGTTTGTTTTTCGTGTTTATGTGTGTGTTTCCCTTACCCTAATGTGACTTATAGACTGTAAATCTCTGCAGGGCTGTCTCCTGGCCTTCATTGGTAGTCATGTAGGGTGGGGGGGGGGGGGTCACGCGAGGTATAGGAACAGGCCTGTGGGACAACCCGTGGAACACCCCCGTTGAGCCCTGTCTTTGAGGCGCAGGCCCCCGCGCCACCCTTCACCTCCAATGTGCCGAATCAGTGGAAGGCAGAAAGTCGGAGAGTATCCCTGACACTAATATGGAAAAAAGCCTGTTTGGAGCGAATATAAGCGCAAATATTATTCTTCCTGAGCGTAACCACGGCGAGCACCTCTGACCTGGCAGTGAAAGTGCTGAAAACAAAAAGCCCAAAGACTTTTTCAGCTCCATCAAAGGAGGGCTACATAAAATAAACACGGCCATCAGATTACCGCGCCGAACACGGGGCCGCGTTAGCCCGAGCCGGCCGCCCTGCCGCCCAACCCCGTCGCTCTATGGGAGTTAAGTGTGGGGTCTGCTCGGTCAACACCATGACGCAAAATGGAACAAGCCTCTGACAGAAGCCCCGGGCTGATGGAATAAGGCCCCTACCCACAGGCCCACAGGCCCCCCGGCCCGGGAGAAACATACCGAGCGAGGGCAAGCAGGCGAGAAAGACAGGAGGAAAAGAGAAGGGGAAACGGAGGGAAAAAGGTGGGTGAGGACATTTTGACCCCCCCCGTCCCGTCCCGTCCCAAATTGAATGCAGCGCTGCCAGGGCAGGGCAGGGTAAGGCAGGGTGCAGCGGTCGGCGGTGGTTGGTCGGAGCTGCCAGCGAGCCTGCGAGGCTAAGCTGGCAAGTCCGCCAACAGTGGACACCCTCAACCCGGAGGACCTGACCTCACAGGGGGTTCTTTATATCCCCTGCGTGTGCCCGCGTGCGTTTGTGCGTAGGGGCACGCATGTGTGCGGGGCGAGAAAAAAAAAACAAAAAAAAGGTTTGCTGGTTGATGTGTGCATTTCACATTTCGGGTGACGTAACCGGTGGGAAAACAGATCTGTCCCTTGAGGAAGACCAAGGTTTTTTGTTTTTTTCTTGGCCTTTTAGTCACCTCACTGAGGCCCTGCTGTCCATTCGGTCCACGAGTCTCCCCATCTCCGACCTCAGCCACGGTCTGTCGTCTGTCTGTGTCGGACAGACTTCCCACCCAGCACATCTGACCTCCTCTCCAGTTGTCCCAAACCTCACTCGGATTCCTGCACCCCAAGTCCGTCTTTCTGTCTGCCTGTGACCTGTGAACGGCTGATTCCCTCGCTCCCTTGTTTCCTCCCCTGCTTGTAACACCAGCCTGGAGCCGTGCACTTTTTTTTGTGTAGAGTTGAATCTCTGGCTCTGTGATAACTGTCTCCTGCTGGCAGATTATTAGATATATTTTTGAAGTTTCCAAAATGAGAAATGGCTCCTAAAACTAATATTGTTTCTTTTTTTTTCATCTGGGATCAGGACAAAAACAATTTAGGGGCCACGGCGGTATAGGAAACCAGATTTCACAATATCTGGTGTGATGACTACTCTGGTCTTAAATCCTCAAACTTTCCTCTCCGATTTCCCGATGAAACATGTCTCACTGCCTCCATCAGTGGCCCTACAGTCATTGTATTCTGTCCTTTCCCGCTTACGTATGCCTCGAAAAACCTCATAGTGTGGTCTTCACAGTGACGCAGGGCTCAGGTAAAGTGCTACCAGATCACAAATAGACACTGGGGCCGTGCCAGGTTGTAGCTGTTAGTGTTCAATGTGAGAGCCACGGGCCCTTTTTTTTTTTTTTTTCGGGTTCCTGAAAATGACTCCTGTGTGCGGCAACAATGAACACAATCACTGTGGTCCACCCGGCCTCACACCAGCAGCATTGCATTACTGCGCTTGCCTCCCTACTGTTCTCCTTTTCTTTTCATCCTCCTCTCTTTTCTCCTCTGACTCAGCTGTTTTGTAGGAAACTCCGTCTCTTTGAAGAAGGGACGAATCTTTCATTACTCGACAGCAGGGAGAGAGAGAGAGAAGGAGATGATAGGGAGAGAATAACCGGCCCATTGTCCTCCCTCCCCCCTCCCTCCATCCACCAGTGATAATTGTGTTGAGCTAATTACAGAGAGCTGCTACAACAGGTGTGGGACTCCGCACCTGGGTGCCGGAGTCTATTAAGTACATGTACCTGAGACAGGGAAAGGTAGGGGTTTTGGTGCGCGTGCGTGCGTGCGCGTTTGGGTGCGTGTGTCAGCGTGCGTCAGGCTGGGTGAAAGTGTGTGTGACGTTTTTGTCTGTGTCAGTGATTGAGATCACAGAAAACCATGTGTGTGTCACACACTTACCAAACCCTACATGTTACTTAATAGCACTCAGACATTGGTCAGCGTATTGTATCACAGACTACTGTAATAATGAGCACGGACCTACACGAGTCTGAGCCCCATCTGTGTTCAATTATACAGCTTCAGACGACATCTGTATGACATTACTGGAAAGTCGAAATTAGCACACAAACACACACGCACTCGCACACAGGGTCTCACTCTCACTCATACACCGCATTGAATTTCAAATGAGAGCGATTACAATCACTTAATTGATAAATGTGACCACAGGGAGCCCTCTTCTCGTGATTCATAATCTATAACTGCTCTTTCTCAATGGCATGTTTTTTGATGTCAGTGCAGGAAGAAATCTGGGAGACAGAAACCGGAGGCAACAGTGATGATGTAAGTGTGTGGGGGTGGGGGGTGGGGGGGTCTCTCGGGTGGGGGGGGTCTCTCCCGGGATAGATGTTTTTTTTTTTTTTTTTTTTTTTGTTTCCTTTTGAGCTTTTTACCGTAAAGGAATTCATCTGAGAAGCTGACCGGAAGAAAAGGAAGCCGTTTGGCCGGAAGCCAAAGGAGGAGCACGATAACTTGTGTTTGCTGAGACGCCAGAGAGCCTCACTCTCAAAACAAAGGAAGCTGTGAACTGTTTTCTAATGACGTCTGGCCGGCCAGACGGTGAAATTGACTGGATATTACCAATTGTCATAGAGCAAGTTCAACCGTTACTCATTCCGAGTAGTGATATCACCTGTCTTGCCGCAACCACTTGGCAATTTGAGCTTAATGAGCTGGGCTTTTTCTTTTTTGAAGCGCAGGGGCCATATACCACATTAATGAAATGGGACAACAACCGGACAGAGCAATTGAGTGTGTCACATCGACCAAAGGGAAATTAGACTCTCGCCTGCTTTTAAGTCACCGGCTTTGACCTTTACGACAGCCTAGGGAGGTGAAGGTAACCCTTGTATGTGGTCGTCACAGTCTCATATGCTGGCTTGAGTCATGACCCTGCGTAAAAAATACCATTATTTCAGGAAATGAGAGTGTGTCTTTGGAACCCCCCCCCCCCCTTTCCTCGGGCAATTCTACCTGCACACTCATCATTTAACGTCAAAGAGGAATGAGTCCTGCATCGCCACCTTGTGGACGGTTTCTCTGGTGTCGAAGCTGTGTTGAGTGCCAAGCCCCCGGGGGGCCCCCTGCTCTGGGAAATAAACTTGTCAAAGGTTATACGGAAACTGTAGATCTTTGAGACTAGGATTTGGCGTTTTATTAAAAACGAGCACTTTCAAAACATACATGGAAGCCAAGTCAAACAGTCACATAAAATCTAGCACTACGCAGTCCAACCGATATATAGGATTTTACCCCCTGCCTCAAAATAAATTCCATAAAGACACACAAAAGCCAATACATCTATCTTAGTTGAAAATATCTAAGTGTATATATGAACCGATATGGGATTGAAAGGCAACAAAATGGGAAGAGACAAACAAAAATCCACTTTGGATTCCGTGTGGTTTGCAGATTGCCTTTTCTGGTGATATCCACGAGACATCCATAAGGAGACAAATATGGGCTCCCTCAAAGCCGAGTCCTCTGATTGGCAGGGAGCTCATCCTGGTCAAGTCCCCACAAGAAGGTGCGGAGACGTGTCACTTCCTTTTGGAGCTCAGGGCTCGGGATTGGCTGGGAGAGGTCAAGGCGTGGAGTCTCGTTTGGCAGGATGAGAGGAGGATGATCCAGGAAGCTCTCAAAGATGTCTGAAAGGTGAGAGATGGAATGCCCGAAAAATGTGATCATTTTGTTATTTATATATATATCGCGATGATTTATTTATATATCGGTAGTCGCGGTGTTTTGCCTTACCACCACTCAGCTCCGTGCCTGGCGGAGGGCCCCAGGACGCCGGTGGAGCTCGGGTTGGTCCCAGCTTGTAGTGAGTGAGCAGGTGGTGCAGCTGAGCGGGGCTCAACAAGGCATGGTCCTCCTGCAGATTCATCCAGGAGGACTGCAGGACGAGAGGTCAACACCGCAAATATTCGCTGGTTTTCTGACTGAGGGGCTGAACTGGGCATGCCGCACATGTAGGGGGTCTTACCTGGATCAGCCTGGTTTTGGGAATGCACAGGAAGTTGACTGTGACGGACAGTTTCTTCATGAACTCAGAGGCAATGTCTCCCAATCCTGCCCCCTGGAGCCAATCCAGAACCAGGTCCAAGTTTGTTCGGATCTGGACTGCTCTGGACCACGAGAACAGGCCGTCTGATAGTAAAGCAAGCACATTTAAAAAGATGAATAGAAAGAATGCATTTAGAGACAAATGCAATATTTTTGATGGGTTAGCGATAGATTATTCTTGAACTTTTATCCTGCTATCACCTCAGTCACCTCATCTTAGGATGGGCTATGCTATGGCTTATTTATCACGAGTCGCCCTTTCTTTTAGACTACATTTAAGCCTTTTCTTATTCTCCCATATTTGTCCAATGCGGTCTCAGCGGGTGGCGTTAGGCTGGGCCCTCTCACCTCTCTCCAGCAGAGTATTGAGCAGGGAGGTGTTGGTGAAGAAGAAGAGGTAGCCGAAGGTTTGTGAGGTGAGCGGCGGGGACAGACAGGCCTCCCGCGACATGATGAGGGAACAGCGGTAGACTTCCACCAGCCCGGCGACCCTCAGCGGTAAGGCAGAGACGTCGTCCACCTCTCCTTCCTCTCCTCTGTTCTCCTCTCCCTCTGCTCCCGCTGCTCCGTCCTTCTCTTTCTCTTTCCCCTCCCTGGAGAATGGGTTGGATTCCAGGAGGGCTGGCAGTAGTGAGTACAGGGTCTTTGTGGACAGACAGGATGGAAATTGAAGTTATTCTTTTTTTTTTTTAAACATAAATATCGCTGGAAAGATGGGATGGATGGTAGTCCACCATTTTGGACCAGACTGAGATATTTCAACAGATGTTGTTCAGATATTCATGGTCCCCAGTGGAGAAATCCGAGCTGACTTTTTGATCCTCTGCCTTTTCCTCTAGCATTACAAGGAGTTCAACGTTGAGGCAGTGGAGCAAAACCAGACAGTATTCATATTCTAAATTGGGGTTTGGGTGTGCAACATCATTCTCCCACAATGCAAAGTATGAAAGGAATGGAGGAGAGGCTCACAGCTGGAAACGATTGAAATGAAAGGAATTGTGTGTGGTGGTGAGAGGTCTCCAGTAAGATGGCGGTAAATAACAAAAATAACAATTTACGTTATGGAAAGGCGTTTGGCTGTCACTTTGTAAAAGTTAGTGGGTATGTGGCTTTCTAAAGTTTGGTCGGTTTCAGTGTGGTATCATTTCAGTGTGTTGATATTGTGGATGCCTACTCTCACAGCACATTTGGATCATGCGTTCTGCAGTACACGGTACGGAATTAGCTCATAGTTTTGGGAATGTGCCTTGTACCTTGGTGAGGTGATACACACACTGCTGGAAGGTGTGCATGATGACATCATCCAGCTGTGCCAGAGCTTCTGAGCAGGTGTCCATGTCGGCTGTCAAAACGGGGTCCCCGGGAGCTTCAAGCACACGATCGGGATGATCATAATAGTTCCATTTATTCATGTCCAATGAGACCTGTTTTATTCTTACCTTCAAACTCCCACTCTTTCTCCATCGTTTCAACTCGGACCTGGAAGAAGTTCAGGAGCTCTGTGGCGTTTGACATCCAGAACATCAGGGGTCGAAGGTCCGCCGACAGTTTCTGAACATTCGGTGTGCTAATCTCGCCCTCCTGCTCTGTCGAACTGGACGTAACATTAATATGGTGTCAGAGCTCCGTTGGTTGTACAATGAATGTGAACATTCAGAAGTCTGTGTCGCGCTTGTGTTTAAAAAGAGTAAAACACCGTACGGGCGAGTAAAAATAGACCCAAGTCATTATTACTCCAAAGTGGTTGAGCCATTTGTCAACATTTCTTCGTTGCTTTGCTTTCATCACAACACAACAGCTCACCAAAGAGACATAACAGCAGAAGCACAAGTGTATCATGGATCACTCGGCAGGAGATCTCTAAACAGAGGAAACATGACGTAGAACAAAAAATGCTCTCACTTTTGCGTGGGATGCTTATCCCCGAATTCCTTAATGTTATCCTGTAAAGAGAGTTGGAGACAGAAGAGAGGAGAGACATTTCAGCACAGTGTGGGGGTGGAGGAGGAGGAGGAGGAGGAGGACGGGGGGAGCGGTGTCTAGCCCCGCAGCCAGGGCAATTACGGCACATTTTCCAGCAGGAGGGAAGTGACATCAGCTCATCCTCAGCTCGTGTCCACAGCCTAGCAGGCCGCAATGAAGGGCATGTGTCTGTCTGCTGTTTGTTTTTTTTCTGTCTGACTGGAATATGGCAATCTCAACCTGCCCATTTGATGTTTTCCCTGCCATGCTTGATTAAGTTTGGTCCTGGCAACGCAAAACCATCCACGGAAATGTTTCACGCTTCACTTGTTCGTGTCTGGTCTTGCACCTCGGGGACGCGTTGTCTTATCGCACCACACATCATATTTTATATTCCGTGCGCTCTTGTTTTCTTGCCACCTTAGCGGCACCACCCTTTTTGGGTGGCTTAAGTATTTCTGTGGGTCCAGGTCACAAGATTTCATAAATGATGGGCTCAATTTTTGTAAATCCTGCCACTATCATTCATTGCTCTCAGAAAAGGAACCCTGCTGAACCTGTAATCCCCTGGCAGCAGTTTTATCATTTGGGCTTTAAGTGAATTTCCTTTCTGAAGTTTACCATCAGTGTTCAATGACAATAACTTTGCCAAGTGGCAAATGCAGCATTCTAACCCTTGCAGTGGCTGTAATCACTTGGTTTTAAGATGTATTTTTTATCAATTCATATTCACTTGTATGTTGTCGTTTTTTTTTTTTTTTATAACTTACCCAGACGATTTCTTTAATTAGATTGGCCGACTTGAGTAATATCTGTGGTGTGAGAGCGGGGTCCAGGTGTTTGGAGGCATGATCTATCATGATTGACAGGAGATAAGCAGGAGCCAAAGGCCCACCACCGGAGTCTGGGGACGAATTTTTGGAGATTATCTCCTGGGCGAAAAGGGGAGGGATGAACAGGGCATATGTCATCGAGGCCAGTTTTCAATTGGAGACACCATACTACGCATATGAGTTGATGTTTAAATACATGTTCTGCTTGTTTCACCTGCAGCAATGCGTCTGTGTGGCGGGGATGGAATTTCAAAACGGCCTCGGCTGATCCCAGGTATTGCCTCAGAGCTTCCTGTCTGTCCACCAGCCCCGAGGGGCAGCAGGTGGTGGCGGCGTCGGCCTGCCAGGGCAGTGTCAGGGCCAGCGGTGGAGCAGGGGTGACCCGGGGGTCGCGATACAGGAAGAGGAAATGGTTCCCGAGGCCGATCACATCCCCGGGCTTCAAGATGGTCTCCCTGTAAACGGCCACTCCGTTGTGTGTGACTGCGCCTCCCCTGAAGGGTCGCATCAGAGCTGGGATCAAATAAGACGGGTTCAGGTTACGGATATTTCAAGCGAGGCAAAAATAATCATTATTTATTTGACTTTTTTTCATTTGACCTCAGTGAGACACCTGGACGCCACCAAGGATCTCACAGTGTCAGTGTCAGTACCTTGTCCTTTGGGCGTCTCGGGAACGCCTGAGTCTCTCCTCACCAGTAAATGTCTCGCCAAAAGGTCAGGAGCGGAGAGGAATGTGTCCACCTTCAGAGGCCTCTTGCCTTTCCTCTCCCTCTCTCTGTCCTTCTCTCTCTCTCTCATCGTGGCCTTTCTCCCAAACACATGCGTATGGCCCGCCATGATGTACAAAACAAAATCCTGAACAAAGCACACAGTGGAGAGGAGCCGAGAAGTCAGGGAGGTCTGTTATCTTCTAAGTGGTGTGGTTGATATCAAATCCGACAACAGATGCGAAGTTCAACAGTGGCCGATAAGGTATCAAGTGTGTCACAGTTTGCTACAATGGCAACCTGTGTGAGGTCATTGTGTGAGATGGAGTGATGCGCATAGAAGGGGGTTTGTGTCTTGGAATTGTTCGTGCCATTGTGCTGCTCTGAGGCTGTTTGTGCTGGATGCTGAATGGAAGAGGCTCTCAGGGCAATGGAAACCCCGATGGTATGTGGCGATTACAGACATGCAGGTATGATGTCATCTTCCGATTGTGTGCACGCGTGCAACTCCTCACAAATCCACCACAACATGCCTGTTAGTTTGTTTATGTGTGCACCTTGCAACAGAGCAAATGTGCACATCAGTGTGTGTGTGTGTGTGTTCATGTGTTTACATAGTGTGCGTGGGTGTTTGGGAGTGTTTGTGCGTGTGCGATATAATCTGTCAACATGTCTTACCTTGCTCTGATCGTAACCCTGCAGCAACAGGAAGTAGGGCCGGTCTGTGGGTGGAAGGATCAAACTCTGTGACATCACTTCCAGGTCGCAGCCCGAGTAATCTCTCTCATCCTCCACTGGCTGGTGCGTCCATCCAACCTTTGCCTGAACCTTTGACGCCCTAACCTGCAATTGCATGTCAGGACACGGGGATTATGCGCATAGAAATGCACTGTTCATTCAGCATTTCTGTAACTCATCATTTTCTTTACCTCCCCCGGCTGTGGGCTAATCATGCTCACAATGTTCTTCCTGTCCTGCACTCCCCCGTTGTTATTAGGCGGGTTGCCAGAGCCACGTGGCTCGTTGTGAACATGGTTGCCTTGGCGACGCCGCAGACTCAGGTTCATATCACTGATGCTCCTCCTGAGCTCTGAGTTCCTTGCCCGGTGACCACGCTCGCTCTCCTCTGGCCCGCCCCCTGACGACATCCTGCTCCGCCGCCAGCGCACACCTGTTGCCCAGGCAGACAATCAGCACATCGGTCCCTTTGACCTAATGTGGTTTATTAAAAGTCACATACCCGCCTGCTGAGCCGCACACAAACCTTGGTAGTTCTCTCCCTCCCTCTCTTGTTCCTTCTCTCGCTCTCTCTCTTCCCTCTCATAGTCTTCCTTCCTTTGGATTTCAAAGCGCCGCTCAAATCCGTCCTTAGGCCGCCACATGTCCACCAACAACAAGGGACATTCCCACGGGGCAACACTTCTCCGGCACTCTGTCTCCCATTTGAGAGCTCCATCTGGTCGCTGGATGGGCTTTCCGATGACATCACACAGTAGGAAGTCCTCTGGGCTGTATTTCTGGAGAACTAGAAGGTAATGCAGGAAGTGAGGAAAAGGGGAAATTGTTTTTCCTGAAGACTGCTGTTTATGATTACAGTGAGTCATTTTCAATTGATAACAACAACAAAAAAAACGAATCAGCACACAATTCTGAGTAATGGATGAGAGCAGAGGCCCAAATGAGAAGAGATTTTCCCCTGCCATACCTGCATCTTCTGTTTCCTCCCTCTCCCTCTCAGTGTAGCGGGTGATGACCTGGGAGATGAGCTGCCTGGCTGTGGAGTGGATGTTGGCCAGCAGGGAGCGATAGTTGGCTCCACTGGACAGGGCATCCCCATAGATCTTGATCAGGCCCGGGGCAGACGAGGAGGCCGGGGGCAGGTAGTGGTGGGACGAGGGGGCAGCGGAATGCGCCCATAGCTCTCTCTCCCTCTCCCCCACTGCCCGGTCCCGGTCGCTGTTGGAGCGCCCCCGCAGAAAGAGATGGGAAAGGCGCTTTGTGCGGGACTGGGGCCCGGCGGGCCGGGGCCTTAGAAAGGCCGGGGAGGGCGACGGGGATGGGGTAGGGGAAGCCAGCGAGAGGGTGGAGTTAGAAAGGGAAGAGGAAGGAGCGGAGGGGGCCTCGTGGAGGGAGGCTGCGTCAGAGCTGGTGGTTGACCTGGTAACGACAGAGGAGGGGAAGACAGATGGAGGAGAGAGGAAGGAGGAGAGGAAGGGACCAGTCAGCTGTGAATTATGGCTGACAAACAACGCGGACGAAAATAAAACAAGGAAAGGTTACAAGGTGGAAAGGATACTACATGACGGTGGAAGTAAGATAGAAAGGACATCAGTACGTGAACTGTTCTTTTATATATTCAGAGACTGAACTCTGAACAACTGGCACGAGAGCTTCTTACCCTGAAACCAAATGTGTGTGATAGATTGAGAACAGGATTGAAAAACAAAAAGTGATAACTTTGGACTGACTTGACAGAAATAGCACTGGGCCAGCGACCACCGAGCTTGGCGAAGTGTTTCCTGGGCGAGTTGATCCACAGGCCCACTGGGAAATGGAGCTTTCTGAAGCGAGGACTGCCAGACCCCTCCATCTGACACGCAAACATAAATTAAGAAGAGGTTTGGATTTGAACACCATTTTTTGTAATTCAGTCCCCACACTGTGCCACGCCATTCTACCTCCCCACTGTAATGAGGAATGTTGTGCAGCAATGCCTGGACTGGAACAATATAACAATAGGATGATGTCACCATCGAAAAAAATATCAACAGGATACCTGCAGCAGGTTGTAAACAAGATGAAAACAAACAAAAAGATATTGACCTAAACCCCTCACCCCCAATCGGCCCCTTAAAAACCTACTGTGTATTGCCCATTCTCAAACAGGAAGCATGTTTTGTTGGACTCGAGTCCAGCTGTCGCAGTGACAGGGAAAGCCCCAGTCCACAGGACGCTGCCTGTCCCTTTCTCAGTGCGACTTCTGGGTAAATTCCCACAAAAAAATGTAAAGATCACACTTGCTTTTGCCTTTAAGATGTTTAATTAGAAGAGATGAAGGTAATTGTCATCATTTTAGTATGCTACCAGCTTTTCAAACATGTGTCAAACAAAATGGAAAATCTAGTCAAATGAACTGAAAAAACACCTGAAATGTTATTTTGTTTCAAGACATTCATTCATTCAAGACATGAACGGTTAAGTTCTTTTTTTTACCAAGCATCCTGTCTTCAATGTTTTGGAATATTTCAATTTGGACTATTTTGGAAAAACATAAAATCGAAATAGAACCAGAAAGAAATTCAAGTGCTTTGAGATTAGATTAAGAATGTACTTACCCACAGATACCTCTGAACCCTCTAGAGTGTGTTATGATTATCCAACTCAATATACGCAGGTCAATGTAATCCGATATCCTTATGTGTGTCCTTCGCCTGACAGCAAAATTCCATTTTTCGAAAGGCCTTAACACATCTACATATAAATCTGTTTTAAATTGTCCATCTCTCTCAGCTAAAGTGCCTTTTAACTATATTTCAAGGTGGCAAAACTCTGCTGCCTGTCTCTTCCTGGCTCTCAGCCTCTCGGGCTCTCTGTGTCTATAGATAGAGAAACAGGCCCATTGTTCTAAGTGACAGAATTTCCTTCCTTTGCAGTGGACAACACCTATATCCTGACTGAGTGAGAGAGAGAGAGAGGGAAAGATTGGTAGAAAGCAAGAGAAGGGTGAATTTACACAACTATGGGGCCTTGCCAGGAGTAGTGTACACTGTACTAAGCACAGTAAAGCAACCTATATATCTATTTTTGGCCAAGGTGGATAAACTGAAATGTGGTGTCACCTTTTCTTTATAATAAAGTGCAATTACATCATCCTACGCACCAGGACAGATTCACAACATCGCCACTTAAATCCTGTTGTGGTCCCACAATCATAGCCCATCACACACACATCACACAGACATTGTCCCAGTCTGACGTTTTGCTGGAAAGAGGATGAAGGAAATGCACCAAGTGAGACAGGAAACTAGAGGGAGCGACAGAGACACCTGCGATCTTTGACCTGGTCTAACAGGAAAATGGTGATGGAAAGAGAAAGGAGACCGTCATTGTGTCTCAGTTTGGGGACTCAATTTGCTGAAGTCCACATACATACACTTAATATAACATTAACCCACAACATCATTTTTAAATCTCAAAAGCTTCTACATTCTTTCAGGTTGTTTAAATTCACTGAAAGAGAGGAGGACAATTCCTTCCACGTAAATGTGGACAAAAAAATGTAATATTAACTGATAAAATCATAGGTGATCCATATCAGAATGATATTGATGCAAGCCCAGTACCAACAAACACATCGAGCAAGTATGGTCTAGTCTGGAGAGCAGCATGCATGGCAGCATCAAAACAGTACGTTTAAAAGTATTAAACTTGAATTGAGTCTGTAATTATGACCTATGACTAAGAGTTTAAAAAAAAAGACAATTCAACACATTTTTGTGACTCCGCCAGTTTCAGTAAAACCTGCACTTCATTAGATCGGGGTAGTGAGACCGCTGAATAATTAACACCAATTATTGTATTTATGTATGACACTCAACAAGGTTATAAATGTCTCCGAAATGATAGTATGTCTTGATAAAACAGAAATAAAAAAAAACGTAACGAAGAGTGGATTTCTTTTTTCATTTTTATTTTATGAGAAGAAGCACACAGGTTACAGAAACGATGTTTCCGGTCCGGAGCGGAAGAAGAAACGGCCGATATCCCAGCATCCTTTGCGCGTGGAAGCAGAAGGACATTCGTGAGGAGGACACGGCCTGTATTATCCCAAGGTTAGCTCAATATAAATCCTGTATTTAACATTCACTGTATGTTTATGACCTCTGACTCTGCCTTCCAGCAATTCTGATGTGTTTATCTGCTGAATGTTAGTAACAACAAGGCGTTTTTCCACCGTGTTGGCGAAGAATCTGCTCTAGATAACTTAGCAGTAAGCTAACTGCTGACATGTATTTACAGCTAACAGTGAGGTTTTAACGCGGCTATAATGTATTTCAGGCACATATTTATACTTAAACCTGACAAGGTTTTATGTTGAATCGCTCTAAAAGCAAATCGGAATATACGCTACCATAGCTTGTTCAGCTAAGCAAAAGATGGAGTGACCACTAAACTGGTCGCTATTAATGTATGTGGTATTTACTCTATGTAAACCTGTTGCAGCCAACCAAAATGAATTAATTGTGTCTTTTGCAGACTGCTATAGACGTGTTTTTAAGACTCATCAAAAATGTCTGAGACTATTGACGAGAAGCTGAAGAACTACAGGACGGCTCCCTTCGATGCCAGGTTCCCAAACACCAACCAGACCCGCAACTGTTTTCAGAATTACCTGGGTAAGGGCTGACTGATGCGATCTCCAACACTACTGGTAGAATTCATGCACATTTAAAACGTGCTTCTACAACAAGCTTCCACAATGTAAATCATTTATTCCATATTGATTAGTCACAT
This sequence comes from Colistium nudipinnis, assembly GCA_016785305.1. Taxonomy (NCBI): domain Eukaryota; kingdom Metazoa; phylum Chordata; class Actinopteri; order Pleuronectiformes; family Rhombosoleidae; genus Colistium; species Colistium nudipinnis. The sequence continues at coordinate 258,126 of JAFBJU010000370.1, read as the reverse complement.
CTTTATTGTTTTGATTTGTGGTGAAGTTAGGGTTTATATAAAAACAAGGCCCTGCTGAGAGATGGTCATTTATAATTTAGCAGTTCTGTCGTCGTGGTTAATTGGCGTAGATATCGTGATTTACCCCTTGAATTGTTTTTGTATCATCTGCTCCAGACTACCACAGGTGCAACAAGGCCCTGACAGCCAAAGACCAGGATCTGACCCCCTGTCAGTGGTACATGAGGGTTTACAAAAGCCTGTGCCCCATGAGCTGGGTAAGATGGATGACCTAATGTCCTATGTGCAATTATTAGTTTATTTTGTGATATGACTCTTGCAATAATACAACTCACTTTTTATTTTCTTGGTTTTTCCAGACACACGATTTTTGAGACTTTTGCACAGCTTCCATTTCAAGATTTCCTTAATTGGGAACTTCTAATGATTTATTTGAAATCACTCTGAAAAAATGCTTCCGCTGCAGCTTTAGAATTCTTGTTGGCTCATATTTGCCTCTTGTCTGTTGCAGGTTGCTAAATGGGACGAGCAAATAGAAAATGGTTCTTTCCCTGGAAAGATCTGAACAACTATTTTGGATCTGGACACTCAACTGCATTGTTACTCACCTTTTCCTCTGTGGTATAATGTACTTAATGACATATTCATATAGCCACCACGTACTCATTACTGATGTTACTTAAACTAGAAACACGCACAAGTTTTTAACCTGCATGTTAAGGTCTGATGTTTGTTTTCAGTCTTAAATCTATCAAATTCGTGCAGATTGAATTAAAACGGCGTTCGTTAAGAAATTCAAAATTATGTTGGTCTTGGTATTTTGTTTTTCAGCCAAGATATTGATTTTCTTAAATCAATATCTTAATTTCACAAATCATTTGGCCACCACTGGGGTTTATATGGTAATGTACTATACGTTTTCAACAACACGTGATATGGAAATGTTCTCATTTGATGTTAATGTCAGCTGTATTTAATGCACTACACTCTCACTCACTGCGCTCTCAGGCCTTTTTGCTAATTTTGTAATTCAATATTTTAACCACACTGTGGTGCCATTACACAGCGACTAGCCTGTTGCATGTGTTGCACTGTGCATAAATAAATATACATCAGTCTATACACACACACACACACACATATATATATATATATATATATATATATATATACACACACATGTATATATGGATGCACAGTGACACTTTCACACCCACAGTTGTCTTTTGAACTTTTATCTGGTTTTACGATTGGGAGGCAAGCCTTGAAGTTGCATTAACGTCTCCTTCCTGTTGTGTCAGTAAAGGCAGTCTTCATTGAACAAACTGATTTTTGTTACAATTTGGAACTGGTTTCTCGAGCAGAGTTGTAATCTTCCTTTGTTCAGCCTCAGCTCATGGTATCCTCAGTGGGCCCGACTTCACCTCTGCCATGTTACAATAACTCCTGACATGCCTGAGTGGGTATGTGTCCTTCCTCTGTGTTGGTTCATAGATTTATTAAACAAGTCAGGCTTTTTTCACCCATACAGAAACACCGTCATCGGGGACCGGGAACTGTGAACAGTGTACCCACACATGTGATCAGGATCAGTGTGGTAACATAAGTCGATGGAAAATATAGACACAAGGTGGCACTGTTGCACAACATTTAATTAATTTTAAAAGTTGAAATGCAACAGTCTGTCAGATGTAAGAAGGTATTGTGTTAACATCACACCTGAACTGAGAGCTGGTACATGTATATGTTGTGGAGTGAGTGCTTTCCTCTATGCATTTAAGCGTATCCTCCAGGATCCTTTTGACTGGTCGCAGGGAGCAAACAAAGGAAGGAACTGGCTTTACTTGTTAACCTTCTCCTTAAGTGTTTTAACACGCTCTGGTTGCTTCCAGCAACTTTGTGAAACTTGTTGCAGTTTAAACATTTCAGAAGGGTGTACTAAATACTTTTTAACAAAACACATTGTTTATAATGCGGTGACCTTATGAAGCTTAGGTTATGTGGGTGCTCTCTTTCTGAGCGTTTTTGTAACAGAATTAGTTTGAAGACCGCTACCATTGACCTTGTCCAACTGTGGACAGAGAGCCATGACTCACGTTCACTTGTGTTAAACATGCACAGCAAGATGTCCTCATTTCGGCTTTCATCCAATTACTAAAAAGGCTTGAGCCACCAGGTTTTGTATGCTATGTATGAATGTATGCTATGAACAAAAACATTGAAATGAACAAAAGCTATATCCCGTCCGTCAGATAATTCTAAACTCTTGTGTGATTTTCTGCAGTGTAGGAGCTGATACTGTATGTATAATGCTCTGTTTCACTCAACCTCCCTCCCCCACCCTCATTTGCTCTCTGCAGATGTCTTATAATTTGATTTGCTCACTCAGGACAGGTCACCGGAGGAGATGCTGCAGGAATGGTTTCCCTGGCAAAAGCTCATTGGATGCAGATGGAGATGTGGGTCGAAGAAGGTTAGTTTTGAGAAGAAGAAAAAATCTAGTCTATTGATGCACCTGTTTAATATGCACATCTCTCTGTTACTCACCAAAACAAATCATCACCACAGACTAAGGATATGAGTACACCAGTGCAAAAGTAGGTTTTTGGAGTTTTGAGGTATTCAAAAGTATGTCGATATGTACAGTATACATATAGCTCTGCTGTCATTGTGTGATATTCAAGTTGGAGGGGCCTGATTATGTGATTTGAACCTTGAGCATCTGCGGGAAATATATTTTCACTTCTTTCTTTTTTTCCTCACAACTTTCTTGCTATGTGAAGGTTTTGTTTAAATGCTGGTGCAATGTACCTTCACAGTGGGTCACACAAAAGTTTGCACAAGTTGAAAATACCATAACTTGGGGGACACTAATAATCATCGCATCAATCTCATCATTTGTTGTGGTCTAACAATGCTAACAGAGCTGGTCCTGGTGAGTACCAAAAAGTCATAATCCGTTATTTAGCTCTGCATAATCAGTGGCTGTGTTTATATAATATCGAACTGGCCCCTAACTGACATGGAGGTCCTGTCCTCAGTGGGCTCTTAGGTGATTTTGGCAACCTGTGAATTACATCCAGCATTAAGTAATTGTTTAGATCAGTGTTTTTCACACCGGCATCCCCTTATCCCTTATCCCAGCCCCTTACTGCCCCCCATGAAATAAAATGTTGGTTAATTGTCTTCCTTGAAAGTTAATGTTGCTTATTTCTGTGTTCTATCTTCAAACAAAAGCCGGTCTATCATTGAAGTCCAAATAAGACAGTTATATTAATTTGAACAGTTTGAATATAATTAGGCAGGAATAATGAAAGTCAATGGACACCAACTGTCATTAAAGGCAACAAAGAATGAACAACGAAAAAGAATTAGGCCGGGGATTAACAGTTTGGATTAAAGTCAAAAATATTTTCTGTCTGATACAAGCAGGAAGACCAGACTAGTAAGTTTTAACTTGTTTACTCATTAATACTTTTAGATATTCATGTCCATCAAAAAGGAATGCAGTTAGTTTTAGTGGTTAAATCCCCTAATCCCTAATTTCATGCTTATAAACCTAAACGCTATTTCACAAACTTCCTGATCGTACATTCTCGCAGATGGTACCGTTGGATGCAGAAGGGTATGTATTAGGGTATACAGTGGGGACATAGCCAGTTCTGTCAGACCTTCCTATCAAAAGTTATTCCAAAAAGGTGTTGTCCTGGAGTGGTTTACATCCCCTAACCCAAACCCAATTCCCTAAACCTTACCCTAACGCAATCCCCTAACCCTAACCGCAACCTTAACCCAATCCCCTAACCCTAACTCATATTGTACCGTTGGATGCGGAAAGGGCATAAATAAGAAAATCGATGAGACCTTCCTATTAAAATATATTCGCAGAAAACGTAATCCCCTAACCCTAGCCCTAACCCTAACCCTATTCCATAACCTTAACCCTAACCCAATCCCCTAACCCTAACCATAATCCAATTCCCTAACCCTAACCTTAGCCCAATTCCCTAACCCTATCGCCTAACCCAAACCCTAACTCATATGGTACCGTTGGATACGGAAAGGCCATAAATGGGGGGTGGAGCAAAAAATAAAGTCGATGAGACCTTCCTATCAAACGTTATTCACAGAAAATACAATGCAACGTTTTGACCCTAACCCGAACCCCTAACCGTAACCCTTACCCTACCCATAACCCTAACCCAAAACCTAACCCAATCCCCTAACCCTAAACCTAACACTAACCCAATCCCCTAACCACATCCCCTCGCGGATGGTACCATAGTGGTGACATATTCAGTCCAGGTCTGTAGGACCTTCCTATCGAACTTTATTCCAAAATATGTTGTCCTGGAGTGGTTTAAATCCCCTAACCCTATCACAACCCCCTAAACCAATTCCTTAACCAAAACCCCCAACCCAATCCTTTAACCCGATCCCTAAACGAGAGTGTGTGTTGCTGTGTGTATGTATTATCTGATGGATGAACATAATATAGGTGTAAAAAAGTTGACTAAACCACTCACAACTCAATAAAAGTGGTGATTTAAAAAAATGACGTAAAAAAATGTTTATGTTCAAATGCCTACCGTGGAGGATACCATAAGGCCTCGAAGCGTTCAAATGTACAACACAATATATATATGAAAGATGAAAATTGTAAATGGGTAAGATTTGAGTTGAACACAATATGAGGGTTAAAACTGTCAAGGCAAGTAAAGTGCATAAATATGTGAACCCCCCCTGCTCACCGAGTGGATTAAAAAAATAATAATCATCAACTTGGAGGACTTGTCAAATTCCAGACTTGGATTTAGATCGGACTGTGAAGATTAGACATAGTTGGAGAAGAATTAGGAAGGCTCACTATTTGTTTGCCACCCACTGAGCCGGTCTCATGATGTGTGCATGACCAGGCTTTGTACATCTGAGCTGCGTGCACGTTGCCTTTTGTTGTCGCGCCCCCGGTGCGCGGCCGGCGCGGGCCGCGGAGCCGAGGCCGTTCGGCCGCACACAGGCTCCTTTCACCAGCTGCTCTCCACACCGTCCCCCGGTGTCCCTCAGCCCGGCTCAAGCCGAGCGGAGGCACGTCCGCACCGCGGCCGCCTCTGGTGTGAAACACACCAGGCGAGAAAAAAAAACCCGCAGTTACTCGGTTACATGAGTCATTTTTCTCTTGCGTACATGTTTACGCAATTACGCACAGGAGTGTGTGTGTGTGTGTGAGAAAGAGGAAACGGAGAGCAGTTGGACGTGACTGAGAACTTGTAGCTCCTTCTATAAAGGCACACAGAGGAGCGAACGGTTGTCCTGAGCAGGTCTGGACAAGACTCTGAGATACTGGATATACATAGAGACTCGCACCACATTCCGGTAAAGAAACATTTTATTTCAATTCGACGTGCTGATGCTTTTCTTTTGTCGGGGGTGTCATTATGATGCCATTTGGTTATTAGGCGCCAGAACGGACGCCCGCACTGTTACCTTATTGGAACAGAAAGAGTCCGGTGCGACCTTGTTAACCAGTAAAATGTGTGCTCTGCCCCTTGGAGCAGCATCACCTGTGGATCCACCATGTGGACCAAAGTCTCTGACATGGTGTTTCTTGTCTCCGTATTAAAGAGACCAACACAAGCACAGCCACAATCATTCAATTTGAAGAGAGGGAATAACATCATTTGGAGGGAGGGAGAGGAAGAGAGAGAGAGAGAGAGAGAGGTGAATGAGTGGAGAACAGAGGGAGGGGTTTACCGTCATTCTGAACACTGTCCGACTTCAGTCCGTTTAATTCAGTGAGACCAGAAAAGCCCTTCAGCTGAGTCCATCAGGTCTGTAGTCCATGGTGCTGAGTGTAGGGAATGGTAAATATGCCACGGTATCCATTTTAATCGTCTTACCCGCCGCAGATGTTTCATTTCTTGAACAACTATTTACAGAAAGCCGTGTGAATGTTTGCTACAGGGTTAACACGAGTGCTCCCTGTTTGTTTCCAGGTCTATTCTGCTGCCTGTCGGCCTGTCTGAGGGGTGTGTCCACACGGAAACAGTACAAGAAGCCTCAGGTCGTGATCTGCAGTTTTCCTCAGAGAATCTTCTGACCAGCGGCGAAGATGGAGCGGATGGAGGATGAGAGGGTGAATATAACTGACGCATAACTCGTCCTTCTGTGTGGCTGGCCGGTGTTGCTTTCTCAAAAGAAAATCTTTGGGACCCCTCCATACATCTAGTATTGCTGCACATTTTTGCAGGTCCATGTTAAACGCGCATTTCATTTGTCTGCTTTCTCCCGAGGCGGGAGTGCTGTTTGATCAAGGCTGTTAATTATGGATTTTTCCTTTCTGGCAAAGGCAGCCACTTGGGACGGTGAGAGGAACATTTCAGGACATGACTAAAAGGGAAAGAAAGGGAGCCGGTAGGGTGGCAAGTTGGAACTTGAGTGTGTTTTAGTTTCTTGTTTATCATTTTATTCTGCTGCATAAGGAGTTGGCAGGAGGTAGTGATGTCACAAGGAGGGACCTAGAGAAAAGAGAAGCGAAGGTTGGCAACTGTTCTAGTCATAGCATTGAACAATAGAAAGTTATTTGATCAAATGATGATTGTTTCTTTTTGCAACAATGTAAAAAATGAAAGAAGAAACACGCGGAAGACATTTTGAGATTACGATTTTTCTTGTGTCAAGCTCCTTTGGCAAACCTTCCTGTGGTTTGCGTTTTGAAACATGTTGCATGGCAGTTACTACATTTTCACGGCTGCAACCTAAGATTTACACATCCGCAGTGTTGGTGTAACTACCAGCCGAACCACTTTCACTGTGTTAGCGTGCCGTACAAAAATGTTTGCACAAAGTGAACATGCATACAAATACATATGCATTTGCTCAAATATTTTCCGTAGAATCAATAGAATTTTGAGTAAGCGGCATGTGGAAGTGAAGATGAAAGTCAGACTTCAGTCTCGCATCATTCTTCTTAATAATGGGAGGGATGATGAAATAATGAAATCCCAATCCTGTTGAAATGCGCGATGTGCGTGTGGTTTGGCTGTGTATGTCTCTAGGTCATTCTTTAACCATACCTGTGAGCAAAACACAATCAAACAAAGTGGAGGGAGTCAAGTTTTGGTTTCAAATGTACTCTTGTACTTGATAAAATAAGTTAAAAGAACAAGACCGCCTCAGGCAGAGGCGTCGCAACGGCGCAGGCAAACTAGGCAATTTCCTAAGGCTGTCAAAAGCGTTTTTTTTTTTTTTTTTGCGTGTAGGGCCCCCAGAGTGTCTTGAAACGTCCCTGGCCCTGGTGAATAATCTCCGTGAACAAACGCACAATTTAACACATCTGAGCATCATCAGCGGGGCTCAGTATGTTTTTTTTTGTTTTTTTTTTTACATAGAAATCATAACGTTATAGTGAACCAGTATACTAATACTACTACGAATTCAAACCAGTACCACAACAGGTCTGTACCGCGTGCGAGTCAACAGCTTCACGGCCTTAACACTGTGTCGTAATACAACGGTGAATGCACAGTGCAGGCATTTTGTCGAAATCTTACTCAACACCGGCATGTCTCTGCAGATGCATCTGAGATGTCGATTTCACGCACGCACGCACACACAAACACGCTTCCATTTGTAATCGTTTCTAATCTAAGCCTCTGAGATGAGACTGTGCTGCACCCATTGCTCTCCTCAGAGCTCTTCTTTGGTAATCTGGTCACAATCAACGATTTCACGCATGCAACTGGAATTCATTCGTTTCTATTTCGAATGAGCAGTATTCTCAATACACTTTTTTCGCTCCTCAATTTTATCATGCATTTCTACCAGAGTGCAATTTCCTCCCCCCTACGTTATCATGTCTGTACCATTTCCTGTTTCCAGAGTGCAAACAAAAAACATCACACTGTCACATTTGTTGGAGCAGTACCTTGTTTCATTCTGATTCTGCTTTTGGTAACTCGATGGGCACCTGGTACAAACAGCCCTGAATACCGTGTGCTAAAAACATATTTATGCAGATAAGGAACGTGAAGTTCTCTGTTTCATCTCAGTAGAACAGGAAAAAAAGGGGAGGCTGCCGAGCAGATGAAAGCACGGACAGTTCCATTCAGGGCAGGGAGACTCGGGGAGTTTGTTCAGAGTGACCACCTTGTCTGAGGAATGTATTTTATCTTTCTCTAGTGTGATATCCTGTACTGTAAATCCGTGGGACCAAGCTCACTGCGTACGCCCTTGTCCAACTTTTGTTGCTTTCTGACTCGATTGCGACGAACACTCGACACAAAACAACGTATAAATATGCTCGTGGGCGTCATGAATGTTTCTTTGATGTTGGGCTGTGAGTCGAGTGTGGAAACAGCCGCAGATTTTGAAAGCAGAGGGATTTGACGGGATGATGGGAATGGCTCACCTCTCATTAATTGGCCTGTTTGGATATTAGCTGGCTACCGTGAGTCTCTGGAAGCATATAAAAACCTTTGCAAAGTCATCAAGTCAAGTCAATTCAGTCATTGGCATGAATGTGAAACTTGTAAATTGTCCAACGCAAACTTTGATTGTGGGTGTTTTGGGGGCATGACACCACCCCGTGCGGCTGGGAACGTTAGCCAAACCACTTACTGCGTTCGGTTCTGCTTGGTTGGATACTTTTACGTATTGCAGATTTCCCCCTCCCCTGCCATGCCAGGGATTAATGTCAGGTGTATTAGCTTGTTGTTGGGAGCTAAACCCACTTTAATTCCCGCAAAACCGGCAGGAAAGAAAAGACCCACAATAGGATTCGGCCTTATTCTCTCAGCGTGTATTTGGCTGCTTAACGGAGAAATACCACAGGGCTGCAAATCATTGGAGCCGGTGCAGTGTTGTGGTGCGCAACTTTCCCAGCGCCGCTGGGGGCCTGCGGTCCCCGACGCAGCCCGCCGGACGCAGGGTAGGAGAGCAGATATAGAAAAGGCTCATTGTGTGTGCGCGATAGCCAGTGTCACCATAAACAACAAGAGCTTTGTAGGCCCAGGGACAGGCCATGTTCACCACACAGACTGAGGGCAGAATTGTGCATGAGCCGCACCTACTCATTGTTTTAATCAGCTTCATTTCTCTCTCTCTCTTTTTTTTTTTTTTTTTTTTTTTTTTTTCCCCCCAACAGCCTAAGAAGAAGGTGACCTTGTACCTTCTCTACTGTGTTGGAACAGCAGTCATCGGCTCACTGCAGTTTGGCTACAACACTGGGGTCATCAATGCTCCAGAGCAGGTGTGTGTCTCTGTGTCTGTGTGTGTGCATGTGTATTTGTGTATTTGAATGCGGGAGTGCATGCCACACAGCTGGATACATTCTTGTGATGAAAGTTTAGTCTTTTAGTCTTTTTAGTTATTTAAGGGGGGGGGCGTAATTCCTAGATTAATAATAGATGCAATACCACATCATCTTTCAATTTCCGGGTATTAATATTGCAGTAATCTTTGACCGTGACATAAAATGAAAGACAATTTGTGCAGCATTCTTTTTCCCCTGTGTCCAATGTCAGGTTCAGTCTTTGTAAGTAGGTCTTCTCCGATCTAAATAGGATTATGGAGGCAGTTTTTTTTTTACAAAAAGAAGCTTCAGCGCCCCCATGTGGTTATCTTAAAAACAACAACTCTGAAATAGTTTTTGATCCCAAACCACATAAGATCTTTTTTTTTCCCATTTGCAGTCCCCTCTAACCTCGGCATTCTTTTTGACAGAAACTGCGTACGTTTTTCGCGAATGTGTCCATGGAGCGCAACGGGGAGCCGTTCACCCTGGGAACAAACACCATGGTGTGGAGCTTGGCCGTGGCCATCTTCAGTGTAGGAGGCATGGTCGGGTCCTTCTCTGTCGGAGCCATGGTCAACAAGTTTGGCAGGTTAGAGCAAAAGCAACAATTACACAGAATTAAATGGAAATGGCACCAATTCCAGTTCCAGCCTCTCAAACGTGTAGATTTGCTACTTTTTGTTCTTAAATCGAATTTCTTTGCCGACAGGATTGGTAGTTGAAGGAGTCCAGACATTTGAACTCTTATCACATCACACTTAATGCCATATTGACTATAACTATGTGCACATTTCGCAGCCACTTCTCTTCATGCTTACTAACTCACTTTCCTTTTTTCACCGTTGCTCCTCACCAGGCGTAAGTCCATGCTGCTGTCCAATACCCTGGCTCTGCTCGGCGGCCTCCTGATGGGGCTGTCGACCGTGAGCGGCTCTTACGAGATGGTCATCATCGGCCGGTTTGTCATCGGCGTGTTCTGCGGCCTGTGCACGGGACTGACGCCCATGTACCTGGGGGAGATCTCTCCCACCGCTCTCCGAGGAGCCTTCGGCACTCTGAACCAGCTGGGCATCGTGATCGGCATCCTGGTGGCACAGGTATGGGGGTTGTGGGGATTGATGCTTTTTTATGTGGATAATCTTCTAAAAACGCGAGTGCAAAGCATGATACATTAACACCGTTCAGAGTCATCTTCAGCAATGACAACATCTCATTTGGAGCCCCAAAAAATTGGAAAATAAAATAGTCTCTGACGACCTGTTAACTCGAAGCTGCGACGTAGAAGAATTTCCACACACAGAAATGAACTGAGCTGAACGCTTCCGTTTCAAATACTTCCTGTTGATGTTAGGTCTTTGGTCTGGAGTTTCTGCTTGGCTCGGACACCTTGTGGCCTCTGCTGCTGGCTCTGACCGCCTTTCCTGCCGTGCTGCAGAGCATCATGTTGCCCTTCTGCCCTGAGAGCCCCCGCTACCTGCTCATCAACCTCAACCAGGAGGAGGAGGCAAGAAAAGGTCAGTTTGGACACAGGCGGCATCAGCTTTTGAAGAGACGGAATCTGGAGCGGCTCTTGGATTTTTGACAATCTGCGGACTGAAGCGTGTCCGGTGACGCTCCGTGGCTTTTTTGGATTTAGGAAAATGTCATCATGTTACCTGTCATGCCAAGGAGCTCGCAGCCGCTCTTTTACTTCACAGTAGGTTGTCATTGTAACGCACTGACCTCCGTTCCTCCGCCCCCTTCTTCTCCACACAGCGCTGGTGCGCCTGCGCGGCACTGAAGATGTGAACGACGACATCCAAGAGATGAAGGAGGAGGGCATGAAGATGGCCATGGAGAGGAAAGTGACCATCCTGGAACTGTTCCGCTCCAAGAACTACCGTCAACCAATCATCATCGCTATCGTCCTCCAGCTGTCTCAGCAGCTGTCTGGCATCAACGCCGTAAAGCGCTGGTGCGCCTGCGCGGCACTGAAGATGTGAACGACGACATCCAAGAGATGAAGGAGGAGGGCATGAAGATGGCCATGGAGAGGAAAGTGACCATCCTGGAACTGTTCCGCTCCAAGAACTACCGTCAACCAATCATCATCGCAATCGTCCTCCAGCTGTCTCAGCAGCTGTCTGGCATCAACGCCGTAAGTGGACATCTTATCTCACCAGGGAGCCCAGTTCCGTGATGTAATTATCGAATCTCTAGTCACATGATAAAAAAAAAAAAATGAAACACAAATCTTTAAAGGAGTATTCAGTGAAACGATACAGGCCATGTTAGATTGGAGGTTGGAAGCCTTCCAACCTCCGAGGGTCAATGGAGACACCGTGGCATTTCAAAGGTGTTGTGTTGATAAGGTTGTGTAATTAGAGCGTTGTGTCGACGGTCGCTGGGTCTGACCTGCGGCTAAAGGCCGCAGCATCGATTGGGCCCTGACAGACACATTATCACGGCCTGTGTCACTCGCTGGGAAATCAGATGATAGACTTTTACATAATGCAACCTGTATAGATTTGGTGCTTTGTAACGTTTCCAAGTTAGGGCTGCACAAATCAATAGCAGATTCACCCCCCCCCCCTTTCTGCTGTTCAACTCATTTGTCATGTATTTGCTTGTCGTTTAATAAACTCACTGAATATAAAGTCAATCCTGATAGTAATGTTTTCTCTCAACCCCTCCTCTCAGGTCTTTTACTACTCCACAGGCATTTTTGCCACTGCTGGTGTAACCCAACCCATCTACGCTACTATTGGAGCTGGAGTCGTCAACACGGTGTTTACGGTTGTCTCTGTAAGTGTCTGACAAACCTGCTTTATGTCTCAGGAAAGGTTTATATTGTGTCAATTCATCGAAACCTTTTTTTTCCGCCAAACCAGCTCTTCCTGGTTGAAAGAGCCGGACGAAGGACCCTGCACCTGATTGGATTGGCTGGAATGGCCATTTGCGCCATCCTTATGACAATCGCGCTCGCTTTAGTGGTACGTGATTCCACTCGTCCTGTGACTTTTTGCTCATGAAGACAAAATGTCTCCCTAATGTTCCTGCACTTTATGACCGTATCCTCCTTGTTTCTCTCTCTCTGAACAGAATACCAACCCGTCCCTAAGCTACATGGCCATTGTGGCTGTGTTCGGCTTTGTTGCCAGTTTCGAGATGGGCCCAGGCCCCATTCCCTGGTTCATCGTGGCTGAGCTCTTCTCCCAGGGGCCCCGACCTGCGGCCATGGCTATCTCTGGCTTCTCCAACTGGACGGCCAACTTCTTGGTGGGGCTGGGTTTCCTGAAACTGAAGGTATGGACACATTAACCATCTTCGCGGACGAGTAGGTCGAGCTTCATTTCCAGGTTATCCCGTATATCTAACAGCTCTCTTCTCGTAACCCAGGAACTCTGCGGCCCGTACATCTTCATCATCTTTGCAGTCCTCCTGGTTCTGTTCTTCATCTTCACCTTCCTGCGCGTGCCTGAAACCAGAGGTAGAACCTTTGATGACATCGCACAGGGATTCGCTGCCACTGCTGCTAAACCCGGCCACTCCCCTGTGCCTGCAGCAGCGGCCGACGGCCTGCCGGACGACAAGGACCGCGCACCCATGTCTCCCACAGAAAAGGTTCCCATGGTGGGTCTTCCCGTAGAGAATGCATGAGCCTTTTTCGGAAAAAGCCCACTGCGTGTATTTACGCCGGAATCTTTTTTTCATGTACGTATTTAATGTACCTTCCTTGAATGTAATTCGGTGTTTTTAAAGGTCCCCACTGTTACACATGCTAAAACAATTGACAGAAGTCCCCGTAATCCTGCTTTAAAACACGGGCCAAGCCTAACTGAATTACTAGTACTTAATGTTTGTTGATATTCCCCGTGCCAGCTCTGTGCGTATTGATCCATGTAAGAGGATCAACATATGTTCAGAGTTCAGGTCTTCTGCGACCCCCAGTGTTAAAAGGTTGCTGGATTTAGGAGGGGGTTTATGTATTGAGGTCAAGCTTGAAAAGCCGGTTTTGGAGTGCAGTATTTTGACCCAAAAAACAGACTGACCTGGTGTCGCGTCTGCGCGACTGATGTGCCTTGCAGCCACGGAGCGGGAGCCATGTTGTCCCGTGGTGGTAGACGGATGCAGGAGCCTTGGCCCTGTCCTCCTACAGTGGACAAGAAAACACTGACTATAGATTTTAATAATGTATTTTAACATGTAACGTGTGTAAGTTGAAAGCATGGGGCGGAAGGGCGGATCAGGCGTCGAGATGATGGAGGACAAGATAGGAAATAGGGGAGGGGCAAATACAGAAAGTAGCGGCAACGCCACAAAAAAGGATGCAAACCGTTTTTAAAACCCAAAAGAAGAAGAATATATGCATGTTGACATCATCAACAGGATGCGTGTACGTGTGCATGTTATTGATAGTCAGGAGTATGTGTGCCGATAAAGAAGTGGGTCCATCACAGCTATATAATTCGGTGGCTTCACACGTATTGTATATATGAGAATGAGGGGTGTTCCAGCACTGTCGAGTCGTAACGCAGTCTCTGTTTTACAACTTCAACATTCAGACGTAAAAAAAAAAACTCAGGTGGTTCTTTGTGTTATTGTATACGGCCCCCCAACTGTTATAGCATACATTACTGTACTTGAAACGCATGAGAGCGCAACTACAAGCTAACGCGTCACAGGTCATGATTTCAAATATCTTAGAAACTAAAGCAGTATTACAAGTACACTGATAACTAAATCACAACACATGTGCTCAGCTCAGACAAACATTGGCCGTGCGACACGGTGAGACTGAATTAAAAACACTAAATTAACTATTTATTTCAGTGGTTAATGCCCAGACATGTTTTATCAAAACTATTCGAGTCCAATCATCGGAAATCGCGTGTATATATATATATATATATATATATATTTAAAATCTCTAGTTGCTGCACAGCATACTTGCTTACAAATGTGTCAGTGTTTGCACGGTGGCATCTATTGAATGTGTGCACACTTACAACCACGCACTTTCAAACGTGAGCTAAGCTTTTTTTTTTTTTTGATGGTTTGTGAATGTGTCCTGATCTCCATGTAAATATGTGTTTATGTGCTCTGAAATGACTGCGTTCGGTCACTGTAGCTCATTGCTTTTCATGATACAGCCACTCGTTTTTCTTGCCTCTCGGAAATCCAGTTACTTCCGTTTATGCCACTGGGCTGCTTTGCACTTCTCCCCAATATGCGCATCCCAAAATATGTATATTTTGCTCTTTTGTTCTTTTTTTTTTTTTTTTTTTGTGGGAAAACAAAATGAGAGACGATGGCAGTTGTGTGTACGGGATTCGGGGTAAGAGTTGACCTTTACTGTTTTTCTTTAGTGTTACTGTTGCTGCTGTAATAACGTGAGTGGCACTGGTTTGAGCGACTAAAAACAGAATAAACCTCTACCTTTTGGGAAAATGAGTGACTTGAATCTTGAGCATAAACAGTCTCTGTGTGACGCCATGGCAAGTTGTCATGAATGTTTAATGTGTCCATGGTGAAAGTGCGAGAGGCTTTTGTCTGGTACACAGTCTTGCATTGTGGCAACTCTTGTTTCCTTTTTCTGCACCACAAAAAAACAACCTCAGCAAGTTGCTCACTCATACGCCGTGGAGCTTACTATCACTGAACCGCTGAAATAAAGCCGTGGGTAAAAAAAAAAAAACATCCCCCCCCCACCCCAGCCCGGTTGAAATTATACATTCATGGCCGGGGTTGAATGTTATGTTGTAGGAATGCCTGCGTGAGAAGGAGTCATGAGGTTAGACATCCTCTACGTGCCGCCCAGCTTCAAAAGCCACGGAAACACATGTGGAGTTGCAAGGGAATATTTACCTCGTTGAGTAATTCCCTTGAGAATGCAATGTGTACTTTGCTTTTTGAAAAATGATTCCAATACGACACAGGCCTTTGCTGTTATTTTGAAAGTGTAGTGTCTCAAGTACTGTGAACTGCAAAGGCTGTTGACGAGAACAGAGGCTTACAAATGAAACGGGCTCAGGTCTAGGGTTAGCAGTTACCGCTAAAAGAGAGAAATGTTTTTTTCCGCGCATTATGCCTTGTTGAAGCACAGAAGAAAAATGTATTTGCGATTTTTTTTTAATTCCCCGCTTAATGACTTGAGGAGCACCCCTTCGCTTCCCCTTTTCACATTTCCGTCTGTACGCCGGCCTCCCCGAGCAAAGAGCCGAGGGTAAAGGGCCCCCGGGCCGGCTGGGAATGGGGCCATCTAACTGTGTCAAGCCAATGGGCAACATCTCCCTGCAAGAGTCTACTGAAGTTTTATTCAATGCAGTGAACTGGGGCATGAAAACCCATCAACAAGCTGCAGTGCTGCCGTCTGACCAGGGAGTGGCGTGCACAGACCGGAGGGGTGTGTGTGTGTGTGTGTGTGTGTGTGTGTGTGTTCAGCTCTGTGTGCTTCTGGATATGTGTGTCTGTCGGTGTGTGTGTGTGTGTGTGTGTGCGTGTGGCTGTGTATGTGCCTGGATGAGCAATGAGAGAGAGAGAGAGAGAGAGAGAGATAAGGGAGGGGGAGAGGGGGAGAGGGGGGGTGGGGGGGTGGGCAGTCATATGAAGGATGGAGGGCAACCAGAAATGTGGCCATATTAAAATGTTTGAAGAATTTGGGTCCTTTTTTCACATGCCACAGCTTGAAAAATGCAAGTTAGCGCGGTGCGCAGACGTGTGAGGGATGCCACAGTCCTAACGCACATCCGTACGACCCTGTTAGACATGTCTAGACAGCACTTTTAAAGACTAGCCAAACTTGTTTATTAATTTCTCCACCTCTCTCTCTCTCTCTCTCTCTCTCTCTCTCTCTCTCTCTCTCTCTCTCTCCCTCGCTCGCTCTCTGTCACTCTCCCTTGTTTGTTGACTCTTCATTTCTTTCTCTTTCTTTGTTTCCTTCAAAGAATGAAAGAACCCTCTCCCACTCCCCGCTTCTCCATCTATCTGACCCCTTTCTCTCCTCCTGTCTCCCTGACAGCAGTTTTTTGTTTTGTGTACTTCCTCCTCCCCTGGCAGCCCGCTTATTGTATTCACCGCTCTGTAAATATTTTTCTCCTTCCATCATCCATTCATCCATCCACCCCCTCATCATCTCTCTCTCTCGCTCGCTCTCTCTCTCTCTCTCTTTCTCTCTCTCTCTCTCCTCCAGATAAAGGGAGCAAACAGACTCCACCCCCTTTCTCACCCCCCTCTCCCGCTCACTTGCTCTGTCTGTCATACACTCTATCTCCCTCTTTCTCTCTCTTTCCCTCCCTCTCTCTCTCTCTCTCTCTCTCGCTCTCTCTCTCTCTCTCTCTGTCAGTGTCATTCTGAAGTGGAGATGTGGAGGGTGTTTCTGTCTCTCTGTCTGTTTTTCCATCCCAACTCAGCGGAGGAAGGTGAGGACTAAACTTTTAATGGAATTTATTCACATTCAATCTATGCTTGAATGTGTTGGCATGTGTGTGTGGGGTGGCTATGGCATGAAGGAGAGTTTACACGGCCCCTTTTCATCATGTGCTTCAACTGAGTCCGAAAGTCAAAGAGTGGGGCTCGCTGGGAATTCTGGGCAATTTTAAAATGTGCGAAACTGCGGCCACGAAAAGTCACGCCGCTGAACCCGGACAAAGTCCAATTCAACCTGAATTTTGGGGCGCTCCAGTCTGGGACCCCCTGAATTTATTTGTACCTTGCTCCCCACTCCAACAGCTCTGTGCGTGTCAGTTTTGTGTGCTCTATTGTGTGAATATGCACGGACATGCTCGTGTGAGCCTCTGTGACAGCACATTAGACATACTTTGTTGGCATGGAAGTGCCAGGTGCGTGCCGGGGCCTATCGAGCTCCTGCAATAAAAGGATATGGAAATAAGGATGAATGAATAATTCGATGCATTACCCAATTCTCTTTGACTATGGGGTCTGCAACTCCGCCGGCCCCTTTGACTCTCATGATCCCATGAACGCAGCAGCTCCCCTTCAGTTTAGTCACGAGAACCCCTCCATTTCTTTGGTCCTTGTCTCCATGCTTTGTCTACATATGTAACATTTTTATGTGTCCTAGTTATTTGCAAGAGTGTGTGAGCAAGTGTACACATGTGTGTGAGATAGACGTTGGCAGGCTGTTTGGAATAAAAAGCGACTCCATCCATGGAATGTTCTGTTAGATCAGGGTGCGCTTACGTGAGAGAACTGGTAATCATTTCGAAACTGCCTTTATAAAAGTATGTGCGTGTACATCTGTACATATGAATGAGCGTGTCTCGTTGTAGACGCTTGCGTGCTTAAATCTCTGCCTATACATAACTCCCGCTTCTGCATCCTGTCCCCCAGCACTTGAGGGGGTTAGGGCCGTCAGCATGCATGCAATACTTTCAAAGGAAAGCGCTGCACCTGTTCACGCTCATCTCCCATTAAACTAAAGTTAATGGGAGATGTGCGTCAGTAATGGCCTGTAACAGAGGTAACTTATATGTGAGCCTCATGCCACAGATTTGAGCTGCGTCTGTAACAGATGGCCTGGACTAAGATGAGACAGAATGACAGAGCGGTAGAGAGGCTGGACAGTGTTACTGGCCTACTGACTCTGTGTAATAATTGAAATAGAGCTCTTCATAATACAGTATTAACCCACTAGCGCGGACGTCTCTATAAATCCACATAAATTGAAGTATCTAGTTGTGTGATGGAAGGAGGATTTGGCGTCTGCCGCAGATTTGATTGCACTAAATGACATGTACGTCTGGAATCACAATGGCTGGGTGTTAACTGATACTCTATGTTTTTACTGTCTGTCCTCCTGTTGTTTCTCGTCTTTCTTGTAAATGTGTGTATCCTGTAGCTCGGGCAACCCTGCTCTTGTCTGGTGTGACACCGCAGACCATAAATAACTGCAATTTCCCCCCCAAAAATCTTGCATTTGAGTGAAGGAATGCAAAAGCCAGTTTGCTGCGTCTATGAACGCTGACAAACAACAGAGTGTTTGAGTGACAGAGCATTTGTTTTATCACTCTCGAACGGCGTCTGCGTAAGTGATGATGCATTCACCCACATGCATTGTCGTAGGGAGGTGTTGATGTGAAGCCACCTGGCTGGCCTCTAAATGGTCGGATGGGTGTCGAGCATTGCATATTCACATTGGATTAACACACTGCCCTGAAGGCGAGGCCTGTGCATGGGAGGCGCACCTGATGCCCCCAAGCTCTTCGTGGACGAGCGGAGCTGCAGTGATGCTCACCGAGCTATGAATATCCAGAAATTAACCTTGTATCATTAGTGAAATGTACCTATGTCATATCCTGCAAAGTTAATCTCATCGGACTACGGCCGAGAGGCAACAGGTACACTGTGTATCCTAAAATAATTGAAATAGGGATTAAAACATGAAAAATTAAAAGGGACAATTTGTATGTGTCTCACATTCTCAGTTTATTTTAGTTCCACAGTTGTTGCTTCATACCTGTATGAGGCGTAGCATTAATAAAGGCGGAACTGATCTCCCGGTGCGGTGGTCCGCAGGTAATAATTAATTGACGCACGTCACGCTCTTCGCGTGCCGGACGTAGGAATGCCGCATGGCACACAACCACGCTAACGAGGGACCATATTTTATTGAAAAATGAAAAAGGGACGCAACGTTCCGGTGTCAGTCCCTTCAACTTTGAAGGGCTCTACAAGGTACTTTGATTTATTTAAGATAGTTTACGGGGGGGAGCTGCAGGTTTTCTGTCTGCATGTGTGTATGTGTGTTAGCTTGGGCGACGGGATGTATGCTGTTTGTTACACATACACATATACATATCTGTTCTAATTTAAACCCAGTTCTCACAGGTTGGTCTGGTGAAGAATTAAACCCCAGTTTTTTAATACAGTCCCTGTACGGGAGGGAGCTAGACTAAGTAAAACGTTGAATCCATTGAAGGACTTTTTTTCAATTGTTGTTCAGATTCTGTAATTTGGTTGCACACTTTGTGGCTTGCTCCACCTCTGGTTATGTGTACATGTGAGGGGGGGAGGGGCATGTTGATGTTCTCACTCTGAGGTCACCTGCGCCGTCTTTCCTGCTGTTACTTGTTTCTGGCTTTAATTGGGTGTTAATTAGGCAGATTAGCGTCCTTAGCCTGGGTGTTATAAGCCGTGTCTTTTTGGGGACATGATAAATTAGAGGAAATGTGATGGGAGAATAAATGTCATGCTTGTCACAGTGGGGGAGCAGCAGGACGAATGCCACTAAACGGCCCCGAAAGGCTTCCTGCTCTCATCCGACCTGCACTCAGCATCTCCGTCATTCATACTACAGTGAATGGAGACCTGAAAGCCGTTTTTCTTTTTAGCTGTGTTATTAAAATGTGATTTTAAAATTAAGGTATATCATTTAGGGACGCTGTAAAGAATTTAGGCCACTTATTCGCACATATCTGAAAGGTGTGCGAGACCGCCAACCAAGATTTTGCCTGGTGTCGGTCAGTGTGGTGGCAGAAAGCATCACAGAGAACAGGTCTGTGCCAACAGGCAATAAGTGAGAGCCAAATAGGACTGAAAGGTGAACATGTGGTATGGACCGCTGTGACACAGGAATGTAGTGTGCAGTTTTGAATTTCATATTAAAGCTGCACTTGGCAGTTTGCATGCCAGCCCTGACCAAAAGGAGCCAGAGCTGTGTTTGATTGCCGAAGGCTTCACTACTGAGAAATTACACAATGAGATTACAGGCTGGTCAAGCTGATCTCATCTCAGGTTTACATTCCTTCCTCAGGGTGGCTGTTGATGGTGAAAAGATGTTACGCAGGTTGTGTCTTAAAAATGTTATTCTTCAGTTCCTCTTCACAGATACTGTAAACTCTCAAACACCCGTAACGCATCGCTGCACTTCAGTGAACTATTGATTAAACGGATGGCAACTGTTTCCCCAGTGGCCCCCATGTTGAGATTTTTGGCTAACGAAGCTTTTGTTGGGGGTCATTAAACACTGGGAGTCTGTTAAAGAGAAAGTAAATGTAATGTGTATTGTTATTATTAATGTGAATTATTATCTTTTTGAAAAGGCATTGATTTGATCTCTTTCTCAGCGAGATGGAAAGATTGACACCAGTCTCATGTCTATATTCAAATTTTATAACGGGGCCAGGAGATAAATCACTGTACGCCACGTATACTGTACGTTTAATTTAAACAAGCGATATACATCAGCCTATACTGCACACGGAGGAGCTGTTTTTTTGTGACAGGAGGCTCTGTGTCCCAAAAGTATAACTTTATAATTATTAAGGACCTTGCACCATTCGCACGCAATAAATGTGTCTTCCTTTTTAATTGCTACACATCTTTTTCTGTCTCTTTTTATTGGACTGGACAAGTGGAACACAATGCGTGTCACCCGGTGGATGGTGTCTGAATTTTAAATCTACCTAAATTAATAATAATTATAGTAATGTTGTCTCTCCCTGGTGTTTATATCTCTGCCACAAGTGTGGCCGTTCAGATCAGCTATAAATGCTTCCGACTTCCCACAATGTTGCAAAAGATGTTGTACAAACTATAATAACCCAACCACGTATACACATCCCTAGATGCCAAACTATTAATTTAATGTGCGCTATCCCGGAGCGATCTTACTTTTTATGTTAAGTATGAGCGTATCTTTTCGTGATGCGTCCTCCTATCTGTGCCTGTTGCTGCCTGTTCTGCGTTTCGTGGCAGACATTGCACATTGTCATCCAACCTGGCTTAAGTGCTGTTTGTTGCAGCTGCACTTTCATTCAGTTTAACCGCCACTGAGTTTTTTCGATAACTCCCTTTGACATGCGCATGCTTATTTCTGGAATCGCGTTAATCCCCCTCCTTCCTCTTGCTCCCGCTCTGTCTTGGCGTATCACTCTTTGGCTGTGGTTGTTTGTAATGATGGTTCGGTGTAGGCCATGTCCTTGACTGACTGTCTGTGGGTGGGAGCATCTGGAGCGTATAAAGGATGGGTGGAGATGGGTGGATGAGTGGACAAAAGACAAAATGCGAGCTGACCGCTGCTCAGCATGCTTGCAGGCAATGTGGGAATTTTTGTGTGTGTGTGTGTGTGTGTGTGCGCACAAGTGCGTTTCTGTAACATGCTGTTACCTGTGCACTCAGTGAGTCTTTGCAGGTGCATTTCATTTTTGGTGGCAAACGCACACAGAAAAACACACTCCACTCACCCATACGTGTTTACATTAATGTTAACACCATCGTTCTTTGCTGGGAGGGGCACGCTATGTGCCTGGTGTTCCTATTACCTGAAAAGTGTGCAGTAATGTAGCACGTACATCTGCTCTCACAGAGTGAACAACAGCACTACACTTGGCACTGGAGAGTTAGAGTGTCGGTGCATGCATGGCCACGCGGTGAAAAGTGTCGGACATGGGGAAATAAATGTAGAGAGCGGAAAGAGGGCCATTCAGCTGGAGTGAGCACACTCTAGAGGGGGCTGTCAGGAACCAACGCAGGCCCCCTCGGCACAGCAGAGAGGAGCATTTACACCCACATCGCACAAGAATAGAGGGGAGACGTGTGAAAGAAGCTATTTCCTATGCAAAAACACAATCCTATCACCTTCTCTCTTTCCCTGGTTCAAATCCCTTTCTTTTCTTCTCTTTTGTCCACGCATTTTTTTTTTTTTTTTTTTAAACCTAAGCTCTTCTCAAACAAACTGCATATCTGACATCAATAATGGAGCAGAATATCTTCTTGTTTAACGTACAGAGATGCCTTCGCCGCTGTCACTTCTTAGATGAATAATACACACATGCAGAGAGGGGGCAGATGAGAGGGGACAAGGGACAGGATGGAGGTAGAGGGAAAAAAAAAAGAAAAGGCGAAAGGTATTGAGTATAGTGAGTGAAAGAGTGCAGCACTCAGGTCCAGATTGCAGACTCGGCACTTCTCCCAACTGTCAGGGACAAACTTTGAGTGTCTCGCCCGTCAGATGGGCCAATAACGGAGATGCTGTGGCGCTCTGCGTACATGGGGGGGGGTGCACCAAGAGTTAAATAAAGGGGCTTTTACTGCCAAGTGGACTCGCCAGCAAACGTCCTTCTCTTTTGTCCAAAGCTGTCTCACACACAAGATCCAGTCGTGATGCCTCAGCTCAAGCTGCTAATCCTTGGAAGGTGTGTGCAACGCAGCACTCAGCGCTTATCTTAAGATGTCACGGTGAATTATAGAAAATACTAATGTCACGCAATGAGACATAAGCTCTTTGAACCCCCCCCCCCCCCACCTTCACATAATCCTCATGTACAGGTTTGTCCCGGGAAAGATTGTAGGTGACGTGAGGACCTGCGATCCCCCAGGCCCCGTGACAAGAGGCTAAATAGTAGAGGCATAAATATTAATGTCAAAATAGTTTGTGATCCATTATTTATGCATGACTCTGCCCTGGAGCCGAGGGTTAATTGAATTTGGAGTGACACATTTGCTGCGTTTGTGTGCGTGCGTGTTTCCCCTCTGATGTAAACATGATGGCGCTTAATGAGGTCAGAATACATGATGTGAAAGTGTGTGCGTTTCATGCCAGACGAGTGTATACATGCAATGATTATGTTACTAATCAATGAGCGGTTTTCATGTCATCACACAAAGATTGGCTGTTGTGATGAGAACGAGCACAACACAACCTCAGCGGCTTGTCAAACAAAGCCGGGAAGGTGCGTATGTAATGGAAATTCCTCTGAAAAGCTTCAGACTTCCTGACTTGGTGGATTTAGCCGTCTCCCTGGAGTTGATTTTATCCTGATCGGCTCTGCCAAGCTGTCCCGACATACGTTGCACTTAAAAGTATTTCTTTTCCGATGCCTGTGGCTGCATACAATCTCTGGCTGTCACAGTCAATTTGTATTCTTTTCTCGATACGATTCATATCACTCCCAATCCTGGAGGAGTTCCATGGAACGTGTGTGAATTTAGTGAGACTGACATAAAGACAAGCTAGTGGATGAAAAAAAAAAATGACTAGAGGGAAAGGGGGGCGGGTGTAAAAAGAGAGGAGGGAAATGGAGGATTGGAGGACAGATTTGCCGGGGTCTCCATCTGTGAGTATAATCCTAATAAAAAAATAAAAAAAATCTGTTTACAGCACAGTCAGAGAACAGAGAGGTGGTGTCATCAGCCACAAATGAAACTGTTTTCTCTTTTGTTTGTTTGATTTATTGTGTGCGTGCGTGCGTGCGCCATCTGAGCGTGTCAGTGGTGTTTTAGTGGGATATTGTACATTCCGAAGTCACATCGTGTCACTGTGATGATTGTCTTTGTCTGGTTGTCAAAGGAAGAGCCTCCTTCTCTCTGGTGAACAATCGTGTGACATGAAATGGAAACGGAAAGCATAAAAATTGTACGATGAGGAGAATTATTTATCTGTAAACAGAGGTGGATGCCTTTTGTCTCCATTGCGGGTCTTTAGGTGATTTTTCTTTCTTTCTTTCTTTTTTTGTGCCTGACAAAATCAAACGCTGTATTTTTCTCCATTAACACCATCTGTGTGAGCATCCAGAGGTGAAGTCTGATGTTTTTACCTCTTCCGTGCGCACAACACATTTTGGTCCGTATTTAGTCGTATAAGTGCACAGTGTGGCAGTCTGGTGCGACGGTATACACCATGGTTTTGGAATACTAATGGGAAATTGGAAGGGTTCGGTTTTGTGTGGGAAGCTGCCATGTGTCAGCGCACAGCACTTAGCATTAAAGTCACTTTGTGTGTATGACTTCTTTGCCAGCTTTTTTTTTTTTTTTTTTAAGAGCACTTACACAGAAAAGCAAATTAGGGTAAAATACTCTCCAACACAAAAGTCATATTGTTTTTGTGCTTTTCATTCCAGATCAGTGCAAATGAGCAAATGCTTGTAAAAGAAATAAATATATCTACATGCTCATATATATAAAATAAGAGAAAAGAGAAACTAACGCAAAATGATGAAGGTTCCCCCTTTGGCCAAACTACAAGAAACATCAGCTTGCTAAGTTTCAACAAAATGTGACAGTAACTGTTATGGCCTTTTAAAGTTGGAAAATTTGACCTTTAATCACGGTGCTCCATCAGGTCAATCGGTTACATTTTTTAAACACCAGAACATTGTGCCAAAATGCATCATTACTCACAATCGGTTATTGGGTTTGACAGATGCGCACAGCTGGATCCCTCCCTGATTTTACTGCATGGGAGGGAAAAAAAATCAAAGAGAAATGTTGGCAAATCCTGGACCTGTTCCACCAGCGATGGCTTCCATCTACTTGTGGTGTTCAACCAAAGCACAGAGGGCTGTTTTATTCATTGTAAATGCTTGTTCCAAGTATTACTTAACGTACATTTTTCATGGAGGCGTTGTTTTTTTTTTTCAGATTCGCACAGACGGCGGGTTTTCACTTCTTGAAAGAATACCATGATTAGAAATGTAGCTCCAGTCACATTTCTTTTTCAGCATTCACTCCGTTCTATATTTCAAGCCTTGACTAGATATTTATGGCCATGATTTGAACTCTGCATATGTTGTTTGTCTGTTGTCTTATACCTCGTCTTTGTCTCTTTCTTTCCTGCCCCCTCAGTGATGCTGCTGGACACAACAGAGTCTACATCAGAGCTGGGCTGGACCACCTATCCAGACACAGGGGTAAGCAGGGAGTGGATGGAGTCGCTGTGCTCTGCAGCTTTAAGGGGGCCAACCACGTGCTAATCACATGTTGTGAATGGTCATGTTTTAAGAAGTGTGTTGTGTAATGCCATTGTTTTGATTAAACACAATAATATATCAGGAACTTTCCTGTTGGGTGATTAATATATATATATATATATATTGTTCTTAACTAATTAATCACTGTCTCTGTGAGATGTCAAATGTCAGAATATAGTGAAAAATGTTCACCACCATTTCCTGTATAAGAACTCTGCCAACACTATTCCCGCCCGAAGATTAGGGACAAAGTTGTAGGTTTATCTTGCAGACAGGTTGGCATTTGACAAAGATTGGTGGAGCTTCCAGCAGGTGGTACTCGGCTGGGAATGATCGCTGTCTCCCCTCGCCTTAAGACATCCCAGAGGGCTTTAATGTCATGGCTGCGTTCTCATCCATGAAGGGAACACACTGATTGAACCATAGATCCCCTATTCTTGAGCTGCTTTTTATTTAAGGTTGTCGCTTTGCCTTGAGCTATATAGATACAGTATATGTGTGTGTGTGTGTGTGTGCGTGTGTCCGGGTTACATGTGTGAGTACATAATTGCGCGTGTGTGCGTGTGCTTGCGTGACTTTGCCGGGGTCAGTTCCCGGGGTCAGTTAAATTCACTCATCCGTGAGCGATTGTGGCTCGGCTCTAATATGGCTCATAATTACACTCGTGCGTCGTCTTCATTGTCATCGTCTTAGAAAAAACGACATGTGAGAATGAATAGGACATTACATGTAGGCCTGCTCGTTCTTGTGGAATACATTCTTATGTTTGTTATTCTAAGTCTGTAAGTCTGATTTATATATTTAGAGCGTCATACTTTGCATGAAATGAAAACCATTCACCACTGGCTACAGTTCCATGTTGTCATCTGGAAAAGGACCAAATTAAAGTACAGTAGTCTTTATCCAGTGTCTGGCAGACTCACACACACACATCAAGTTGTTTATCTCACCTTACACAGCTCTTTTGCGCTGTCATTATCACCTCAGTCTGGCCTCCAGTGTCGGACCATAATTGTACATGATGTTGGATTAATTAGGGCCACGTGTGTGGTAAGACTCTGTGAACCATGGCCGCAAATGCTAAT
The DNA here is from genome assembly GCA_016785305.1 of Colistium nudipinnis. NCBI lineage: Eukaryota > Metazoa > Chordata > Actinopteri > Pleuronectiformes > Rhombosoleidae > Colistium > Colistium nudipinnis. The sequence goes on along the minus strand of JAFBJU010000370.1, from coordinate 232,060 downwards.
CAGGGAGCATGTGTAAGGAAGTGTGTATACGCATGCATGCGTGCATGTTTTTGTGAGCAAGTCGAACAGGGTTTTTTTTTTTTTTTTTTATATGTTCCCTGGATGAGAAGTGCTTTGGAGATGGAGATATGGTTATTTGACCTGGGGCATCAAGCTGAGAAAAGTAGAAAGACAGATCAAGAGAGGGGGGAGGCTGCGTGTGTGTGTGTGTGTGTGTGTGTGTGTGCGAGTGTGCGTGTGCTTGTGTTTTTCTTTAACCCTTTCCTCACCTTTCTTTTTGCATCTCTTTCTTTCGCTTGAGGCTCTGTGGATATTCTTGACTCTCCTTATGCCTCTACTCGCTCTCATGCCATCTTTCAATTCTCTCAGTGCACTGGCAGGCGTCTTTGTCTCTGCTTCTCTTTCTCCCTCTTAATCTTTCCTCCCTTTGCCCCTTACAGTCCCAGAGCCACTGGGTCTCTGCTCCAAATTCTTCCTTTCATCCCCCAACTCAATCTCCTCCCTTTCTCTCATTTCCCCTCAGTGTCAAACCCTGCAGACTCCCCACTACTTACAATAGATTTTTTTTTTTTTTGAATCCCCTCCCATTATTGTTACTGTTTCCATTGTGTGTTTGCTTTGTGCGTGTGTGTGCATCTGCATAAGTCCTGGGATATTCGAGCGTGCCTTCCCTGCTCCCACGTGTTGGTTGGTGTGTTTACAGTTGTGTCTCCGAACCCTGCCCCTCCCTGTTTTACATTATAAATAAGGGTTTTTGTTGGACCCATAGGCAGAACTCGGGCGCAGACACAGTTAAGCGGCGCAGCAAAGACTGTTTACTGTAGATTTGAAGGTGCATGGTTTAAGACTGGGATTGTTGGAGGAGTTTGCTCATGGCCAGGCAGCAGACTACAAGACTGGGCCGGCATGGTGGAGGAGCATAGACTGTCTGGGTCCTGGAGCTCAAGCTGGAACTTGTAGTCATGTTGATGGCTGACGCAGGATACAGGCAAACGGGGCAAAGTCAACCGGGAGCCCATGCATACAAGGCTGGAGTCAAGACACTTGATGTTTGGTATCGCAGGAGTGAATAGAGGATCTGATAAAGAGTAGATTGAGCTGGTTGAGCTGGTTGCGTCGATCTGATGCTGGCACACAGGTGAGGGCCACACCCACCATGTGGACAACGGCTCGACAGCCACAGGGGAGGACAAACTGGAGGCAATTTCTCAACATGAGCAGTAAAAAAAAAACACACAAGAAAAGTGAGATGGAGGCAAAGCTGATATGCGACACCCTGCCCTCTGTCGCGTGAGATTGTGTGGCTCTAGCGTTTCTCTTCAAATTAAATCATCACAGTGACTCGTTCTTATTTTTTTTTTCCTCTATATTTCCAGCGCTTCGTGCGCCCCTCCTCCCCAATCTGGCCTGCTTTTTTTTCTTTTTTTTTTTCTTTCTTTCTTCACATGGGAGGGGGGGTTGGGGCCAGTAAACTAATGAAAGAAAACAAAAAAAAAAAACGTACAGAACCAAATTGTATGTAGTGCCACACACAGATGCCAGATTTCAACATAGTCATGCTTTTACCGCAGCCACCTGAATGTGTCACACAAAAATATACACTCGCTCGCGCGCGCGTGCGCGCACACTGTTTTCCCTCTCCCTGCTCTCCATCTGCAGCCCTCCACCCCGCCATGTGCTCTCTGTTGTCCCATCCGTGCGATTTACCTAATTTCCTCAAATCTGACGGGGAGTGAATCACGGCCTGGGAGAGAAAACTGTCCTCTCACTCCATTAGGCTGACGGCGCCTCAGACGTTTTCTGTCTGCTCATTGAGCTTATCATTATTGCAGCTGGACCAAATATCAATGCACCCTCACATGTGCGAGATCTTTGTGGCATCACTGACTGTCGGAACCAAACGGCGACAGAGGCACGAGCGTGCAGAGCTACATTAACATTCACAAACACAGAAACATACACACGCCAAGCGCTCCCTGGTAGGGCGTCGGGACCCTTTGTCCTCTCGCCTTTGTTGCGGGCAGAATAATGATGATGAGGCCTTATACATAATTCCTGTGTGTTACAACCGAAAGGGCCCTGCTTGTCACTCAGCTACACAGGATTAAAGCAGAGGCCTTTTCATCCTCGGAGGCACCGTACTGTATAATTGGTGAAACTAAACTCGGTGCCTACGTTTACATTTTGACTCATCTTGTTAGATACTGGTGTGTCTCCGTGCTGCTCACTTTTCTCCACCAGGTTACAACTCCTGTGCCACTTCTATTAGCCCATGCACAAGTATAAGATGAGCCAAAGCGCGTGCGAAATCATGACCTTAATATACTACTAAACATACATTTGAGGTAATCTCTGGCCATGCGAGCGGCTGTAGATTTATTTGAGATTAAAATGTTTGTCTCTGATTTGTAATTTCTTTTTTCCTGCCCCCGTCCCACAACAGCGGATCATCACTTAAGTTGCGTTTCCTGGTTATAGCACATTTAAGAGGTCCAGTTTTCATAAAGTGACCTCGACGGACCTCCCACATCTGGGCCAATTTTAGCGTGCACACGGATAATCTTGCTGGCTGCCATCTGACATGGGCAGCTTACAACCAAAAAGAACTATGGATTCGGAAGTAGTGTTGAATAATCATGCTACATGAGGGCCATACTCAGATTTGGGCCCCAGAAAGAAGTGGCCGGATTTTCATCAGAAAAATTTTACCCCCTAAAATGATTAGAAGTGAGAAAATATTTTAATTCGTATTACAGTTTTGTCTATAGCTTTTAAAAGGTCTCGCTCTAATTGAAAGGCTCAAGTGTGTGTATATAATCCCCGGTTTTATAACCACTGATTCCCTAAATACACAGTGGAAAATCTATCATGGAGTTCAATGAGGACAGATGACCTATGTCACCGTGTTATATCGGGAACACATTTCTCTCACAAAGGATTACCAAATGTAATCTTGGTCTGACACAACAGCAGTATTATTTTAAATGTATCTTGTAACCTATAAACCATCCATTTTTAAGATGTCTGAAAGATTTATATATCTATATCAGGGATCCCCCCCCCCCCACAGGGATTTTGGATCTGCCTGCTTAGAAACCCCTTTCTCTTTGACAGTGTCCAGTTTAAACAAAGCTCACAGTGTTGTTTCTGTCTCTCTCAGTGGGATGAGGTCAGCGTCCTGGATGACAAGGGGAAGCTCATACGGACCTTTGAGGTGTGCAACGTCAACCAGAATCCCCGTCAGCAGGACAACTGGTTGGCGACACCTTTCCTGTTCCGCCACTCAGCTCCACGGGTGTTTGTCACGTTGCGTTTCTCTGTGCGTGACTGCGCCAGCCTGCGATCACCATCACCCACCTGCCGAGAGACACTCACCCTGTACTACAAACAGGCCGACTCCCAGAGGGAGCTGGAGAGGACCTGGGTCGCAGAGGTGAGCCAGTGGAACCCGTTCTTCCAACTCTATTATGTCCCATACATCTTTTCATTGAAAGGTTACATCTAACAAGATCTCAGCGGTTCTGCAGGGAGAAATCCAAGTTATATGACAGGTCTGCCTCTTTTGTTGATGTGTAAATTAATTGGCTTACTCACTATGAAAGACATTACTTTTTTAACATATTTATATGTACATAACTTAATAATAATGCCATGATTTATTATTTGCCCATTTATAACCGTTTATCTTTTTAACCTTTAACGGTTTTGTTTAAGCTTTCTTGTCACTTAAGTTTTACACTTATCACTAATGTAATCATTAAATAAGATAATTCCCTGTATTTAATGGTATTTACTAGTATAAATGGTATTCAATCATTAAGAACTTGCTAACTTAAAGTCTCCCTATCATTGATAATTTATAGTTTGTTTTTAATTACGACCGTCCTTCTGTGTAAAGATGTCCCAGCATCCAAAACAAACAGATTTTAATAAGCAGTTTCAAATGCTCAGCCTCTAATCTGTGGCGAGGGCTTCAACTGGGATAATTTCCTGTTTTTTCCCAGTGTTGTTTGGTCACTGCTTTCAGGAAACAGCCTTCAGACAGAATAAATGAACTAAGCGAAAATGTAATTGCCGTTGCACCAAAGCAGCCAAACTTCCGGAAAAACGCTCATTATCTCATGGCCAGGAGTGAGTGTATAATCACCTGGATTATTGTTGTGGTTGCCAAGAAAAGTTGCAGAGATTGACGTGGTCTCAACCCATCCGACCTAGCCCTTAGACCGCAATGGTGTGAAGCTCATGCCACAGTTTACAAAATACAGAAAGAGCCGCTGCAGTCTCCGGAAATGACACTTTAGCCCCACTAATTACATCCTTAAGGCGCAAAATGCACAACAGTGACCATTTTACACTCATTACAAAACCAAAAAATGCTGCTGTGATTTCATTTCGACATCGAGTTTCGAAGGACGTTTAATGTATTAATGTTTTCATATTTTTATTTTATGATTTGTGTTTATGAATCTTTTGTGTTTTCGGAGGCCAAGTTGCTGAATCCGATTAGCTTTGCGCTCCAGCTGCTGTTGCGGTCATAGAGGGAGGGACGCAGTATTATTTGTCTACTTGAATGCAGCTATCCTTTGGGAATCAAAACTCTTTTTAAAATATGCTAATCAAAGCCTGATGAGAAATCGGGGGAGAGTCAGAAAACGAGCACAAAGCTGAAAGCTTTTGCAGGAAGCCCCGCTGGGACCCACATACTGCAGATCTAAGTAAACATTTACACTCCACTTAAGTGCGTCATTTTATCCATGAGCCAGAGAAAAATGAAGCACATAGTTGAGCATGTTCACTTCGTGTCATTTTGTGCCCTGTTATTTTTAATTCATACACTCGGTTTCTATTTTAATGTCCATGTTTTCTTCATTTTTTTTTCTCCCCGTGCTGTTTTGTTCTCTCCTGACCGCCCTTTATCTGTCCTTTCTGGCTGCCTCCTGTCCTCGCTGCAGCCGTCCAGCAAAGAGAAGGACACCAGAGAGGGCTGGGTGAAAGTTGACACCATCGCAGCCGACAAGAGTTTCTCAAAGGTGGAGCCCAGTTCGCCCCACCAATACCAACCAAACCGATACAGCCGAATCAACGTCAAGACACGCAGCTTCGCCCCTCTCACGCGCAATGGGTAACTCCCTGCTAACCACAACGCCTGTTGCTCATGTGTTATCAATGCTCTTCACTCCCACAGGTGACACCGCTCTGATGCTAACGCCTGACACTTGTTCCAGATTTGTCCTGGCTATTGTCGACAGCGGAGCTTGCGTTTCCCTCATGGGCGTGTCTGTCTTCTACCGACGCTGTCCAGCCACCAGCCTCTACTTGGCGTCCTACCCGGCGACTCCCTCCGGGGCAGAGCCCACAGCCCTGGTGCCCGTGAGTGGGACGTGTGTCCCCCACAGCAAAGCGCAGGGAGGCGCGGCCCCTCGCATGCACTGCAATGCCGAAGGAGAGTGGATGGTTCCTGTCGGAGGATGCGTCTGTGATGAGGGCTTCGAGCCCAACATCAACGGATCTGCCTGCTTGGGTGAGTGTCAAGAACGCTTACTGTTCAGGGTCATTCCTGCAGAGATGAGACAATCTCTGCACGATGTTCATTTAATTAGTCATGCACGGTAACTGCAATACATCGGCATGATGGTGATGGTAAAAAAAAAAACATTTCCCATTGCACTTAAAAGTGTACATGTTAAAAATGTATGAAAATGATTCAGCTGGGAACAGATATCCTGACTTTTAGTCCCTTATATGGCCTTAGCACCGTCCGTTCCTTCTCCCCATGAAATCATATTTTAAGAAATTTGCACATTTACGTTCCTGATTACAGAGCGACAGTCCTAATAATCACAATTTCCTGTGACTCTTATTCTGTATTTTTCCGTTTAAAATCCAGTGCTTGGGAGTCTGTTCGGGTCCAGCCCTTTTGGAACTAAAACAGTCGGCCAATCAATGTTTTTATTTTTGGACAAATCTTGACTTCCTGTCAGTTTGCCTCCTGGCATTTCACGAGATGCGGGGTTTCGGGATCGATAGTTAAAGGAGCCGCCGCCACTCCGATTCCCAGCCGTGTCATGTGTGATGACCAAAGGAAAACAAGGGCAGGCAGGTCATTGGATGAGATGAGAAGCAGAGAGACTATGTCTTATCCATGCAAGGTCTTTGTAGTGACGTGAGTTTGCAGGATATGACTGCGCTCAATACAGTTTTACAGAAATATCTGCAGGAAATGCAAGGAAACAGTTGGGCTAGAGGTGCTTTATTGACACTTTACTCCTGGGAGGAGAGGATAGGAAACGAATATACAAACTCACGGCTCTGAGCCCAATGGCACTGAGGTACAGCGATTACAAAACGTTTGCACTTCAAAAAGTGGATGTAAGTGGGGGGGAAAAAAAAGTGAGATGTGATGTCCAGACGGACAGGACGGGATATAGGGACAGAGCAGCAGGAGGAGGGGGAAGAGCAAGAGAGAGCGAGAGAACCGTAGTGAGAGGGATGTGACACATTTAGGTCATGGCGATGTAATGGCCACTCGTCTGTGAACAAGTGACAGAAACCGCAGGGGGGGGGGGGGGGGGGGGGGGGGGGGGGGGGGGGGGGGGGGGGGGGGGGGGGGGGGGGGGGGGGGGTAGGGAGAGATCGGGGAGAGTGAAAGATAGGAGGATGCAAGTTAATGACTTCAAGAACTGAGCAGGCAAACAAAAAGAAAACAACTCTGAGGGTGCTGAGGGTAAAGATTGGATGCTCACGTCCGTCTCTTTGCGTGAATGTGTGTGTGGTGACTCGTTGCGGCGTTGATGGGGCCTTTTTTTTTTTTGGTCCACATGTGTCTGAGGAGCGCACGCGCAGGAATTGCAGTAAAACGCTGAAGTGCACCAGGAATTCCAACGGACATCATTGCTCGCGTGGGGGGCCCCCTCCAGAGTCTAACTAACTCCAGGACAATTAGTCCTCTAATTCTGCCAAGTGGCCTGTGAAATGTGCTCATGCTCTTTTGCTTTTACATCTGCACTCGGGCCCGCCACTCCTGTTTGTCTGCACTTGATTTGATATTTACTGACAAATCGGCCCTCGGAACGGCTCAGCAGCCGCGGCGAAAGGCCTGCGCCGACTGCCCCGTGAATGATATAACAGGTTTTTCCGCCCACGCTGCTCCGGCTTTTTGTCCCATCCCTCCTTTGATTAGGTTTTGTTGATCACTTCACTGACTAATGATTGGGATTGGCATCATTACATTGTTGTCCTGCCCCGGCTCCCCGGGAATAAAGAGAAAAGAGGCAGATGGTTAGCCGGCTTGTTCTCAGCAGAAAGTGGAGCACCCAACTTTTTTTTTTCACCGGGATCGGTCGTACATTTTGTTCTCGTTTGGAATTCTACACAAAGGACATCAAATCATTTCAAATTAAAAGTATGTTGAGCAGGTTTTTTTAGTCTTACGGGATGAGAGAGCAACTTTCGTCTGTTTCGTACTTGTGAATTTCCTCCCACCGTAAGATCAGACCTTAGATGATCCCATTTCTTTGTGCTCAAGGGTTAAGGTGACACTCGTGAAGAACACTGGTGAGAAAAACTTCCCAGTTGCCTGGTAAACTACCTCTTGCGTGATGCCTGATAATCCAGGCTCCCCCCCCCCCCAAAAAAAAAACATCACTGCACCGTTTGGGCCAATGTTAAATTAATAGCTGTCTGAAAACTCAGACGCTTACAAAAAAAAAATTGTAGTCGGCCTCTTGGCAGACGTTAGAAGATCATTATTCAATTATTTATAAAGGTGCTCATCTCAAGCCGGTCTGAAAGAGCATTTGGGGCTGAGCGTGATCATTTCCACTCTTTTGAAAAATGCTAAGGACCACGGACAAGCAGCAGTTATTCAGTCCCACGCAACCATAGCGGTTATTTTATTTTCGAGAGAGGCTTTTTCTCCTCTTGACATTTGCATTGCACAGGGGAGATGGAGAGGCGGAGAGCGCCGGCAGAAACATGGCCGAGCATGAGACACAATTACACCTGTTCAGCCAAACATGAAACGCTCCTCTGGTTGCGAACTCCCGGAGCCAGGCCCGACCTGGCCGTACAACACCCCGCAGACGAGCCTCATCCTTCTGAGGGATTCCTCCCCAATACTAAGCCTCTGTCGAGGATTTGGGACAAGGATTAGTGCGGAATGCTCAAAAGGACTTTCAAAAGCATTTTCTGTGGTGTGTGAGTGTGTTCTAAAACATGTCAGATGGTCCTGATTTGTCACTCCGAGTGCTCAATCTCAGCACAGACTGTCCCCAGGCAACATTAGGCTGGAAAAAGAAGAACATGGCATTTGGAAGCAGTGAAGGAAAACGGTGTGTGCGATATTGTTTTAAGTGTGCTGGGTGACTTGACTCTGGTCCTAAAAAGATACTTTTCTCCAAAAAGCACAAACATTTTTTTCACTTCATGCGGACGGTCAGAGGGGATTCATTTTTTATTTAACTGTCCGTCAAGCCACCGGCCAGCACGATCCGTCAAGAGGGATCTTATGGCGTTCAACTGCAGCCTTTTATTTAAGGGTTCAGCTATAAGAAAAACACAAATGTGTTTGCTGGATTGATTGTTGGCTGGAGATCGCTGTGGAGAGGAGCCACTTTCTGCAAATTGTATATCTCAATAGTATTTTAAATGCTTTTCTGGTTCCATGATACCAAGGATATAATTCCTATCTTCACAATTCCTAATTTTACAGGAAAAAAAAATTAAATAAATATCGTCCTCTTGGCAGCTACTGATATGAATCTCTTGTCAGAGATTTAGGGATGAGGTAAGATTTTTCTGAAACGCAGGTGAACACGTCTAACCCTAGACCTTCCCCAGAGGGGAAGGTGCAGAACAAAAGCCGCAGAGGATAAAGAGAAGTGGTCTGCCCTCGGAAAATTGCAAAATCCCAGAAGTTTAATGTGGCATGGTCTTACTCAGGCAAACATCCATATGAAAGAAAAAAAAAAAAGGGCACTAAATACACATGCATGAAATTACCCCTCCAATTACACTTAGAATCGTTCGCATTATGTAACGGCCTAATTGTAGGTGGGAGGGTTATTAAAGTGAGCATTTTTCTTTTTCATGCATGATGAAAAGCCTTAATGGTCATAGGCTTATCCCATTGAAACATTTTTGAACTTTTTATGTCTTCATCCCTTAGATGTTTGCTCACGAAAAGGAAAGAAAATATGGATTTCCTTGTGACCGTTTAAGCACAATGCAGCTCCTGTTTTTGCAGCTGTATTTTAAATTGTTTACGTGAGGACAGCCGACAAAGGATGGCCTGCTTTTACGTAAGGTGACGGACGAATGAAAAATGAAGGTCGGACGGGCACAGGGGAAGGAATTTGTAGTTTGAACCATGTGCACTCACCTCGCCTGTTGTGTGGTCGCATCTGTGACCAAGCTTATGTGTGCATCTGAGAGAGAGAGAGAGAGAGAGAGTGAAGGAGATTATGCTGGGAGCCAAAAGAGCGAATGAGTGCATGAAAGAGGGAGCAGAAGAGAGAGGGAAATTGGGTCAGTGATCTACATACCAAAGTATTATTTTAACATCAAATTATTCACCCCTTTGCTCTCCCTTTCTCCTCACAAAAGAATTCATTTCTCTTTGAATGTAACCTTTGCCATAAACCGCTGGGCTTTTATCATTTTCTTCATTTCTCTTGTGTTCCCCTCCCGTCACTCATAAATTTCATTAACATGAACTCATCTGGCAATTGGATTAGATTCGACCCAGCTCCGTCTCCACGCAGTTAATACTACAACTGCAAATTACAGTTTAGCATCTAATCTGATTGTACAAACAGTGGCCAAACTCATGTAGATTAGAGTTCTTGTCTGTCGAGTAGGGCCGCATCTCACTGTTCCTTTCAGTGAGTTTTTCTTTTTTTTTTTCTTTTTCCAACTCTTGGTGGTTTTCTCTAATCTGAAATGTCAGGAAACGCACAGTTCTAGACAAACGCAGCAGGTTATCATACCTAAGAAACTAGAACCAGATTTTCTTCTTTTGCTCTTTGTGTGTGTGTTAGTGTATTCATGTACACAATAACTAAATCTGGCATGATAGCTCTAAAAAAAAAAGAAACTCATAACATCGAATATAGTTTTAAGCCTTGTCCCCATGGTATTAGGGGGGGGGCGTTGTGTAAGTTAAAAATGGCGGTATGCTTCAAATACATTTTTGCCCAAAACCTATTCTGTATAAATTTGGTTTGAATACGTTATCTGTTTCTGTAAGAACTTAGTGAAGTTGATCAGCCGTGTGTATGCACAGACTCGGACAGATTCTAAATTGGATCACAAGCGCAAGTTCATCAAGAAATATTTTTTTGCCTCATTTCGAGACAGAGGGAGGACATAGAGGAATGTCGTCCGTCCTCATATATGCACGCCTTTAGGACATTATACAGTATCTATTACTGTCTGTCAGGGGATTTTTAACACCAAACATCCACATAGCGCTTTTTTTTCACACCTCCTCTTTGCTGTCACTTCAGCGTCTGGCCTAAATGTTTGCTGCAATACGCAGAATAGAAAAGGTAGGCAATGGTTAGATCAGATTAGGTACATGAGATTGCGGGTGGGGGTTGCGTCCTCATTGGCATCTGTAATCAGGGGGATGGGAGGAGGAGGAGGAGGAGGAGGAGGAGTGGGCTGAGTTGCTGCCGGAGCTCATAACAGTAGCGTTAAGAGGCTTTGTAGCAAAGTCGTGTTCCGTGTCAGAGCTGTAAGAGAACACGTCTGGTAATGTGCAGCCGGGGCATGAAAGATTGAAGAAGATGGATATTTCTCTTTCTTCACTGCTCCTGTGTTTTTTTTTCTTCGCCCATCGTCTGGCACTTATTTGGATAATCCTTCTGTTCATCCTACACCTGTCTTGGGCTATCCGTCTTCATGTTTCCCTCTTTCCTTTCCCTGGCTTACTCACTCTCTCTATGATCTCTCTTGCTTTTGACTCTCCTCTGTCTCCCCCCCCCCTACTTCACACCTATCTGAAAGCAAAGTCTGCTCCCCGAGGCAAGTGAGAACACAAAAAGCCTTTTATCGGTGTATTCTTTCCATTTTTCAAATCTCTCCGACCGTATCTTTTCCTCCCACATCTGGTTTACTCGCATGCGTCCATATACCTTCTCTGATCAAGTTTAAAAGATGTTCCCAACGAGATTATATCATCAAGGGGTTCACTCCTTCACCATAAAGACCAAACACACACATCCTCTCTCATCTTCCAAATCTGAGAGCACTCTAACATTCCTTCAATACATATGAGAGTGTCTCTTTCAGGTGTTATCAGGTGTACCATTTACACACACGCACACACACACTCACACTCTATGTTTAGCTTTCAGACAAAGGGACCTCTTTTGGAACATGCTGCCTTTAGTTGACACTGCTTTAAGCAGTCACACACATGCGTACACTGACGCACGCACGCACGCACGCACACACACACACACACACACCCACGTGTGAAAATGGCAGCAGATCGACCCAAAGGCAGCACTCGCAATAGTCTTATGGTCCTGCTCAGGACAAGCACTCGAGGCTCTGGCAGGTGGCAGCACAAAGTGAAGTGTGTGTGTGTGTCACCTTGACCTCCGTACACAACAGTCCTGTTGTTGACATTGCAATTTGGCACATTTCAGAGATTTTCCACTGTAAAGCACATCGGTTCAGGACAAAAGCCTGCAGGTCCAAATGACATTTTGAGAGAGAGAGAGAGAGAGAGAGCAGCCCCAGATTTTCAGTTCACCAGGCTCTCTGAGTTCTCTAACTAGTCAAATATAATCCTCAATTTGGAGAATGAATGTGACAATTTCATTTTTTTTTGTCGGACCAACTTTTGAGCCACAAAGGAAGCCGAAGTCCACGCTGAAATTGATCCATAAAAATAGTGTCTCCTGTCTGATTTTGTCCAAGAACAAAACGACTCCAGAAACAGGATAAATAAGAAACTGGGAATTTCATGAAATACTCTTTCAAAATGAAGTGACTTCTGAGCCGAGGCCAGGCCTTCTCTGGTGTTCAGTCAGCGGACAAATGAAATGAAAAACGTTCAGAGGGGAACCTCAGTCTTTTATTACTGTTTAATTACGTGCAGCAATACTGGGCCCCATTCACCAAAAATGAGCAATGATCACTATGTTAAATTGTGTCCACTGCTCATCCCTCTTCGTTTCTCTTTCCCGTCTCTGCAGCTTGTTCTGTGGGCTACTTCAAGACGGTGTCCGGCTCGGCTCCCTGCTCGGTGTGTCCCTCCAACAGCAGAACCAGCCAGAGGGGATCGAGTGTGTGTGAATGTCGCAGCGGCTTTTACCGGGCAGCCAATGACGCCAACTCTACCGCCTGCACAAGTGAGCTTTGTGTGTTTGTTTGTTTATGCGCGGTTCTCTGGTTCGGGGGCAGGGGGGGGCCCTTAGCGGACTCCTTTGACTGTGAGAACCAAGATGTCCTGCGAGCAAAATCCGTTCTCTTTATTAAATCATAGTGTAAAGTCAATTTCATTACACCAGAAGGAAAAAATAAAAAATAAAAAGTTCTGTCCATTCCTTTCCCTTTATTTAATGTCTTTGCCAGCAGGCAGCTTCTTTCCGTATCATAAATTCTCTCCGTCTCCTCAGCTCCCCCATCGGCTCCTCTCTCTCTGTCCTGGGAGTACGAGAGCGACGACGGCGGCGTGTCCATCAGGTGGCGCCCTCCGGCCGACCTGGGAGGCCGCGGTGAAGCGTGGTACGGGGTGGTTTGCCGCACCTGCCCCTCGCCCACCTTCACCAACCCGGCGGCGTGCTCCTGGTGTGGGGAGGGCGTCACGTTCAGTCCCTCCCAGACCAACCTGAAACAAACCAGGGTCACGCTCAACAACCTGCTGACCAGGGTCACTTATCTCATACAGGTACAACACTGGCAAAAAGCACCGTTTGTTATCGCCTTGTGCTCCTGGTGGAAGGTTCTTTTTAGGGCGTTCTGCAAGTGGCCCAATACTTCACTGGAAGACACAGGTCCCCATAACGAATACTCATTCATTATGGGAACAAATGTTTGCTGCTGTTGGCTGCGCGTGCACAGCTGCACCCGTTTCAAATACAGAAGCATTTCATTAATATGAATATAAACAAATCTTTTAATGTGGCGTCTTTGTTTTCCTCTCATCCACAGGTGCAAGCCATGAATGAGGTGTCAGCTTTGAGTCCTTTTTCATCTCGATACTCCAGCATCAATTTCACCACAAGCCAGTCAGGTGAGGACAGGACGGAGACAATGAAATAGATGAGATAAAAGAGGCCCGGACGATGGTGTTTGTGTAGATACTGCGTTTCTGTAGATACTCTCTGTGTGTGGGTGTGTGTGTGTGTGTTTGCCTGCCTTGACTCTCCCCCCTCCTCTTTTTCTTTCTCTCCGTCTCTGTCTGCTCCATCTTCTCTGCTACCGCTCTGTAGACAGGAGGGTTGCTCGAGGTTACAATATCCTGTCAGTTCCCATTACAGTCACGGTGGAGGAGGAAAGGGACAAATGAGAAAGGGGAAGACAAAAAGACGGACAGAAAGAGAGATTAGTGGGGAGAGATGGTGTAGGCACAGTGTACCATTGTACAGTTTTCCGAGACGCTGATCGAGATTGGTTCAAACTTTCCAGGAATCCGAATTTCAACTCAAACTGCCCGAAATCTGATTAAATGAATGGAATGCTGGAAAGTTCCCTTCAACCGGTCGAGCCAGCACATTCACCGACAGTAACTAGATCCCGCTTAGTGTTCCAGAAAAACTCTCACTGCACTTTGGCTCTCTTCAAATTTCCCCCAGAGCCTCAGTAACACTGCCTCCGTGTGGTCGCTGCCACTTCAGCTAAACTCTTTCTTCAAAGTTGGCGGACGGTTTAGAGAGAGCCCCACTTTTCACAAGGGGGAAACGACGCTGCAGCTCATACGTCAGTCATCTGTTTGAATCCCCCACAGTTCCCAGCACAGTACCCATGATGCACCAGCTAAGCCGAGCACCCGACTCCATCACTCTATCGTGGCCTCAGCCCGACCGACCTAACGGCGACATCCTGGAGTACCAGCTCAGATACTATGACAAGGTACACTCAGAGATACACACAAACAAAAATACACACACACACACACACACACCAGCTAAGTGCAGGCGTCACCCAATGTCCTCCTTGTCTTTCCCTCAGGGTTCGGATGTGGACAGTGCGATGAGCGTATACAGTGAGACCAACACCGTGACCATCAACTCGCTGATCCCCGGCTCCATCTACGGCTTCCAGATCAGAGCCCGAAACGAGCGGGGCTACGGGCCCTTCAGCAACACCGTCTACTTCACCACACTGCCTCTGGGTACTACGCCTATTTAACACCAGTGGCCACCTGTTTATGTGAAAGTGCGTTATTAGTGTAAATAACACGACCGAACTGGATCCTTCATGAGAGGAAAAAAAAAGAAAAAAAGCACATGCATATATGGAACATGGCCAAAAGGTTCTACATACAACCTCGTTGACGACGCATGACGGCTGATGGACGTGTCCCTGTCTCTCCCGCAGAGGAGCATTCACAGCAGATCCAGAATCGGCTTCCTCTGCTGGTCGGCTCAGTGATGGGTGGAGCGGCATTTCTTCTCGTTGTGGTGGCCATTGTGGTTGTGGTGGTATTTCGAAGGTACGCCGTGAATTCTCTGCATAAATTCCAATGCGCGATGTGGAGTTTTTAAAATATCGTGCTTGTTCGCACCATGCTTTTTCTGTGTGTACAGTAAGAGGAGGGAGAGCCCGTACAGCGACAGACTCCAGAGATACATCAGTAACCGAGGTCAGCATGGATATATATTGATATATATTGATATCACTACTCAATCAATAATGAATTATGTCAAATTAATTCTTTATTTTAAAGTTTTCTGCACTATTTTTCTGCAATCTTCTGCCAAATCCAAGTTTGGATTTTATTTTTATTGTTTTCTTCAAAAGCAAAAGCTTTGTAGATATAAAATAAAGATTTGCAATACATTTGAATAACAAATTACATTCCCCCAATTTATAATTAATTATAATATTATAATAATTTGCTCAGAATGAATGAAAGGTATCTTATATACATAAATAAATATATATATATATATTTAAAAAAAGCATTCCAAACAAGTGTCATGATAATAAATTTGTAATGAAAAGTTGAAAATGAAGGATTAAAAAATGTAAATAATCGGATTTTAATTCCAGGTGGGGTGAAGTATTATGTAGACCCATCCACTTACGAGGACCCCAGCGAGGCCGTCAAGGAGTTTGCCCGTGAGATAGATCCCACTCAACTCAAAGTTGAGGAGGTGATAGGTTCAGGTAGGTGTCTGACTCTTTTATTTTGCTGTTAGTTTTTCGCTAAAACTGCCAACACAGTGTGATGTGACCCCCCTCCTCTCCACACCAGCTCAGTTTGGCGAGGTCTCCCGGGGCCGTTACCGTCCGCTGGGTCGCAGGGAGGTGCTGGTAGCGGTGAAGACTCTTCGCTGGGGGACGTCTGACCGGGAGAGGGGGATGTTCCTCAGTGAAGCTGGGGTCATGGGCCAGTTTGACCACCCCAACGTGCTGAAGCTGGAGGGCGTTGTCACTCACGCCCCACCAGAGAGAATCATAACTGAGTTCATGGAGAACGGGCCACTGGATGCGTTCCTCAGGGTGAGGAAACAACATATTGATTCTATGTCATGCGCACACAACTTGATTACTCTATAAACCAAAACCTTTTCTCATGCTGCTTCTGTATGAACTCTTTCAGGAGAATGAGGGCCAGTTCAGCATCCTCCAGCTCGTGGGGATGCTCAGGGGAGTTGGTGCAGGAATGCGGTACCTCTCCGAACGAAACTTTGTCCACCGAGACCTGGCGGCCAGAAACGTGCTGGTCAACTCCAACCTGGTCTGTAAGGTGTCGGACTTCGGCCTGTCCCGCCTCATGAGGGGCCTGGACCACAACATCCCAACATACACCGCGTCGCTGGTACGTTCTGGGACAGGAAGTGGTATCTGGGTGGTCACCGGTCAGGGCGTCACTCTATCTGTCGTTATCCTCCATCAGGGCAGTAAAATACCCGTGAGGTGGACGGCGCCAGAAGCTTTTCAGCATCGCAAGTTCAGCTCAGCCAGTGATGTGTGGAGCTTCGGCATACTGATGTGGGAAGTGATGTCATACGGGGAGCGTCCGTACTGGGACATGAGCAATCAAGAAGTGAGTATGAAGCCTGAGCAGGACAATGAGTTAGAGATGAAAATGCTCTCCAAGCCTATTTCAACCGTAATAATTTGGTTTTAAGTCAAATTCATTCTTTCTTTTTTTTCTGAATAATGGGTTAGGTCAAGCCTTTTTCTGCAAGTCTTATAGGAACAAAGTGGTTTAAAGTATATAGCTCTAGTCTGATATGGAAGTCAACTACACAAAAGTTGCTTCAAACGTGGAACATGACACGTTTAAAAATTTAAGACAGCTTCTCAAGAAAATGTATTTTTTATCACTGCTGCCTTGTCCTTATTCCGCAGACGCATTTAAAATGCCAGGCAGCTGGAATTTACATAATTTTCTCTTAGTCACTCTCACCGGCCTTCAGTGGTCCGTGACCTTTTATGGAAGGCAATTACACAAGACTCCTCGCACCATCTGTCCTACTTCTCTCTCTGCTCCCCATCTCTCAATTTGCTTCTTGCCCCTCCTCAGGTGATGAAGGCAGTAGCGGACCAGTATCGCCTCCCTGCGCCCCTCAACTGCCCCCCTGCCCTCCACTCTCTGATGCTTCAGTGCTGGCAGGGGGACCGAGGGGACCGCCTCGGCTTCGACGCCCTCCTGTCCTCTTTGGACCGGCTCATCAGGCACCCGGCCTCCCTGAAGGCGGAGCCCACTCGGTGAGACGCAGCTTCTGGCAAAGGAGTGACAATCGGTGGCAGCACGTAGTGTGTGTGATTGACTTTTCCTTGACTTTTTCACATTTCCTGCCTTGCAGAAGCTGCTCTCAGACGCTGCTCAGCCCCACCCCCACAGACTTATCGGCAGTAGCGACGGTCGGCGATTGGCTGAAGGCGTTGAGGATGGAGCGATATCAGGAGGAGTTTGATCGTGCACAACTGGACACTTTAGACGGAGTCAGCAAGCTCACCATGGAGTAAGTATAGATGCAATCTGGTGGCTTTGTTTCTTCTCGCATGTGACTTTTTGTTTTCTTTATTTACAATTCCCCACCTTCAGGTGCATATCCGATCTTCTGAGAGTGATCTCCTTCCCTGGTTAACCCGACTTATTAATGTTGTTGGTAAACTGTTGTAAGAATCAATTCAGTTTGCCACCAGAGACAGTTTTGAACGATTTCCCTCCATTGTACATTCTGACATCACAGATGTAAAAAGACTGCAGCATGACACTATCAAACATCGGGAAGAAGATCGTCGAATATTTATGACTTCACAGGCGAGTTTGGGGTTTATTGATTATCAAGCTGAGGTGTAGAACTGACCTCCCTGTTTCACGTGCTCTCTCCTGCAGAGACGTCCAGAACCTCGGGGTGACCCTGCTGGGACACCAGAGGAAGATGGTCAGCGCGGCCCAGCAGCTCCGGGCCTATCTGACGCAGGGCCAGGTGGAGGTGTGAAATCACACCGCGCGACAACCTGTACCTGGATCTCTAAGGTTTTCACACTCCTCTGCTTGTCGTGTCTGGTTTCTGCTGCACACTTTTGTTCACGGAGCGATTTTTAAGCCGCTTAGGGGGTAGTCGTGTATTCTGATAGACCCGACACTACAACCAGTAGGGGTGAAAAGGAGGATTGGGCTTTCCCTGCCAGTCACTAAAGACGATTAGAAGAAGACGAGAGGCGCACTATAGGGGACTGGAGTCCGGGTGAAAGTGAGGTCAGGGAATTGCGACGAACGAGGAATTTGAAAGTTCCTCCATGTTTTTTCACTAGATTTCACTTTACTGTTGTCTGCCTTCTCTCCTCACCCATCTGCAGTCCATCTCCACAATTGCCCCTCCCTCCAACCTTCCAGCCCCCCCCCCCAACCCTCGTCAAGTACGGTGAAAATATAAGAAATATTTTTTGTGAAAATACTAATGGAGATTTCTCCTCACAAAGAATTGCGTGAAGACAATCAAAGCCTTTTTCTACTTTTTGAGTTGTTTGTAAAGTGTGAAGTGTCATTTTCTCTCGACTTAAAAACGCCAAATGCTAAAAGCAGAAAAACAGTGTACTACCTAGCAACCCGTGGTTTGCCTTATAAGGTGAATAAGCCACTGGTCCAAAATCTGCACCACAAACCCCCGAGTTTAGATGTGAACCGCTGCCATGAAATTGGGAAAACCAAAAAAAAAAAAATAATAATGGTTTTCTCCATGTTTTAAAATATCACATATCCATGGTCGGAGAGCCGCCCGGTTCGTATGACTCACTCTTCAGTGCGGGGCCTCTCTTTGTACTGTCGAATGCTCCAAACGCCACCCCAGCTGCAAACGCCACGTCCATCTGCGATGAGGACAGAACTGAACAGCACCCACCTATATGTTACACACTACACTCTGCACCTCTTTTTGTTGAATCGCCAGCGTAAAGACACTGAGTGGTTGAAGCATTGTGTGAACGTGTGATGTGAGAAAGATGGACGAAACCTGGTCTGATTTACACTTGGTGGAAAATGGCAAAATGCTTTGGAAGTATGTACCTGTGTGTCTGTGACTTGTGCGTGCTGTAGATGAGGCTGTGCGTGTGTGCGTGCGTGCATTTCTTTGAAACAAGTGTGTCAGGCTACACACATTAGCTGTGAGTGTTCACCACTATTCCATTATTGTGCAAATGTGTAAAATAAATGATATGATTTTATTTAAAAACAGATCTGTTCATTGGTTTCTCATGTCTAATAATAATTTGAATGCTAATGTGTCACAGGCCTCAAGTTTCCCATGTTCACCTTGTTTTTGTTTTTTTATGTTCACATGAACCTTTGCATGCTATTGTTTATAGTTAACAACCAAAATGTAATGACAAATCAAAGCGCTGATTCAGATGAAGGCTCTTCATCAGGATGTCTG
Source organism: Colistium nudipinnis (assembly GCA_016785305.1). NCBI lineage: Eukaryota > Metazoa > Chordata > Actinopteri > Pleuronectiformes > Rhombosoleidae > Colistium > Colistium nudipinnis. The sequence continues at coordinate 212,990 of JAFBJU010000370.1, read as the reverse complement.
AACCAAAACTCTGGTTTCTCTTTGTTGGATTGTTGGATTTAGAGTATTTATCCTGTGGGGACCATAAACTTCTATTCAACTATCATGACAATCCATCCAATGGTTTCTGGCATATTTTTCGGTCTGAACCTGAAGTGTGTAACCTCACAAACGTCATTCTGCTAAATTGGTCCGAGCCATAGTCATGCAAAGTCTTAATTCAAGCATCATCTTCATCTTTTCGACCAATTCCCTATCTGAAGAAGTATCATGGATGAGAAACCTCTGAATCTTCACACCACTTTTGCTGCAGCTATGAACCAAATGATATAGTCACCTCAATGACAAAAAAGTCACCTTCATCATTTAAAAAAAAAAAAAAGTGAACTTATGATCCGCAGATCAGCAGGTTTGAAACAAATCAGAGCCGGGCATCTGCTGTGATCAGCAGCTGTTGGAGAACAGACGGGTTTCCCCGCATGTCTCTCTTATATCAGAGCAGATCTGCGCTGACACGCACTCAACATACGTAACATTTATTCAGCCGGATCCGGCTGCCGTGTGGTGACTGGTCGTCACATTGTCCCAATGTCACTGCTGGGTCATATTTAAAAAATACTCCGAATGCAGGAAATATTCGTTGACAAGAAGCTAAAAAAAAAAAAAAAAGGGGAAAAAAAAAGTCAGTTTTCACCAGCTACGACATACCGAGTAATTCATTCGTAAACAGTGTAATGTATAATGTTTAAAAAGGCTGTTCTCATTATGCACAATTCCGTTTTCCACTGAGGGATTACACTTTCGAGTCCATGTAACTTTTTTGACCTTTCTGTAAAATTCGGACCCATCCCGCTTTCTGCCCTTTCTCCTAAAATTGCCGTCAGTGCTTTGTTTCAGTAATGATGATTGTGCCCCCTCCCTGTCCACCGTCGCAAATGTATGGAGGTTGTTTCTGATAACTGTTTGCTGTGGAGTGCCCACATATATTCGCTGTGTTGTGCAAGAGATGTGGGCACGTATGTTCAGAACACGGCGGACGCGCCCACCACAGTGTCTTGTTTTTACGCTGTTATTGTTCCTTTTATAAAGACGTGAACAGACTGGAAACCGCTGGTTTTTATGACACTGCTTAAAGATGGTGCAGTCCGTCTGGTAAACAACTATTATCTCCACAATACAAAATGACGGCCGCATCTGCGACCGTCGCCGGGGCCTCCTATAGAGTCCTCCTAAACCCCGTTTATCTCGCGGTCAACCGGCGGGGTAGTCACAACCTAAAAATGGTGCAGCAAAAATACCTGTAGGCTGCAGCGCCAATATTTTTGAAAGACTGCTGATTCAGCGGTTTACAACTAGCTCGACCGCGTCGGGAAACGCATCCGATATCCTGTATCGGCCACATTCTTCAACTCACCTGCAGGCCGATGAAGGATCCTTTCGCCAAACGAAAAATCTACCGTTAACTTTCCTCTTTGCTCCCTTTCAGAAGACAGCGGCATGCCCTCATAGGACAGCCACCCGAATGATCATTATAGTCTTTGTCATGTGGCAATTACCATGTTTGTGATCATTCCTGTTGACACAATTCAGTGGTGCTCAACAAGTTAAATCATTGTGAATGAAACTTGTTTTCAATGTGCATGCGTGTGTACAAGCTGCAACATGTTATGAAAAAAACAAACAAAAAAAAAACACACCTCATCTCCGCGTTTACGACGAGTAATGATCCCAGATTTACTCGAGGAGCTTTCTCGGCGGTAGAACAGCATGTTTGGCCTTTATCATCTGGTGTAAATTGCAAACCAGTGTTCAGGCAATTTCCAAACCGGTTTCCCCAATGGTTCCCCAGGAGCAATGATGGCTGTGTGTTGAATGTCACGAAGTTGCAGAAATGCTCACAGTGGCCATGCAGGTTTTGGTGGAAGTAGGTGGAGGAATGCAGACAGGCCTGGCGACAAAAAAAAAAAGAAAAAAAAGAGAGATACACCGGACTCGGGGACTGGACCATTGCCGCTTTTTACTTTTCAGGTGAGCCACTGGAGCGGGCGATTCCACATCAGCATGATAAAAGGACTCCAACTTTCCCTGTGGGACTCCTCGGCTGCGGTGAGAGTCTACCTGCTCATTACCGCCTCACTCTCGCTGCCTCACCTGTGTCCGCTGTCCACTGGCCCTCTCCACCCTTTCATTGGCAATCCTCCCTCCTGTCTCCTCCCTCGTGGCTGGGTTATATATAATGCTGGTGCTATAGGGACCTCACTTCTCCTCAGGGACATTTCACAGGTGTCGCTTCCTACTTTCGTCAGTGTTATGAGTATCACCCGAAGAATTTGAGGAGCAGCACTCTCACTCTCTAAGGTAAGACCGAGAAACGTTCTTATTCTTCTTGATACTGTACGTTTGTTTGCGTTGTGTTTTATTTTTGAAGACCAAACCACACATTGCATGTCAGATCGGTGTCTCTCGCCGTACGCGAGCGTGCTCCTCGTGCTTCATTTGTGTAAATCTCCTTTCAGTAGGACATCGGCGGCCAATGTCTCCGTCTCTGGCCAGATCTGCTCCGAGCGAGCTGAACCACTGGTGGAGCCAGCTGAGGTTCCGCCTTCAGAACAAGAAAGGATGGAACGCGATGTTGGATGAGACCTTTCTGCTCCACACCAAATAGTAAGAAACTCGTGTCCTACGCAAAGATAAAGCAGACGAGGTCAAAGTGATACGATGCGGATCCACGGCGTATGAACACAACTTTGTGTAATTTGGTGCTTTTTCTTCTGTCCTCCCCTCAGCTTAAATGACATTCCCCTGTTCTACGCGTCGAAAAAGAACAGTGTAGGATGCATCAAGAAACTGCTGAGCTTCGCGTCCACCAACATCTTTGAGAGAGGTGAGTGTGAACTGCGCGGTCAAACGTGATGTTATTTCTGAGTGACTAGCGGCGACGTCAGCGGTGCATTGTCAAGCTGTGGTCCGCTGCATTCAGGTGCTCTCGGGGAGACGGCGCTCCACGTTGCCGTGATGAATGACAACCTGGAGGCCGCCGTGGCTCTGATGGACGGAGCGCCCGAACTCATCAACGAGCCCATGACCTCGGAGCTGTTCCAAGGTTGACATGCATGCACACGCACACGCACGCCAGCATAAACACGAAGCATGTATGTAGCTGAACTGTTCCTGTACGTGTAGGTCACGCATGGATTGAGGGCAGTGTTGTTGTTCAAGCTGTAATATTTGAGATATTAAGATATTAATATTATATTAAGATATTAAAGATGTTAAAGATCAAATCTTTGATTAGATTTAAATATCGACAAACTGCACAGTTGGTTAGTTGGAAGGAACTTTTGACGTAAGTAGATGCCCTTTGCTGTGAAAACTAGGCTAGAAAAGTGATACATCTATTACAATTGTGAATGTGGTAATTATGGAAACGGAACTGTTTTATTCCGATTTTGTTTTTTCCACATTATCATACAACAACATCATAATCAACATTGCCATTAAAACTGCAACAATGAACGTTTATTCAGTATATTAATTTTTTTATTTTGGGGCTTTACCCAGTGGACTAGTGAGCTGCTTAACGGCGTTAAAAACGAATACAAAACAGGTCCAGTTTATGTAATATCATATACTATAACATATTATGCTACACGCTGCCTTACTGTCACTGCAGAAATTTTGAAAAATGAAAACCCTTGGTTTGCAGTAGTCTGATGGTCGCTGTCTTCCTCTGCCGGTGTCTCAGGTGTCACTCCTCTCCACATCGCTGTGGTGAATCAGAACTACAATCTGGTCCATCACCTCATCAGCCGAGGTGGCGATGTGGTCGCCCCTCGAGTCACCGGCTTGTACTTCAGGAAGAGGATCGGAGGACTCGTATACTACGGTGAGTTGGCACGAGTGAGCCTTTTAAAAAAAGAAAGAAAAAAAAAAAAAAAAAAAAAAAAGCTCTGTGGCTGGTGGTGGCAGTCCACATGCAGAGGTGTCACCATGAGGCTGCTGCTTATGTTTTTCAAAAAAATGAACATTTGGCCAACAGGGGAGCACATCCTGTCGTTTGCCGTGTGTGCTGGAAATGAAGACATTATCTCCATGGTGATCGACGCTGGAGCGAGCACCAGGGTGCAGGATTACAGAGGTATAAAACGCTGCCTCTTTTGTAGCCGAGGAAGGCATAAATATATGTTTTAATGTGTGCGTATCTGTCTGCTCGGATGTCTCCTCACTCCTCACTCCCCCCCCCCCCCAGGCAACACAGTGCTTCACATTTTGGTCCTGCAGCCCAACAAGATGATTGCATGCCAGGCCATTGACCTGATTATGGCGCACGACGCGGAGCTGGACCTGCCAGTGCCACTCGACATGGTGCCCAACTGCAGAGGCCTCACGCCCTTCAAACTGGCTGCCAAGGAGGGAAACGTTGTGGTGAGTCTCGCCGGGTGGAGAAGTCCGCACGAAAAGGTTGGAGGGGATTATTTCCCTTCTGGGTCCTCATCGCTGCCATCCCTGCTGTCCCTCGCAGGCATTTCAGCACCTGGTTAATAAGAGACGTGTAGTCCAGTGGAGTCTGGGCCCTCTGACCTCCAGCCTCTTTGACCTGACGGAGATTGACTCGTGGGCCGACAACTTGTCCGTCATGGAGCTGATCGTGGGCAGCCACCAGAAAGAGGCGAGTTGCACTCTACCGCGATGCTCGGTATTTAGGAGGAATGTTATGCTATAAGAATTCAAGAGAAATGGATGCTCTGGTCTGATGCCAAAATGAAAAATGAATGACTGATTTTCTTCTTCTCTTCTCCAGGCCAGGAGGATCCTGGAGGTGACCCCTGTGAGACAGTTGGTCAGTCTGAAGTGGAACCTGTATGGAAAACATTACTTCAGGTAAAGTTGGTCCTTAGTCTCTGGAGTAAAATATATGAGGTGTAAACTCGTCCAGCATTGTGCGTTTGTTAACGCTGTTTTCTCCTCGTCTTTTGCGTCAGGCTGCTGCTGTTTTTCTATCTGCTCTACATTGGGATCTTCACACTGTGTTGTGTGTACCGCCCCCTGAAGGATGCTCCGGAGAACTACACCAAGTCAGACATGGATAAAACCATCCGGATCCAGAAAGCACTTAATGTGTGTTGGAGATAATATAATATTAATATGCTGCTGAGAATATTCATGGCAATAAACCTACAAACCTCGTCTTAGGGGGACTGTAACTAAGCACAAAGTATTGTCTAGTATTATATATATAAGCACATTTGTTGAGGATTTTCTCTGTAAGTTTTGAATTGTAAGCTTTATTGATTATTATTATTGTTATTATTATCGTTACTATTATCGTTATTATTATTGTTATTATTACTAGTTAAGATATTCCGATTCTACATCTAAAATAATAAGATGAATTAATAAAGTATAATATAGTATAACTAAAATATATAACGATGGAAGTTATGCAAAAAAATCTGATCACAACATGTACTTCCCCCTGTACCGTGCGCCTGCCGCTGACGCCCGGTCTAACACTAATGTCCTTCTAATTAATTAAAACCACATTTCCTCTTCCCATCTCGTCTCAGGAGAGTTATGTGACACACGAGGACAACCTGAGGCTGGCGGGGGAAGTCATCAGCGTCCTGGGAGCTTTAGCCATCCTGTTTCTGGAGGTGAATATTTGAAACCTACTTCATCCTCATACATATTGTATACCACAGCCCATCATTTACACTCGTACCCTACCACTCAATTCTCCCTAACAGATCCCCGATATACTGAGAGTGGGAGCGAAGCGCTACTTTGGCCAGACGGCACTGGGAGGCCCCTTCCATGTTATTCTGTAAGTACACATCAGAATGTACTAATGAATACGCCGGTGAACCACTCTCTAACCTCACCGCCGTGTGTGACGTTTCCCCCAGCATCAGCTACGCCTCCCTGGTGGTGCTGCTGTGCGTGTTCAGAGCCAGCGAGGTGCAGGGCGAAGCCGTGGTGATGGCCGTGTGTTTAGTCCTGGGCTGGTGCAACGTCATGTTCTTCGCCCGGGGATTCGAGATGCTCGGCCCGTACGTCATCATGATACAGAAGGTGAGAGGCGGCTCGGCTCAGCTCAGCCCGGACGCCCCAGACGCAGTCGTGCATGATGATGATGAGCTCATAGCGCACGTGTGGTTTCAGACTGAACTGCCTCCGTCTCATTTCCCCTCTAGATTATATTTGGAGACCTGACAAAGTTCATGTGGTTGACCCTCATTGTGCTCATTGGTTTCTCCACCTGTGAGTATATTCTGGGGGACGAGAACAAAACACACCAATAGTTCCCACAAAGCTTCCAAGGCGCAAGCCCGTTGACGTAGGATTTTGATCAATGTTAATTTGACCTTTTTCGTTTTCCTCTCCTCCTCCCCCTCCTCCTCCTCAGCCCTGTGGATGGTGTACATGACGCAGGAGACGGACACCATCCCTGCATACCGCTCCTTCCCCATCACTCTCTTCTCCCAGTTTGAGCTCAGCGTGGGCCTCATCGATCTGCCCGTGGAGCACACCATCATCACGCCGCCCATCGTCCATGTGATACACTGCGCGTTCTCTGTGGTCTCGTACATCCTGCTCCTGAATCTGTTGATAGCCATGATGAGCGACACACACTGGAGGGTGGCGCAGGAGAGGGATGAGCTCTGGAGAACACAGGTAACATTAGCGCACACACACACCGGCTGGAAAAGTGCAAAGAGCGCATAGGAGGTCATGAATACAAATGCACAGTGTGCCAGTGTAAGAGCGGTCTTAAATCTGCAGGTCGTGGCCACCACGTTGATGCTGGAGAGGAGGCTGCCACGCTGGCTGTGGCCTCGGTTCGGAGTGTGCGGCTTGGACTACGGCCTGAAGGAGCGCTGGTATCTCAGGTAAGAATGTCAATAAAAAAACTAAAAAAAAAAAAAAAAAATGCACATAGTGCACACAGTTGGCATCATATGATGTGCAGTACTCTACGTATACTCTACTCTTACTCTAAAAATGATCACACGTGGAGACAGGAGTGTGTCCACTGACCACCACCCGCGGCCCAGCGGCCACCCCGTCCATGCGTCGAGACGCACAGCTCTCTCAGTTTTCAACTCCACCTGCAAAAGCCCTCTGCGAGATCCTGGGGAAACGCACGTGTCGCCTCTGTCGCTGAGAGTGAAATGAGAAGCTCGTAACCCCTCTGATGTTTGTCTGCTGTCGTTTCCCCGTTTAAGGCACACGCGTGAAGGTGGGGACTTCTCCTTTAACTTTCAACGAAACGGCAAACATTTCTCACAGTACAGAACTACTTGGTCAACGCGGTCTGTGCACAAGATGGAGTGCCTCTGATAATAATTGCACGGTGTCAGTGAGAGTTGTGGTTCTACACTCGCAACACAACATGACTTGAGGCTGCAGCACAAGCATGTAGGTTGCGGTCATTGGGGACAAACGTGTGCCTCTCTTAATAGAATAAGTATAGTTATTGAAATGTGGGGCGATTCCTTTATTCTATATCATTATCATTCTGCATTATGTGTTATCAAAAGGTACAAAATAAAGAACCCTTGAAGAGGCCGGCTGAGGTTTCACCCCCCAAAAAATAGATTCTTCATTTCCAAATAGATCAAAGACTTGGAGGATTATTTTGACACCTCTGTAACGCCAGCTTTACGCCGCTCTCGTTGCAGGGTGGAGGACAGGAACGACTCGATGTTGCAGAAGATGCGACGTTACATCAAAGCCTTCTCCAAGGAGGAGGAGAACGAAAAGGAGGATTTAGAGCGGAGCGAGGCGACGAAGGGCTCGAGCACGGGAACCCCGAAGCTCCGACCCAAAAACAGGGCTGGCGGCTTCCACGGGAGGACTCTGACGGGCTGGCAGATGATCCGCCACAGCGCCTTGGGTCTGGAGATGGAGCAGGAGGATCCCGAGGACGACTACGACATAAAGCATGTTTAGAAGGAGATTAGGCCCGGAGCCCCGAGTGAGTTTTCTCACGCCGCTTCCATCGTCACACATCTCTGAGCACACCCCCTAGGTTATCGCGTATTTCGGTCAACTCACTCGCCACAAGAACAATTTCAGTTTGTCTTTCGTGGACAACGGTGCAATTATTCCTGCAGTATTAGGCTCTCGAAAAGAGTTCCGTTATTTTTATAGCGGCATGGATGATAAAATGGTAGGGTCGATGCATGTATATACTGAGCTAACACCAAGTGAAATATGGACAATAAACTTATTAGGGTAGATGCATCATCGTTTTATATGAAATAAAACCTTGTCGAAACACATTTACTGGCCTTTATTTGTGGGGGTGGGGGGGGGGGGGGGGGGAAAGGCATACAGCAGTATAAAGAATTACACAGTCTCAAGATAGTCAAGATGATGCTACACAATGCTGCAAGAAAATGTTACATACAAATAATTGAACTGATTGCTCAAACGGTGTTAAATGGAAAACGATATAGATATTAGGCTTCATCCCCATTATTGCCAAGCGACTGATTGAAGTGTGGAGTAGACAGAGGACGGATTTGAAATGTTATTGATTTTAAAAGACAATGCTGTCACATCTCCAGCTCACAGATGTAGTAGGTGTAGGTATGGCAGGGCGCCCTGACCCAGTTCTTCTCAGGTGGGCTTCCGCCGCTCAGGATGCCGCATTCCCCTCGCAGGGCGTTTTCTGCCCAATAACTGTAAACAGTTGCAAGAACAATGACCGTTACGGCCCAAAAATATATATTCACTAGTCTATAAGTTACACCTGTGCAACCTCATGCTCTCCGATACAATATCAACACGGTCGGACTGCACTGTAGCAAATCGATGCAATTACATATTGCGGAAGTGCTGAAGAACCATTTTAGTTAGTGGTGATGTAGGTTAAAAAAAAAAAAAAAAGTGGACCAAAAAATGAAATCACAGCTGTCCATATGTTCCGTGTGGTTGTGTCAGCACAAATGGCATCATAAACCTATAGACCTACAGTATATGGTAGGCTTTCCGGTTGAAACTGATTCATATGTTATGCTTCCGAGTGTGAATTAAATAGTGTGTGTAAGTAAAAAAAAAAAAAAAAGAGAGAGAAGGGACCAAGACTGCAGGAAAAGGAAAAAAAAAAGAATCACCTCTGTTTCAGTGCAGTGTTGTTGACCCAGTTCCATTGGTTTCTTTGGACTCTCAGCCCGATCCAGTATTTCAGGTTCCCTTCTTTAGCCAGAAATCTCTGCAGAAGACGCAGCAAAGCACAATTAACATTTCACACTGTTTAAACTCTTCATCATTTTTCTTTCCATCGTCAGGGATGGAAGTGAGAGTCCGGCTCCACCTGAACACCGGGACTGCTGATGACAGCCAGCGATCCTCCTCTGCGGATGCAGTCCATCTGGCTCTGATCCCAGTTCAGCCTGAAGGTGGACAGGTAAAAGCACCAGCGTCCAAAGGTCAGCCACCCCTCTGTACACTGCTGGCAGCCGAGAGCTGCAGGGCGAGAGGGAAATGCAGATGAAAAACAGTCAGTTGCCGACTAAAACCTCGAAATTCAATTTAAAAGCTTCTAAATTCAATGTTTTTCCCCCTCATATATATACTGTATATATATATATATTTATTATGTCCTCATATATATATGAGGAAATAATAAAAACTGATAAAACATTGCTTTTAAATGAGCAAACTATGTTCCTTGTTCTCTGAAACCAAGCATGAACTAGTTTCCTTCTGCATAAAAAAAAACAACCTTTGCCGACTGTGAGCATGTGACAGCAGAACTATCTTAGCAAAGCATGTTTGGGAATGTATCATTTGATTTATTGTTTTAATCTGGATATCTTTTGGGCTGGTACTTATTTGATTAGCACTCACACCGGTGCTGGATCTCGGGGAAGTTGGCCTGGCATTGCTCATAGGTTGGAGCAAATGGAGGACTGTCTGCTCCCTCTCTGTTTGGGCACGCTGTGGATCCAGTTTTGACTAGAAATAGAAGCACAGTGGGTGGAGATGTGAGGGGGGAAGAAACAAGGCTCCAGGCCAACCACACTCTGCATTCCTGTCTTGTTTTTTCCGTTGTTATGTGGGGGGGTGGGGGGGGGGGGGGGGTAGGGGATAGAATAATAACAACACGATGCCGACAGGTACAGCATTTGACTTATTATTTATTCTGCAGTGCGGAAGCAATAGTGCTTCCAGAGTCTGCCTGAGTGCTGCAAATGTCTTCCAGGCAGTATTGGTTTGTTGTGAAACATGAATTAACACCCATGGCTGCAGTTACTCACGTTTCACACTGAGAACAATGACCACCAGCAGGAGGACGAGGCAGAGCAGTGTGAGGAAGAAGCACGCCGTGCAATACAGGCGTGCGGTTCCCTCCGTCTGTTTGCCTGAACAAAAAAGAAAAAAAACAAACGGGAATTAAAATTGTTGGTGGGGTTCTTCCGTGACCACCACACAAACCCCCAACCAGGCTCGGAGGCAAAAAGCAACTGCGGCCTACCTTTCCCCCCGTCCAGTTCGACCGATAACTTCGAGGGCAAGTTCTCCTTGGCCTCATGTTTTTTATCCTCGCCATAATTGCGACAGAATTTTATATACATAATATGTATCTTTTTTCAAATGTCCTGGGATTTTGTGAGGAAGCTTGTTCACCCCGACTCACTGCGTTTTCCTCTCCTGTGAGTTGATGCCTGTGCCTGTGCAGAGTTAAGACACACCTCCCTCCTCCAAGTCTGGTCGCCATAGCAACGTGACCTTCCCTGATACTTCGAACTTAATAATGCAGAACAGTACTCCGCTTGTCCTTCATCTCTCCAGAAGTCCCACTGTATCGCTCTTTGTCCCTCTCTGTGCGTTTGTAACTGTCAGATACTGTCAGCCCGGACACAGTGTACGCCAAAACAACACATCGGCTTCCTCGCTCAAGGTCATTTCACATCAGATCATCTCAGGCGTTTTAGTGTTTCATATCAGAGACAGAACACATGTTCTGCGTCACTGAGACCCACCTTTGAAACATTTGTCTGCGTGCGATTCAGAGATCTTCTGTGGCAAGAGGAAATCAAATGTGGCCTTGCGCAAGGCAATTTAGATGAGTCATTTTTCTAACCTCAGCTATTTTGCAAAATGTCTTTCATTTTTGTAGAAATAGAACTTCTTGTAAAATCTACAGAAAACATAATTTATGTTGCTGCAGTTGTTTCATTGGTTGGCTCTTTTTGCTTGTTACTAAACTAATCAGAATCAAAGGAATATTATACAAACAACAGTGAAGTAAACTGCTTTGTAATGTTATGATCTACTTTATTTTTGTGATTGGACGCAATATAACAAAACAAAGTTATAAAGAATGGTTGATGTGTCAGAAAATGCAGTTTTACAGTTAATTATACTCATTCATTTGAGCATGGTATGGTATCGCTGAATTATAAGTAGAATTACATGTTTTTATTTATTAGAATATATCACCTAAAAGGAAATATTACCAAATGTTTCTGCCTACAAAATATGTATGTGTAAATATTTAACATATTTTTTCATTTCACGTTAACAAAAAAAAACACATGACTATCTTTGGGTTTCTCTACTATTGCTTGGCCAAAACAAGCAACTAATGTACTCTATGTAATTTGAGGATCTGGAAAATTGTTATCTAATGTTTTCTCTTTTTTTCAAAGATTCTATAGATCAAAGGATGAACTGATTCATTAAAATAGCATTCAGCAGACTATTCATACAATTGTAAATGTAAGTTGCAGCGTTACACATTTTACATTTAGAATCTGTTTTGATCCAATGTTCCAAATATTTTACATAATATACTGCATTTTCTTCATCAGTTAGACATTTTAAATAAATAATGTTTTTTTTTAATATATTAATATTTTGAGCTGTTCATTGTTTTCATATTTAAAAACATGTACCAATATATGTACTTAAGTATATGATTTATTTATTCCAATACACACACAAACAATTTTTTACCTGGTTTTGTTTTTACTGGAGGGTCACCAAAATAAGCTTCTGCGTAGACATCTTCAGCTGGTTTGTATAGTTTTGAGTACGGGTTTGGTTCTGCTTCCTCTTAAGAGGGACAAAAATACACATTTCAGAATGCCACCTTAAACATCTGCACCTTCTAAATATTCAGTGTGGATATAATAGTTACACTATGCATTTCATTTAACGCTTAATAAGTTAATAAGTCCACAGTCCAATCAGGGGTAGGCATACATTCTCCTACAACATAATCTTATATTGTGATCCCTTATTATCAGGGGTCATCTGAAATGATTTAATTCCTCATACCTTCGGTTTGGACTCCCAGCATTGGTTCCTTTGCGCCATCATCTTCTTTCTCGCTCTGCTTCTCTTTGGTGATCTCCTCCAGTTCCATGGCAACCCTCCTGTTTTTTTGCCTGGAAAGTCGATCGGACATGGCCGGTCAACTGACAATAAGGCTATGTAACCTTTTAATTATGCAGACAAAACACCACCCATTTCAAAAAGGATGTGTCAAGATGCTAGACTTTTGGGTTTTCCGGCTTTTTCTTTTAATGCTGGTAAAACCGCTAAAAAAAGAACACTTCCCCCTGAGGATGTCTCCTCTGCTTTTGCCCTTCCTCTCAAACATGGACAGTCGGCAAGTGGCTTTAGATGTAAATATATATCTTTTTGTTATACTCTGTTAAGGGCTGACTACGCTTTGAAAAAATCAATCATTCCCCACAGCAAAGTATCAAAAATATTGTCGCTTGTATTCGTGATAAGTTCATGATTTAAATGTTCTATTGACTTCTTAAAAGCACATTGTGGGCAGACCTATGCACAACAACAGAAAGACTAAAAGGAAAAGTCTGGCTTTTTGCATTTGCATTTTTATTTCCCACAAACGTTTGATATTAATTTACAAAAGAAAAAATAATACTATTTGCATTAAATACAGATGACGGAGAAAGATAACGAGAGAACTTGCAACATAGTTCAATAACTTTTTTTTTCGTACTTTTCAACCTTCCTCGATGACACCGCAAAAAGAATCAACATAACTCATGCTCAACCTCAAAATACTGACAAAAGTAAAGTACACCAGCAATCCATCTGCCTGCCTTCCCCTATGCACTGTGGTCACTTATCAAAAATAATATACAGAATCATAGTGGTGTGAAACAATACTAACAGCCTTTGATTCTTTTCCTCAGAGTGTCACACTTTCATCATTCTCTCTCCGTCTCTCTCTATCCAGTCGTTGTCCTCTTTCCTTCAGGCACCATACACACTCTCATTGCTGTAGGTCATGTAGAGAAATAGGTCTTCTTCATGGTGCTCCTGGAACACAACACAGAATATATGGCTGGATTTAGCATGATGAGGTCATTTTATTTTAGAATATATATATATATATTCATATATTTTATTATTTTCAAGTGTGCGCGCACACTGACTGACACTTTTGCACTGAAAACATAACTGAATCAGCGAGACAGAACTTCTATTTGTACATTCATTCAAAATGACTGATGTATAAGCTTTTTTTGTATTATTCAAATGGCATTACTGCAATTCTATTTCTGAGCTCAAAAACAGTGAAGCGGCTTTCTGCGTGAACAGCTGTTATCTATAGACTGTGCGTGCCATGCAGTTACCCCGTATACAGCAGAGAGGGTGGAGCTGGATGGTGGAAGGGAGTTGTTCACGAAGAAGAAGAGTGCCTCCTCTGGTCTCAAAGCCACACGCTGACGAATGAGAAAGCACAACTGGCCGACTGAAATGAGGAAGGAGGGAGAGGTCCGAGAGGGTCACGCGGTCAGCCTCATGCAAGTATTAAGAAACATGACTACTGATTAGTCCTGACTATAACCCTGATCATTTGAGATTCAGTGACTTGGCAAACACCATGCCAGCAGATCTCCAAATTGGAATGGAACCATCATAAGGATATCCGAGGTGTAATGCATGCCGTTACAAATGTCTATATATTTATAACTGAAAACACAGATTAAAATGCACCTGATCCGTTCAGGTTTATGTAACTATTCAATTTAGACTTGTCTTTAGTCAGCCAATAACATATATCGTGCTATATTGTCTAAATACAGATATTGTATATTTATATTTACTGTATATATATATATATAATGGTCAGCTGATAAATTCCAATAATCTGCTGATTTGATTAGCTTTTACACAGGTCGTCCACCAGAGGGCACTGAGAGCACTGTACACTGTAAAATGTCTAGGGGACCAATACCAATATACTGTATATATCTTTCTAAATATCAATAGCTGTTAATATTTCAAAAATTAAATGGCCAGGCTAGAACAGCTTCAGTCAAATATTGTAGCAGGTAAACTTTTAAGAGATTTGACAACACCTAATTGGTTTGAGAAGTTTTGGCATGTGTCTGTATGTCACCTGTTAAATCTGAGGGCACCAAGTATTTCTTCTTGTCCAGTTCAGGAGCTCGCGACCTCGGGGACCTCTCCACAATGATCTGGTCAAAGGACCCGAAAACAGAGAGTCATCATTTGACCAAGAGGTTGTGTTCATGGGCAAAGGAAAAAGACGGCAATCATTACCTTACACTTTACAGTTCAAATAACTTTAAGGGATCATTTAACTAGTCTTTGATTAGTGGTCTAGATGATTGTGCTGAAAAAAAAAATGGTTTTACCCAGTATAACTGAGGATCACAGTAAATGCATGGTATTACAAAATGAACCAGTCGTCATACTCACAGGTATCTTGTCAGGATGCTTGGCCCGAACTCTCTCGCCCTCTGCTCTCCTCACCTCCAGTGGCACTGAACGCTGGTACTGACTGCCCATCTGAAATCAAACGGCCCACACAATAACATCATTTGTTGTTGTTTTTTTTTATTGTTGCATATTTTATAAATCTAAAACTTGTTTTGCTTTTAAAGAACTGTGTTGTTCTATTGTTGTTGTTTTTTTTTACCTAGAAAATCTACTTTGAAAACCCTGTTTTGCAAAGGTGCTATAGAAATTAAGTGAATTATTACTCTTATAAACAAAAGGAAAAAGAGGATTACATAAGAACATAAACACTGCTACAGTCTGAAATGTCCTTTGATGTTTTTGATGTCAAAATTCTGAGAGATGATGCTGAGCAGAAGTGGGTGGGACGGGGGAGGCATGACGCTATTAACTGGACCAGTTATCCATTACCTGATTAACAACCAGAAAATAGTTGTCATCTATTTAAAAAAAAATAAGATTAATTACAAACAGTAAACACAATTGTCTGCCTGCTGCCTTTTGGATGAGAGAATGTGCGTCACTGGGATTTCACTTGGATGTTTTTCCTGTTTATTTATTTTTAATTGTTAAAAAAAACGTAATAATTGAAGACTTCACCTTTGCTTTTGCGTAGGCAAACATTCCACATTTCACAGACTAATCGACAAAAAAAATGAAACAACCAAAAAACTATTTGTAATTAATTGTTAGATGCTGCCCTGATTTCTTTATTAATACTGGATTAGCTCTCAAAAGACATTTCAATTTCGTCATCTTTGCAATGAAATTGAATTACAGGAAGATTGATTATGTGTGGTGAATTTGCAGTTACCTATATATTAATGTGAAACAAAATTGCTTTGACCAAATGACATATTATACCATGATTTCTATCCCATCGCGCATGGGATCATTGTAAACAAGAGTTGCCACCGTAAATCCTCCGATGAGGAATAACAATCAACAACAGACACAATCACTGTTGACTACAGGCGAGTGAGTGAAGAGATAAAACACCCATCCACACAGTACCCCTCCACGACCACTCACTACAGCGTATCTGCACACAGGCTGGAGTGATTGGGGCGAAGCCAAAGGCCACGTCACGTTTGCACGACAACACAGAGATCAGCTGACTCGCCTTCTTACTGAGACTGACACAGCGACCAACAATCGAGACCACGCTCCCTTGTTGTCCCTTCATCTGTACTGTAGCGCGCAGGCGGTGGTTTATTTCACTGTATCCGAAATCAGCTAAACACAAAAACGCTAACAACTGCTGCAGAGCGACTCTCGCCGTCACTGTTTACCTACCTTAGAAAGAGACCGAATTTCCAGTTGGAGGAGGAAAGGGGACAGATACAGACAGACGCCTCTGGTTCTCGTTGTCGTTGTGTGTCAGAACAGGAGACCCGGGTGGACGCTTTCGGCACTAAATGAGATAATAACGCTGGAGAATCTGATCAAATTCAAAGATGTCGACTGCTCCCTTGCTTCTGCTCTCCGAAAACAACATATCAAAGTCCGCCCACCGCCTCTGGGAGCCAATCAGATTCATGAGCGACTGTTGACAGCGGGATATGGCGACGAAGAGGGAGGGGTCTAGGGTGCGCTCATTGGCTGGGCGCCGTTGTAGTGGAATTTCGTGAACGCCCCAGCTCTTTCTGAGCGAGGGCGCGAGGAGCCAATGAAAGCGTTGAAAACGGAAGCAGGCCGCCGCAGGGTCACGCCCACGGACGCGCCTGGACCAGGCTCCGTGCGTGTCAGCATGCTAGTGTGCTCCGTAAACACGGCCTGCAGAAACACGCTGGAGTTACAGCTGGAGACGACGAAAACAGATTTACATAGACCTGCACATTTCTGTACACAGCTTTTAATTGCTTTGTTGCACATTATGCATTATCCTCTCCTGTGGTCTATTCGTTTCAGTTCAATATGCTGAGATAATAAGAACAGGTATGTTTTTTTTCTATTGAAATAAATGCAAACACCTGTCCATTGATTTAGCCTCACACACACACACAGTGTTGTTTGTTTTGTTGACTGTAAATGCAGTCGCAACATCTTCAATGTCTTTAGGCCTCAGCAATGTAACTCTCCACACAGTGAAACCATGGCCATGCCGCATTTAGATGCATTCCACCAGCATTCCCATTGGAGTCCCTGAATGTCCATTGTCTATTTCCCAGCAGTTTGGAGCGGACGACTCGAGTCAATCCTCGACGGTGCACCCAACGTTCCCATCCTCCGAGTTCAAACAGCAGCTGTGGCAGTTGTGAGTTTGAGCGCATCTGACAGGTTGCGTTGTCGGACTCTGGAGTTGCTTATGATTTCAAAATGGGACTCGGGCACCCATCCGTGATGCCGGTCAGACAGTCTGGTGACCTCTACCCAATCTGCGAAAACGAAATGAAGAATCCAACATGAAGTAATCGAATGCTTATCCTGTGCAACGAGGCGGACGGTGCGGGGCAAGGATGGAAAAAGGAAGTGTGATGATCTTACGGTCACTGCTCTGTTGGTGCACTAGAATGATGTCAGCTTTTTCTAAGGACAGCTCATCAGGCTGTTTGCCAACGAAAGCTCGGATACACTGCATCTGTGTGAAATCTGCACAGGAAGTAGAACAAGGAGGTCAAACCTGCAGTCAACAATGGGAGCAGACGCAGACAATAATCACAGAGGTGTTTTTTTTTGTACACATATTGGTCAATACAACTTCCTCACAACGCTGTGTGAGCAAGAAGCAGAAAAATGGGTGGATGAGTGTGCACAGTAGCCCCGCCCCTTTCAGCCTGCCCAGGTAACAGAAGGAGGAGAAAGAGACACACACACACCTGTGAGCAGATGAGGAGGGAAAAACAAACAAAGAAGGGAACAGGGAGGCGAGGAGGAGTGGGGTACAAGTGTAAAAAAAAAAGTCACGTTTCTGGACATATTGGGGGAGAGAAGCATTTTTGTCCAGAACTGGCTGGAGATGCTGAATATTATCTCCTGGATGGACCAGCTTGTCTCTGGAGTGGTTGGGGATGAAGCTCCCTAAAAGGACTCTGATGGAAAAACCTCGTCCAGGAAGAACCCAGAAAGGTAAGACTCCCCTTGTCTTAACTCTCTTAGGTGAATACACAACTTAAATAATAGTAAAGCAGAATGAACACAAAGCATTACGTTTTTCTCCAGCAGCCGACTGATTTTGACTGTCTGACATGACCTTCATGTGGCTTTGCAACTTCCCCTTTTTTCATCTGATTGGTGAACTACAAATGCCCCGCGACATCGGTGTATTTTGGCGTTCCGCAGTTTGTAACGTGGCCACCAGGAAAACAAATTTACCTTGAGCTGCAGAAAAATCTATCTCGGGGTGCGGCGGGGAAAGAGCAGATATCCAACGTAGCTTATCGCTCCTGAAGGGGTGGGGGCGGGGGCGGGAAAAAAGGACAAGAAACAGTTAATTTTTTTTTGTTTGTTTGTTTTACTTTTGTGATGTGGCAATCAATACAGACAACCCCTGCGATGATGTCAGTGTCTCTTACAGTGTGTCAGTCCTCAGCAGCAGTGATTTGCCTGACATGTGCAGGCGGAACAGGTTCTTCTGTAAGGAGTGGAGTTTGACACGACAGTTCTCGACACGCAGCTCTGAGACGGGAGAGTGGTCAATGACGCTGAATCGCCCCCCTCTGGAAAAGGGAAGACAAATAGAGACAAATAGCAAATAAATAGGAAGAATGCCAGTCCGCGATGGACGCTAACCGTTTTCATGTTTTTTTTTGTCCATCCCATTACAAAGTTGACTTACTCTTTTTGTAAGGAAAGTAGCAAGTAGTCATTGAACAGGTGCATGTAAACGTTCCTCTCCGTGTCTTTCAGACAGAAATCTATCAGCTCCGTGACGGGTCCTTCCCGCACCATCCTCCGAGACTGACTGATCAGTGGAAGAGTCTGTGACCACACCCACCGCAAAAAGAGACCAAGGACCATAACGTTAGTGTGCTCGTTTTGAGTGTGACTCAAAATGCTCCGTAAACTGCCCCTAAGGGGAGCCTCGTGAGAGATCATTCTGTGAAATAATCTCTCCAGTAGGAGTTTCCACAAATAACGCATATGCCTCAATTACCCCCTTCGTGCTGGAACTTAAAATCATAATCAATGTTATGACGCGTGAGTTTACCGTTTTAAGAATGGGTTTATTATGGGAAAATGATATCACCATACGTTCGCGTTACCACAATGTGAGTCAATTTGTTTTCTCCCCGAATGGATGAAAATAATGACTTACCCTGCACTCAAAGTCCACCTTAGCACTGAGAGAGACCAGGGACTCGATGCTTTCCATCTGAGAGATGCTGTCATTACTCTCTTGGATCAGCTGCGGGAGAGAGAAATAGATGGCAAAACAGATTTGTCACGTGTCCAAAATAACAATAATATTTCGCAGTAATATTTATATTAAAAAATAATACTATCCAACATATATGCAGAAAGGGGCTCATATCGTACCTTCTCTAGAAGCCTCAAAGCTTTGATGGCCTGTGTCGCCTCCACAGTACCTGGAGTAGTTCTCTTCACAATGTTCTGGAAAGAAAAAGTGTGTGTGTGTGTGTGTGTGTGTGTGTGAGACACGGTTAGATGAAAAGGCGCCGGATCGATCATATTGTCAACATTTACAAGCCCTGGCAGGGTGCACACACCTGGACCAGAAGCTTTATTCTGGTGATCCTCTGGAAAGGAAGGACAAGGAAGGAGCGGAGAGGAAGCCTCTGACAGACGGGGCTTCTCTCCAATTTCTCCACTATCCGCTTGAACCCTTGATTCTCATTCCTGGAAGAAAGAAGAGAAATTTGAATGAAGAGATAGACAGAAACAATGCTGATCATGACCGTTTTCTGAAGCTTAATCGGACATCGCATTCGCGACTGGAAATTTCAGGTTTGACTTTCAGAGAGAGGATTTATTCGTTTTTTTTTCCTTTATTCAGTGGTTACGTTACCCAGCACCCAGCATAAAATATCTTCCAACAGGAGGAAACCCCAAAAAGCGCGACTGAAAGACTTACATGAGTCTCTGGTAGGTGGCATCCTGATAGGACTGGTTGGTGAGGTAGGGCACATAAACCATTTTGAAGCGCTGGCAGTGCCGAGCGATGATGTCGCACACGGAGAAGTGCACAATTTCCTCTTCCATGCGCTCCTCCAGCTTTGACAAAAAACTGAAACCACAACCGCAAGAGAGCCGACTTCAGCCCATTTCTTTCGCATATTTGTGACATTTTCCTGTTTTCACCAGCTGATGACTGAGAGAGAGGGATCTGAGTGGAAAAGTGTGTGTTTTGATCATCGCTGACCTGTGGCTGATGGCCCGGACGTCGGCCAGCCGGGAAAACAGCCAGTTCCTGTCCTGAGTGGTCAACAGTGCGCCCAGCTGCTTGCACTTGACAAAGTGTTCCACCACAATGTCCAAACTGCGGCAGTAAGAGGCCTCCGAGGTCACGACTTCAAATCTCACCTGAAAAGTGAAACGGAAAGAAAAAGGAAGGCATTGAGAAGAAGCCAAACTAGGGCCCCTGTTGTTTTTTTTCTCCTGTGTGTGGGGCACTGTTACGAGGCCACGACGGCCAGTATCATTTCACAACAGGTGGAAATGTTCCATTTAAGACGCGCATGTCGGTTCTTCGAATTGACTCGCAAATGCATACGTTGTCAGTGAAATATGATGACGCAATGCCATTCTCTGGAAAGCGACGCTGTCCCACCCGTGAACATTTGATAAAGAGTGATGGGTTTTTTCGAGAATGAGGCAAGTCTGAACATTTGGACTGATAGTGGTATTTCTAGGTGTGAAGCAATAACAGTCAGGAGCTGATTCGCGTTAGTCATTCCAGTTCCCAAAAGTGGTGGAGAAGCTGCTGATGTGAAGTGACGCCCAAAGCTGCCTGGCCACTCAGAAGTGGTGAACGAGGAGCTGAATCACCGAAATGATTATGGATGAATCGTTTTTTTTGTTGTTGCAAATATGGTCAAAGATCATCGTTACAGAGGGTTCTCCAGAATCTGTTTCATGCCAAAATGTTGTGCTGCTAAACGTCCAGTTCCCCCCTTCAGGTGGAGAAATTCCTACCTTGCGTAATCTACAGTGCAGATGAATGCACACAACTTTGTAATGATTTTAACCTACATTTCAATTCAAGGTGGAGAGCTATAGAATAAAGGCTCTGACTTTCATTTCAGTTCCAGTAAATATCAGGCAAGGTGTTGAAAAGCACAGTGCAGAGGGTTGCACTTCATTCACTGGAAAGTCGCCGGCACCAAAGGAGCTCCATGAGCGATCCAATGTCCACCAAACGGAGAAATGGACTGTCGTATGTGCAGTGAGACCACAGTGATACCTCTTGCAGTCGCCTCTGGTCCTCCGAGAGCTCCTCCAGCTCCCCGCTGCTCCGGACCCCCGGCAGGTCCCGCCACAGCGTGGACGTCTGTGTGATGGAGAGGGACAGGCGCGGAGAGGTGGGCCGGCCTTCGCTCCTGTGGGTCTCGGGTAGAGGCAAGCTCTTGACACTGGTGAGGGAGCCGGTGTGGGACAGCGAGTGGGGGTGCGGGACGGGGGGCAGCGGGGGCAGAGGCCTGCGGGCAGGCGGGGGCGAGGGAGCCGGGGAGCGCCCGGGGTCCTCGCCCACGGACTGGGCATCCGAGCGGGTCTGACGCAGGATCTCGAAGTTCTGGGCCGCCTCGCTGTACTGCTGGTAGAGCTGGGCGGCATCTGCGGGGAAGAGGGGGTCGCGTAGAGTCACAAGTGAAGAGGTGGACAGAGGAGTGAGCAGGTTGAAAAAGAGAGGAAGCCGAGAAAGGTTAGAGGGGGACGTGTTTGAGGCCGAGGGGGGTGGTTTGCGATCGACATTCCTCGAGCACACAGTTGCCGGAATGCAAAGTCACCGCAGCGGCTGTTTTCCCCCTCCAGTCAGGAGCTCGGAGATACCTGCAGGAACCTGTCTCGGGCCTGAGCCGACACACAGGCACGTACGCAGCGGCAAACCCAGGCCGCTGCCATTTTAGATTGAAAACATCGTCTTCGAGTGGTGCGAGCGACCTAAATCGCCCCAGCCGCGGTGATGTGATTCGAGAGATAAACAGCTGTTGTAGCTGCGTTGGAGCGGATGTGAATCACCCACGTTTCAGGGGAAATGCTCAACCGCGCCGCGTTCTTTCTTTTTTTCCTGGCCTCATTGAAAGGCAGATAGGATCGGAACGCACGTCATTAATGCCTACACATGATTTTTAATAATTTCTCTGCGGATCCGTTTTGACAGGAACTTTCTTGTCATTCGGAGTCACCACATGAAAGGAATGCAACTCGTGAAAAACAAGATGTGCGCCAAAAAGGATGAAATGGGCATGAAATCAAGGTTTTTGGTTTGTCGATTAAGAGTAATCAAAATAGTAACAATAATGAAAAAAACAATAATAATAAAAAATTTTTAAAAAAAGCATCATCATCATTATCGCTGTGCGAGCGGTCTCGCTAAAATATCGTAAGAGATACTCACTGAAAAATCTCGAATTTCTTTTCCGTCGGTCGATCGTCTCCAAAACGCTCCTACAGTGCAGCAAAGAAATCACGACAGCGTTTTTTTTTTTGTTTTTTTTTTAAACCACCGAATTAACGTAGATTATCAAACTGAATTCAGCGACCTTCCAGACGCCACAGAATAGCATCGTTCCGGTTTGAGTGCATTACGTTTACTCACCTCAGTTCCACCTCTCCCCAGCTTTTGCTCTTATCATCCTCGTCGTCTACAATGAAATAGTAACGGTTTGTTGAAACACTATGAAACAGCATGCCTTTCACAGTCCAAAAAAACCACGGCGCTAATCAAAACCAAATAAATCAAATATACTGCGTTTGCTAAATAAACAAAGAAGGGATCCTGCCACACCGCCAGTAAGGGATTAGTGGGTATCCATAACCTCTCGTGTGGTGTGTCGCAGCGGGATCAAACAAAGCCTTTTAGCTTCTCGTTCTCTCCACCTCCTCTGATCTCCGCCCACCACCTGTGATCACAAACACACTGACGCAGTTTCCGGCCGCGAGGTGACGCCAGGCGTTTTTCGCCGGAGTTCGCGGTCGATGTGTACGAGCAGCTGTTTGTCTTTCATTTTTGGCTTTGAGCTTCAGGTGGGGGGGGGGGGGCGAGAGTGCAAAAACGGAGCACGATAACTCAAAGAACAAAGATCTCAACCTGGCCAACCGACGCGTCAAAAGTATTCCGCGCTGATTGAGGATGAGAAAGGCAGCGGTGGGCCTTGCTTTTTAAATACCATGACTGACGTGAGCAAAAATAAGCGGCCGTCTCCTGTCTTTACCTGTTGTCGCGAATATTCTGGTTCTGCGATCTCTTCCGGCGCCTTCTTCTTCTCCCTCCTCCTCCTCCTCCTCCTCCTCCTCTACAATCTTTTTTTCTTTTCTTCTTTCCGTGGTTTTACGGATCCCCCTCCTTCGCATTCGGGCCTCGGGACCCAAATCTCGGAAACTGCAGGTGGCCGCCAGAGCTGGTTTCTTTGCCGCCGCCGCCGCCTCCCCCCCGCTGCTCCCCACCTCCATCTCTTCTCCTACGCTCGTCCTCCTCCCCCCCTCCGCTGCACTGCCGCCCTCCTCCGGCTCCCCTTCCTGCCTCTCCTCGTCACTTTCCCCCGTCCTGTCGTCCTCCTCGTCCTCGTCCTCCTGGGTCTCACCCTCTCCGGACGGGACCAGGAGGTCCGAGGCCGACTCAAAATTGAGAATGGGGCAGCTGTTGGGCTTGTACAGCGCGTTGCTCACGGATAAATACCTCTCGTCTTCACTGTCTCTCCTTCCCCCTTGTTCTCCTTCCACTAACGCAACCTCGTGGCCTGCCTCTTGAGAAACCGCCACCTCTACGTCTGCTTTCTTTCCTGGCTGCCGGGGACCGGCGGGCTGCGTCTCTTTGACCACAGTGGCATCCTCCTTCCTCTCTGCGTCTAACTGTGTGTCAGCGTGAGTGTGTGCGGGGGTGGGCGTGTCACCATGCGTGGCTGTGAACTGCTCGGCATGCATGTGGGCCGGGCCCTGCTCCGTACCTCTCGGGCCCTCGGCGTCCCGCGGCTCGGCCGGGCCGCGCGCCTCGTCCGCCGTCGTCCGGTGGACCCGGGGAACCTCCTCGTCTTGCCGCACCGCCGTCTCGCCAGGGCGGGCCGCTCGCTCGCCTCCTCTCGCCTCCGGGCTGCCGGGCCCGTCCGCGACCTGCTCCTCCGAGCGCCCCAGGATCTCGCGCACCACGTTTTTGGCCCATTGGAGGTGAGGGGCCTGGGAGTGGCGCTTGGGCTCCTCGGACATGCTCCACGCCCCGCTCAGTCGGATGCGGATGGCCTCCGCCTCCTCCGGACTCATCGCTCCGGCGTTTATCCCCTGCAGGAGGGGCTGGATCTGCTCGAAATTCAGCTCGTACGGGTTCAATGGCGGTGGAGAATTGTCCTCTCTTTCCGGCTTTGTTTTGTCTCTCCATTGCACCAGGAGTCTTTCGGTTTGCGAGTCTCTTTTGATCTGCTTTATTTCCTCGTATGGGTTCTCCACTTTGCCCCTCGACCCATCTCCGGCCTCTGAGGACGACCTGTGTCTCATTTCCACTCCGGCGTTGGCGCTCTCCTCCGTCGGCTGCTCGCTCCCGCCGGGTGTCTCCTGGTCGTCGAGGGCGGCGAGTTCGTCGCCCAGCCGCGTGGCCTCATCGCCGGGGCGACGCGACTTTTCTACCTTTGGGTCCTCTCTTTCGACCCCTCGGGGCGGGGACTGGTCGCCGGCCTTTGACCGGGGTAAGGTTTGACCAATCACGCAGAAGACTAACTTGGCCTGCGTCTCCCTGCCCTCGTCCTCCTCCCTCCTCTCCTGGTCCCCGACAGGTGAGGAGCCACCATGTCGGACTCCACCTTCCCAGAACTCCCGGCAGTCCTCGAACTCCTCCCTCTCCTCCTCCTCCTCCTCGTCTCCCCCGCTGGACAGGGTCACGAACCCGTCCTCTCCTGACAGCATGCTGTCTCTCTCCTGCCTCCTCCCCGACTCACTTCCTCCTCCTCCTCCTCCGTCCGTGGAGCGGGCCGAGGAGTCCCTCCCCCCCTCTCCCTCCCCCTCACTCTCCTCTGTGTAGTCTGTGGTGTTCCCTCGCTCTATCCCTCCGCCGCTGCCGCTGCTGCTGTCAGACAGGCACTCTTCACCTCCTTTATCTGTTGCTCTCCAGAACTCCTGCACGTCCTCTCCATCTACGCTCACCCCCTCCCGCTCCCGCTCCTCTCTCGGCCCGCGGCCGCCTCGGTCCGAGCGCGCCTCGCCCGCTTCCTCTTTGACTTGTTGCGCCTCTCTTGCCCTCTCTGCCTGTGACACCACGCTCCTCTCTTCCTCTTCTTCCTCTCTCCTCCTCTCTTTCCGCCCTGTGTGTCTCCCCCTGTCTAGAGATTCGTCTTCACTGTTCTTGCCCCTCCGCGGCTCTAACCACATCCTCCTCTGCTCTGGCACGCCGCCCGCCCTGTCTCCCCTCTCTGTCTCTGCTCTCTCCGTCTGTCGTCTTTCAGCAGCTCTCTCGGCATCGCTGCGTTCCTCCGCGTCTCTCTCGCTCTCCGCCGTGCTCTCTCGCCCGGACTCCCTCTCCTCGTAGCCGCCTCTACCTCTCCTGTACCTGCCCTCGCCGTCCATGTCGCTGCTCCACTCCCCGCTGCTCTGGGTGCGCGGCGGGACCCTCGGAGCCGCCTTGTTGTTCTGGGGTCTGCTGCCTGTATGGTCCCACCTGGGGTGGTTCTCTCTGTCCTTCCTTGGCCTGTCCCTCCTCTGCTCGTGCCCCTTGTGCCTGTCCCCCCCTCTCCTCTCGTTGGACCACGCTCGGCCGCCCTCCCTCGGGGCTCTCCTGTCCACCTCCCCGTACCTCTCCCCGTACCTCTCCCCGTCTCCCTCCGCTCCCCTCTTCCCCGACCGGTCCCCCTCTCTCTCTCTGTCCCGGCACCTCTGCCTGTCCTCTCCTCTGTGTCCCTGCGGCCGGTTTGGAGCTGGCTCCGTCTCTCTGTTGCCCTTATTGTCGCCCTCGCTTTTGCTGTGTTGATATGTCAACTCGTCTCTCTCTCTGTCCCTCATTCTTTCCCTCTTCAGCTCCCGCTCGTCGCTGTCTCCCTCGCTCCGGGTGTCCCGCCTGCTCTCTTCCCGCTCCTTCCTGTTTGAGTGGAGCTCTCTGTCTCTTCGCCTGTGCGGGGAGTACATCTTTCCCTCCCTCTCCGCCCTGTTAGGCCTCGGCTTTTCTCTTTTCCTCCCTGCGTCTCTCTCTCTTCTGTCCCAGGAATCATCCCCTTCTCTTCCCCTGCCCTGAAAGCCATCCTCAAACTCCCGATATCTTTCCCTCTGTCGCGCTTTCTCATCTTCCACGGGCCGTCCACCACTTTTATTGCCTTCGTCCTTGGCCCTGCTTCGGATATCATCTCTCTCTCTCTCTCTGTACCTCTCTCTCTGCCATGTCCTGACTCTCTCTCTCTCCCGGTCATCCGTCTCCATTTGTCTCGGCCTGTCTCTCTGCCTACTGTCTCCCTTCTCTTCACCAATCTCAGAGGTGGGCGTCATTCTCCTCGCCCGCTCTGTGCTGCCTTTTCTCATTCTGGGAAATGTGTCGCCTTTCTTCGCTCCCCTTGCCACCTCTCGCTCGGGGTCCGTCTCCACGTTTGAAAACGGACGCCCGTTTCTGCTCCTGTCATCTTCTTGCCTCCGCTCTCTCTCCCTCCGCTCTCTCTCCCCCTCTCTCGTCCTGGGTGCGGGGACTCTTTCGTAGTATCTGTCCCGTGGGTCAGTGTCTTTGTATTTGGCCTTGTCTCGGATTTTCTCCATGTCTTCCTCCCTCCTCCTGCCTTCCTCTCGGTGTCCGTCTCTGTCTCGATCCGACTGGGCAGTCCTCGCTGGCCTGGGACTCGGATCCCGAGAGATTCTTCCTCCTGGCTGAAGTCTGCGGTCAGATGTGTTTATGTTTGATAAAGTGTCAAAGAGACTGCAGCTGGGCCTTTTGGTCCCCATTGCACCATAATATGGAGAACCTGGAAGACAGGAACACTCGCCAGTTTAGGAACGAAACAGCAACATTAGGCCTCTGCTTTTGCGATAAATCACTAATAGGCGTGTGGGGATAAACAAAATCACAAGGATTTGCAGACTTACAAATGAAGGAAGAGTTCACAGAGCTCGATACAAACTGTCCACTTGGCCCTTTACTCTGTTGTATGTCAGGCACATTAAATGTCGACAGCTAATTTGAACATACTTAAACTTGAAATCTTGTTTACAGCAAGTTTATTACAGTATGTCTAAATAATAATAATAAAAAAAAAAGGCTAGAGAGAGGGTGAGTCCCTTTTACATTTATTTTAGGAATGCAACGTAGACCCGCAAAGCTCAGCCTACCAAGAGAAGTCTTTCAGAAAGAAGGGGCCTGTGACACATAGGCATGGCATGTAACACGTAAACTACAACTAAGCCCGATCCAAATCTGTGCTCCTACCAAAAGAAAAAGCCACAACAGTGTTGATCTGAAAACGCATGAAAATCTAGTGAAGCCACTCACCTGAATGTGGTATCCTGGGGAGATCCACTCTCCCCCGTCCGGTCCAGCTCAGCTCAGGAGCACTGGATTGCAAAACACTTTAGAATTTACTCCATGTTTTCACATTATCAGGAGGTCATGACAAACGTCTTCCTTTGTTCAAATAAATGCCTATTTTTTCTGCTTCCCCTTTACCAAAGTAACTCTTGTTCGAAAGCTCAATGTTTACGCCTGAACTCTCCTTGCTTTTCCCTCTCGCTGGCTCTCAAATTTCTCTCTACCTCCCTCGCTCCAAATTCCCAAACAAGTCTCAACAGAGTGACACCTTTCTCTCCCCTCCTCCTTGTCTCTGGCTTGTCCTCTCGGCCGCTGTTGCAGAACATGAAGATCTCCCATAAATCAAACTATAGTCCACTACCTCAGTGCTCTGCCCACCCCTCTATGCTGCAGACAGGCCCGCCGGCGCGGATCAACCCCCCCCCCTTTGGCGAAAAGAACACAACTCTCACAACTCTCCCTGTCCGATTCTTCTCTGTCGAAATACAGGAAGAACGCTTCCTTCGCGTGTCTCACTTGGAGCCGCGATTGGCTGATATGGAGTGGCCGGGTGTGTCTGAGCAACACACTGAGCCAGGTAAGGCAAGGGCTAAAGGGAGAGTGGGGGAGGGGAGGAAGAGAGTGTGCATTGAGAACATACAGTGAAACCTCCAACCTTCCCTCCAGGGGTAATAAAGAGGGGAGAGGAAAGTTAACCCAGAGTGTTTCGAAAGACAAACAAGATGAGGCAATCACAGGCCGGGACACTATCCTACTGTGGTGATCGGTGAATTATTACTTCGAATCCTTGTCTATGCTGATTGCTAACTGAGGTGACCTGAGATGAGACATTTGGAGTACCACTCCATCTCATTATAAAGACAATAAGAACTGACCATGACAATTGAACCGGTTTCATGGTTTTGTTTCTCCTCAGTGTTATTGCTCTCGGTTTCTTTACCTATGTATTTAACTTCTTGTTACCTGCACGCCTTCTGACTAAATTGATAGAAGTTTTGATTTGGGCCTTTATGTTCTCAATACATGCATTTTACAATTTGCATTTACATTGTTTGTGTGCTTATCGGGGACAATCCAAATAATGTTGAAATCTGGGGCAGAGAGCTGATGAAACAATGCCTGAACAATGAATGGTACATCGATTAACTCCACACGTTTATCAGTTATCCAGCCTAAGCCTGTCCCTGGTCACATTAAGCATGATCCAATCTTTTGTAAATGTTCCATTGTAACTGATTAACTCTTTTATGTGTGTGAACGTAATTCTCTCTATTTTCTCTAGAAAATCTAGGAATAATGAGATTAATACGATAATATTTGTGTCATAATTGTTTGAGTAAGTTGAAGCTCAAACTAAACATTAAATGTTTTGTTGTTTCGGAACAATATGACAAAATACCACCAAGTGCTTACAAAACCACATCCACTCGTATGCAAAGTACATTATTATAAGGAAGAATTGGGCATTGTTTCAGACAGTCTCAATCAGTCTTATCATACTCAGACTGAACAGTTTAAACATTGTCGTGTATTTTAGTTCCTTGTTTGAGAGAGGGTGCCCAGGCTTCTGTGAACAAAATTAACATTTCTTTTGTTAGGCTCTAGAAAAAAGCATCAGGCCAAAGGTCAAAATATAAGTAACTTACCAGTATTACAACATACACATTGATATCAATAACATACTTATATTACATATCAGATATAAAACACATTTAATAAAAAATGGTAAACTATTTTCCACACATACATTATGTCTCCTTAAACAAGAGATTGCTCCTGATCTTTCTCTTTCAGTGACCCAGATTGCCAGGTTATTGAACATACAGCAATGAAAGAAAGGCAGTAAAATGCTACAACCTCGTAATAAATCCAACTTTCTTGAAAATGGTGTTTTGTTTTGGCGATGAGTGTTTAAGAGAAGTGCCAACTCGCGTTTATGGTGATTTTGGTGTCAGCTATTTAGTTTGGTTAGGAACGGATAGGAGTTATTGTGGTCCTTGTGCTATATACTAGAGCAACGAGTATAAATAATATAAATACCACCGGTAGATTGGAAAAGGGTCGCCACGCTAAGTGGCTGAACGATCTGACCAAGGCCATCGGGGAAACGTGGTGTTACATTAAATCGTTTAAAATGAAGTAGCCACATTAACCATAGGATTTAGCATGCATACACACTCAAAACGTGCGTGTTTCAGTACAGTTACCGATAGAGAGGATTGTGCTCAATTATTGTGCGCATTCATTTATTTTGACGGTATTTATTTCTACAATCTCTTGTGTTTATCGTGTTGTTGGTATTTAAATTGTGCAGCGCTCGCATCAGCTGACGCGTATTCCGCTGCAGCTCATTGAACGCTCTCCGTTTGAAAAATCACATGACTCTCTCTCGACCTCTGCGCGCGTGCGCGCGTCTTTATGTGCATGTGTCTGTAGTTTCACTTCCGCACTACGCTGCTGTCCGTAGCCTGTTAGCCTCGCGGCCATCCCCACCTGTCTCCTCTCCGGGAAACGCGCGTTTATGATCCAGGAAAGAAAAGGGCACTGCTCACGGGGTTTGTATCCAAAACCCGCTCAGGTCCACGTTATTACTGAGCCCGCGTCCGTGGAAAGCAGCCGCGTTGCTGATAAAGTCAACCAGGAAGCGACATTAGCCCGAAGAAGCTCACGGCAGCATCTGCTGGCTGCAACTTCTCTGGTCACCTGTATCCAAACTAAACAGCTTTTCCCTGTGAGCCACAGCAGCTGAAGTCTAAAAGGTAGGTGCACCGTGAAGTTTAGACTGTAACTCCGAGGACTGCCCTCCCCCACCGACTGTGTCCACTCAGAGAAGAAACTTGTTTCTTCATGAGGAAGAGCACACACATGTAAACATACATGTACATTCGAGCTGTCCTCTAGTTTATATTGCCATTATTCTGATTCTGTGGGCTTAGATTGGCACTCGAAATAGTTTTCCCCAAAAGAACTGTGCAGCTATTTTCCTACTTCCTTTTTTTTTCAGAAGTATGGAAATGCACAAGTCGATTGTAATCTGTGTTGGGCTCCAGTCATTATTATAATGATCAAAATATGCCTTTTCGGATTTTTCTGTTGTTTTAGTTGCACATGATGATGCATTGGGAATCCTGATGATCCTTGACCAGAAACAATGGTACAATTTTTATGTGGGAATTAGAGTTCATTTATTCAACATTCCCTGGCTAAAACCCCAAATCATTTATTGTACCATCATATATGACAAAACGCTGCAAATGATCACATGTTTTTTTTTTCTTCTTCTTTTTTCTTTTTCCTCTACTCACTCAAATAACATACTGCATATTATATAATGGTTGCCTGTTGATATGAACGTTTTTCTCGTCGCATCTGTTCCAGATGTTCTGCTGTCCTAGTAGAAGGCCCTTCCTTGTGTGGACTGTGATGCTTCCGATGGTCCTGTATGGGAGCTTGGCGTTTGCCACTGAGGCTGTCAAAAACTGTAATTTGCTTTTTGACTCTAAAACAGACCGAAAAGTCCTCAGTCAACTTGAGCCACTCACACAAAGGAAGTAAGAAATGTCTCACTTGTGTACCTGTCTACTCGGTGTCGGTGATATGATGTGTTATTTAATTGCCCCTTATCAATAGAAAAACAAAAGAAATCAGAACCAGCAGGTTGAGTAATCAAGCAGTGACCAATTGATTACGACGCCACCATTCAGGGTTGACTATGTATTACTAATTATTTTATTCTAATCTTCTTTGTTTTCATGTCAACAGCTTTACAGTGGAGTCCAAAAATGAAGGGGAGAGTTACACATATGTGTTCCAGTTGTGTGGGGATGCAGGAGGTGTTCCCGGTGCTGGGGTTATACAAGTGGACAGCAAGGGAACTGAGAAGAAGACAACTGTGATCGGGACGTACAATTCAACACAAGCCATTGGAGGAGGTACGCATCTGCAGTATATAAAAATGTACCATGATTTACACTGACTTTATCGTGGAAGAATGTGTTAATCAACGTTTGTCACAAACTAATAGAACACTAAGTCTGAAAGTTAAGAATAAAAAAAACAAAAAAACGTAATATTTTATATTGTGGTTTAGTTTCAGCTTTCTTTTTAATTGTCCTGCCTTTCTAGGTGACTGGGTGATGTTGATCTACAGAGATGGGGATCCATATAATGCCCACTGCTCCAAGGAAAAGAGGAAAGCATTTATTATGATCTCCTGCAACAGGAAGACAGAAGTGGTAAAAAGAATACAGATGGAGTTTAGATTAAGATTTAAACCACCTACTTTGAGAATTCCCAGAATGTTAAGGCCCGTAGGTGACACACAAAGTACAAATATTCCGCCACATATTCTGTTCATGTCCAGTCATGTAAAACTTGAATCGGGATTTCTTGAAGATTGAAATGAATGTGTGTTTTTTTTTTTTCATATAGTGCCTGTGTAAATCTGAATACAAATTACTATTTTCTTTAAATTTCTTTAAATATTTTGCATTTTATTTACCTGTGACTCTGTCTCACTGCCAGGGCCAGCTGGAGGTGCTTCGGGAGGAGAGGGAGAGGGAGCAAGAGTGTTTTTACCTATTTAAGCTGGACTCCAGTGCGGTGTGTCCAGTTATCGAGTCCACGCTCAGCGTTGGCTCCATATTACTCATCATGTATGTAAACAAAGTCTGCAATGACCCTTAATTATGAGCTGCAAAATATTATAAAGCACCAGTGATCACAGCCACTCTCTTCTTTCAGAGGGGTTTGTCTTCTGGCCGTTTACCTCATTGGAGGTTTCCTTTACCAGCGGCTGATTGTCGGAGCCAAAGGGATGGAGCAATTCCCCAATTATGCTTTCTGGGTGGAATTTGGCAATCTTTCGGCTGTGAGTTTGATAAACAACACCAGGAAAAGCTCAGGTACATGTGACGTTTTTGGTTTCATTTCATTAATGTGAAACTTTGCCTCTTCTCTGCAGGATGGATGTGACTTTGTGTGCCGGTCACGGAATCGAGAGGATTCCCCAGCCTACAGGGGACTGGCCCCAGAAACTTTAGAGGAAGAGCCAGAAGAGAGAGATGACCACTTACTCCCCATGTGACCTCACCATGTCAGAAATGGGACAGAATTTTTCACAGTGAACACTATCACAGGTTTGATGAATTTGCTGCTAAACACACGTCTGTTACTGTTTGCTGGTTAAGCTCAGGATTTGTTCACACTTTCTGTGTGTTCCAGACTTGTGCCTAGGGCATCTACTGATGATCTGCTTCTCAAGCACGAGGGCTGTTACTCACAGGGCTGACAGACTTGTCTTCTCTCCGAAATCATTTATTTCCTGCTTAATGTTTGATATCAGACCTTCAAGTAATCCAACCAAGATTGCAAAGAGACAATAGAGGGTGACTCTGCGTTCATTGAAAAAAAAAAAAAGGGAGCTGTTGAGATGTGTGAACTGAACCCAAGGACATATTGCTTATCTTTTTTCCTTGGCTTATTTTTGATGATTTTTGTCATATTGCATATTGTTCCTGGTTGTGCACTGACAGTTTCAGGCTAAAAATCACACAAGTGCTTTTGCATGTGTAATCTGGCTTTAGTTAGTTAAGTTAAGTTTTGAAGATAAGAGAATGTAAAAGCTTTATTTTAAGTATTGCATCTATGCATACATCAACGCTATTAGCATAGAAATCACTGGAAAATGATCACGTCACTGGATTCAATTACATTTTTAGACCCACCTTTTTCATAGACACAACTTCTGATTTGAATGGTTGTAACAAAACATCTGGCTCTTAAGTCTCAGTCAAATTACTGTGTTAAACCTACCCTCTTATTGCATTCAGTTGATTTAAGGAACATTTAGAAGTAACACACAGATGAATACTACTTATCATATTATTTACAAAACATCTTTGATATATGCATACTATAGAGTATGAATACTAAATATCATACTGGGCGAACTGAATAATCTGCCTACCCTATGCGAGGTATATACACCAACCTCTCCAAACCTGAAAGACTCATGTTTGATTGCATTTTCAGGCTGCTTTTTTACATAGTGACAATGAAAGCACTTAATTCTATGTAATTCCCTTTTACCAACATGGTAGAGCTTTGAAATGCTGCAGTTTATTGAGAAATATTTATATCAACATTTGGCATTTTAATTTTAATTTATGTTCAACAACATTTATACAAATAGCTATTATTCATTCAAATACGAACTAAAGCGGGCTTCTTCTTTTTTAACTTAATGTTAAATGTTAGGTGTTGTTGAACCAGGTTGCAACATTATTGTTCATTTGAGCACTTGTGTCTATCATTTGCTTGTTTTGTTTTTTTTAATGTCTATGTCTTTCTTTGCTTAATTCAGTGAATTAGATCCCCAATTACCATCTGGTGGGAATGGCTCCACCGTGGTTGTTGTAAACTGAATAGCTGAACATTTAAGGATTAGATCCACCCACACACCTTTTTGTGTTTTTTTATTTTTTTTTCTGGTTGCATTAAAAATAAAATATAAAATATTTCTAGTTTATTTATGCCTGTGTAGTGATGAAGTGAATACACACCAAAGTGAACTCACCTTTGTAAAAATGTTAAAATAAAAACATTTCATGCAGACTATATTTTCATTGGTAATTAATATTTAAAGTAACTATTATTAAGAGCGTATTAGTAATGTTGAGTTACTGACAGTTACTGGCAGTTTGGGATGCTTTGTGAGTTTGTAAATAATAATTTAGGACTATTTTGTTTTGTGTTTCCCCTAACTGGGTTAAGAGAAACAATTATAATTTGCGAAAACATGTACAACTGAGCTATATATGAGAAACTTATGATTTGCCTATTGGGGTTTATAAAGATCTCTTTGAAGATCAAAGCAACTTGCTGAAAAGGGCTCATCTACAATGACAACATTTTGAAAATGCAGAAAAGAAAAACAAATCTAGTGATGACAAGGGGGAGAATTACGCCTGGGGATGGCAGTGATGCCATAAAACGCCGAAGAAGAAGAAGCGGAAACGCGCGCCGCTGTAATGGCATGGCATTCTACCAATAATATCCAAGTAGAAGAAGAAGAGGGGCGGGGCTATGTTGGAGGCAAATCCCTAAAGCAACAGTCGATGTTTGCAGAAAAAGCAGTGGAGCATACATTTAACAAATTCCATCTGATTCAGGGACATAGACTTCAAGGTAGGGTCCTTTTATTTATCTCACCACTAACTAAGCGTTGATTTTCTTTGCTGAGTTGAGAGCTGGAACTTTCTGTCTACTAGCACTGCTAGCTTGTTAGCTTTTGTAACTAACGTTTTTTTTAATCAATATACTGTAGTGTTGGCGACATATTAACGGCGTTTCTGCTTTTGCTTTGAGGACGCCTACACTTTTGTAACAAACATCCATTTATTTTAATCAAGGCAACTCAGAACTTGTGTTTGAGGATGGCTACTTAGCAAAGTCTATTGTAGTTAGCCACAGCTGTTTAGCCTTTCTCTTTGGAGTTTTTGAGCTTTCCTCCATGTCCTTTCTCTCGTATTCACCTGTCTACAGCTGGTCGGGTAAAGAAAATACAACAACCATCTGTGAGAAAACCATCTGCCAAGCTCATAAGGAGCTACACCTCTGTGCAAGGCTGATGCTGGCTGTGATTTATGAGCCCTCTAAAATAATAATAATCCTAGGCACTAATAATCTCAGTAGTGAAAACCTCGATCTAAAAGCCAATCAGAGCCTGGGATACATCATAATAATATAAGTCTATTGGAGTTTAGCCGTATTATGTCTTATGTATGTTCAACAAGTTTCGATGCTCAGATACTCAGACGTTCACCTCAAAGAAATACTTGTATAGAGCGCACACACATCACTTTTTCAATGGCTTTTCATTTTGAGCAGCTAACATGGACGGAGGTGAAGACCAAAACACCAGCACCACTAATGGAAATCCTCAGACGAGTGGGAACTCCCGTGCACCCCAGATAGCCCACATGTCCCTATATGAGAGACAGGCTGTACAGGTGAGAGTTTGTGTGCATAAAGCAGGGAGTTGATAGTAAAAAAATAAACAAAATCAAAAATCGAGCTAACATAAATTAATTTGGATGTGCTTTTTAATTATGTGTGTGTGTTCAGGCTCTCCAAGCACTGCAAAGACAGCCAAATGCAGCTCAATACTTCCAGCAGCTCATGTTGCAGCAGCAGATCAATACTGCCCAACTCCATAACTTGGCCGCAGTGCAACAGGTAACCCTAATATTCACAGTAAAATACTAAATAAAAATGTGGTCTTCACAAGCATTAAGATGAAAGAAGATTATCGCACTCCATTTTTGTAATCTTTCTCTTTGAAACAGGCCACCCTTGCAGCTAGTCGACAGTCCAATACGCCAAGTAACAGCATGTCTCAGGCACCTACCACTGTAAGTTTTTTTTTGTTCTTTTGTAATGATAAGTAACACAGCTTGGTATACAAATGTAAACATGTAATTTCCGGTTTCTTCCAGGTCAACCTGAGCACCACGTCTGCTGCAGGGACAATGACAAATCCCCGTCCACACGGCCCGGCCACCTCTGCAACAAATCCAACACTCAACCAGTCAGTGTTGCTGGGTGGAAACTCAGCAGGACAAGGACAGATGTATCTAAGGGTAACATTAACAATGACTATACTCTTTGATTATTTTTCGCAATGATCAAACACTTACTTGGATATTGCTCCTGTTTGGTTCTCTGATTCTTTAGCTATGAAAATGTAATCTTTTGTCTCAAAGATCTCTCCCCTCGGGCCCCATTGATACTGAGTACTTGAAAGACCTGTTAATCAGAAGTACATTTCTTCAGTGTTCACTGGTCGCCTGTGTTGTCCCTCCCATAGGTCAACCGTTCTCTCAGGGCTCCTCTCGCTTCTCAGCTCATCTTTATGCCTGGTGGTACAGCTACTGTAGCGACGGTGGCCCAGACTCAGCCTCAGCAACAGCAGCAACATGAAGTTGCTCCTACCACTGTCAATGCCCAGTCCGACAACGATCAGGTTTGAACACCAATTTTGTAACTGTACCATTAAGCTAAATCCATGGTATGATTGGTGGACTTGCTCAAATGTTCCTTTCTTTATGTCCCAGGTGCAGAATCTGGCTCTTCACTGTGTTTCCGCTCCCAGAGGCGTTTCTGTCAAATCCGAGTTCCCGGAGAGGAAAGAGGGTGCTGGCTTTCCTCTCGGTCAGCAGCAGCTGCAGACTTTCTCCCAGACGGTGCAGCAGCAAGTACAGCCACCACAGCAGCAACAACAACAAATAGTCAAACCCAATTTTACCCAGCATTCCACTGCCAACACTATGACCGTAAAAGCCGGAAACCAGGCCATGACGGTAGCACCTGCCGTGACGGTAGCTCCCTCCTCCACCTCCTCCGCCGCGATGCCCCTCTCCCAACTCCTCCTGGCCTCCTCTGCCGCCCCCGTCATCTTGGTGCCAACCTCAAATGTAACCACCTCCGCTCAGGGCTACCCCATCGGCTCAGTGACCGCAAAGGCCAGTGTCAACACGCAGACTCTGGTGGTGCAGCCGCTACAACAGGCCAGCACCACTGCAGACAAAGGCCCTGTGCCTATCCAGCCCAAGACAGCTCAGGGCCACCGTTTACCCGTGCAGTTGCCTCCTAGACACCCACCTCCCATTCTCCCAGCACCACCGAGCAACAGCCAGCAGCAGGCCGCCACTGGGGGACACAACCCTCCCCACATCCCCGTGCAGCTGGTGGGAGCCAGGCAAGGCTTAGTCGGAAACGCTCAGGCTGTGGCCCTGGCACAGGCACGAGGCGGCACGGCCCAGGAGAGCTCAGCTGGTGGGAATGTTAACACTGTGGCCAACAACAGCGCTATGGTGAGAGCCACCACTGAAATAATGAACTCGGTGACACTGATTTGGTTAGGCGTAAATGGGAGTTCTAATACTTTTTGCTGCTTTCCCCCCCCCCCCACACGCAATCAGACAAAGCCTGCCATCGGCTCTCTGAAAAGAAAATCCGACTGCGACGCATCCAACGAAATGGTGACGGAGTCATCAGACTCTGCCCCAGCCAAAGATTCTGCTCCTCCCTTATCCCCAGCCCCTACAAAGGACTCGGGTATGTCAAGCTTTTTCAAACCAGGCATCATTTCTTTGCAGCATGACTCGAAACTTGTAAACGTACATCGTGAAGTCTGCTTTGAAATAAAAATCTCATTTTTGTTTCAATCCACACTATAGCTCCACCTGCGACCACTGCCTTCACATCCCCTCCCACCCTGTCCCTACCTCTGCCACTGCCGAGAGTCGCCCACGGGGACAAAGACAGAGCGCCTGTTCCCCAGGCTGTGGTCAAACCTCAAGTTCTCACACACCTCATAGAGGGCTTTGTTATCCAAGAGGGAGCTGAACCGTTCCCTGTAAGGGCACCTATCCAGGAAAAAACACCAAATTCAGATGAAATCCTCACATTAAATCCGAAAAACAGTGGCTATGCCTTTGCGTGGAAAAAGTGACTCACTCTTGGGTTTTTTTTGTTTTTTTTTTATCTGACCTGACAGGTTGCTGGGCTCCTCAAAGACAGAGATTTTGCTCTGGTTGGCCGCTCAGAAAACGGTCCCCCATGTAAGTGGTTGAGTGGCTCTTTTATGATACCTGTGTTCATGGTCAGGTCTTAAAGTAAGGGAACTGCATCGTTTGCTTTTTTTTATCTCCCCAGTGTTGAAGTGCGAATACTGTGGGAGCCTCGCACCAGCAAGCCAATTCAGAGGGTCAAAGCGCTTCTGTTCCAATACTTGTGCTAAGAGGTAAGAAATCCTCTGAACCAAAACGCTTTGGAGGCGTCCGTTTGCCACACCATCCGTTATTCGTGCCATCTGAAAATTCTTTGTCGGGCAGCCGACAGCGGCACCCGGCGATGCTACTGGCGGGGAATGAAAACACCAAAAGCCTCCCTGACTGTTGACTGCACCCCTGGGTCCACAGGTATAATGTAAGTTGCAGCCAACACTTCAAGACAAGCAGGGGGAGGAGCGGTGCCGGCCTGACGTCGCCTCCGGCGCCGCCTGAGAGCACAGCCAGGCGCAGGGGCCCGTCTCGCAGGAGCAGTTCTAATGGCGCTGGCAATAAGATGTCAAGCCGGCATCTACCTGTCAAGGTAAGCTCTTCGGTTTACAGGACAAACATGGCAACATACAAAAACACCAGTGAGCCAAATGGACCTCTATTGACACGACTATGGGCACTGGTCTTTTTTTTTTTTTTTTTTTTTTTTCAATCAATCCTATTTTTTTTTTTTTTTTTTGCATTCCTGTTGCTTTAAGTATTCATTAGAGCACCAAATACTTTCATGAGTTTTTCCACGAGTATTTGATACTTTACTTTAATGATTCTTTAATACAATGGCCTGAATGACAGAGAACCTTAGGGAAGACTAGCATTGGCCACTCTGCTGAGGAAAACAATACCCCCAAAAACCTTAAGCGTCCAATGGTTGACGGAAACTTCCAACACTTTCAAAAAAACGTAAAAAAAACGTACTCATTTTTTGGAAGTTTTAAATCTTGGCCCGCCCCGACTGCCTCCGACGTCATTGAGAGTCACGCCGTGCGTCGGATGGTTTTATGGGATTTGACTGCGTTGGCGGCAAATGCGGCTTTCTCTCATTGTTGTTGTTTTTGTGTCATTCTGCTCTTTTGGCTGCAGTGTCACTCCGAGTCCAGCCGCTCCGAGGACGCGTCCAGCGATGCGGGGGAAGAAGAGGACGATTCTCCTTCGCTTTCCCCGGGCTCCTCCCACTCGTGCTCGAGAGCCGACCACAGCGCGCCGCAGTCCGACAGCTCGGCCCCCGGCGGCCTCCCACTGGACGGTGCTAGCTTCCTCTCTGGGACTCCCGCTCAGTGGAGCGTGGAGGAGGTGTGCAGGTTCATCTCCTCACTTCAAGGTGGGTGTTTGTCTCTGTGGGCCGTGGCCACGTGAGGACATGCCTCCTGGTGTCTCTTGGAGGAGGTTGTTCTTTAATTCTCGTATTTCTTGCTGTGGTCAGGTTGTGAAGAGCTGGCTGCCCACTTCCTGTCGCAGGAGATAGACGGGCAGGCTCTCCTCCTTCTACGAGAGGACCATCTCATCTCCACCATGAATATAAAGTTAGGTCCTGCTCTTAAGATCTGTGCCTCCATCAACGGTCTGCGCGAGTGAGGTCGGCGCTTCAGTGATTTCTCACTGGAATCAATCATTTGACTCGCTCCTGTGTCGAAACCTAAGACCGACATCTCCGGGGACAGTGAGGAGGGGTTTTTGTGTTTTTTTTGTTTTGTTTTGTTTTACAAAATACAATATTGGTGCTCCATCATTTGTGTGTTGACATGGGGATGGACGGTTCACTTTTTTTAGACATTGAATGTGTGAAAAAACCGGTTGTATGCATGCACGCATATGTGCATGTGTGAGCATAGACAGTCGGACATACCCTTGTCAGCAGAGTTGTGTCACTTTTTCTGTCACCGTCTGTGTCGAGACCCTTCGTATGTAGCCTATAAGCCAGTCTGCAGATATATTGGTGCTAGGTCATCCAGCTGGGACAGATCACCCGTTGCCTTCTTGTTGCATTTCAAACAGTGCTTTAACTTTAGAGATAGAACTCGTATCAGCAATCGCCGTTTCATTTCAAGGTTTGCGACTTTTAGTAGTTATATATTTGTTTTTCCTGCAATAGATTTGTTCAACCCAGGCTCCAATCACATCAAGCAAACGGACACTCAAACAGCCTGGTGTTTTAACGAGTTCATTTGACCAGCGTTTAAAATTGTAGTTTTGTATATATATTTTTTTTTTTTCTCTCTCTCTCATTTTGTACTACAGTCAAAAACTACTTTTTCACGGATATTCTATAGTTTTAGTCGCTTTAATCAACTTAACTACCTGACGGTAGGTCATTCTCACAGTCTGCTCTCTCAAGGGCTAATTGGAAGTGCCCCGTGTACGTGTATGCAATAATACCAATAAATAGTACCTGTTACTAGAAGTGGTAATGTGCGTTTTACTACTTAAAGACACCCACTTAAATAATAATTCTAGTTTTTGTCCGGGTCATTTATTCAAGTGTAAATAGCTTCGCACATGTCTTGCTCATGGATGTCGGCACCTGAATCGAGCTTCCAGAGAAAATATGCAGTGTGGTATTAACAGGTGCTTATTTTCCCCAACTCTAATATAGGATCATACAACAATGTAGTAATGACATGACATATTTTATTCTGCATTGGCTTCAGGCTGTAAACATTTGTAAACCTTCATATATTTAGTGTGTCTACAACAGGTTTAGAATGCAGCAGCTGTACACTGATCCTACTGCACCACTACAAATAAACACATTTCACCATTAAATGAAGTCTTCCTGCATGTAAAGTTTTCCCGGAGAACACGTGACAAAAAATAAAGGAGCAATTCCGGTGGCCAAAGGGGCACTCGGAACCCTGTTATTGCACTTTGGGGAATTGAGTTGTTAAAGTGCACCACTGGGGTATTTGAGAATCGTGCAATTTATGTTGCTGGCCGGGGGGGCGGTGATCAGAAAACGGTGTAGCTGTTGGTTTCCCCGTACCCCGCCTCCTGCAGGTACTGCTCGATGTTGACCGTCCCGGACGGCTTGAGGACTTTGTCGGTGGCGCTCTTCTCTCCGGAGAGGAGCTTTCGGCTCACCTCGGCCAGAGAGGGCCGGTCTGTCTCCTTCCAGTGGCAGCAGCCTTTAATGATGGTGTACCTGGGGAGGAAAGATAAATGAACTTTGCTCTAACCTCTTGAGCGCATTTGCAGATGAGAGGCGCTGTGCGTTCTGCGGGTGGCTTCGGGTTTGTTGCGGGGTGTGGTGGATACTCACAGTGCGTTGGAGCAGTTGGATGGTTTTTTCAGGCTTTTCCCTCGTTGATGGAACTGCAGAAGTTCGTTTACCGGGAT
This sequence comes from Colistium nudipinnis, assembly GCA_016785305.1. NCBI lineage: Eukaryota > Metazoa > Chordata > Actinopteri > Pleuronectiformes > Rhombosoleidae > Colistium > Colistium nudipinnis. The sequence continues at coordinate 171,689 of JAFBJU010000370.1, read as the reverse complement.
CTCGGCAAACGGAGCGTCACCTGCAGGGTTAATGGGAAAAGTGGCGTGATTGGGGCAAAAGAATAAAATCCTCCATGTACTTCATAGCATTATTTCCCCATCCCTAGTGGAAGATAATAATTGTATTTTTCTAGTAGTTTGCCAAACAAAAACTCACCCAGGCTTGCCATTTCATACAGTAAGATGCCAAATGACCAGCTGGAAAAGGGATACACATAGACAAGTGATGTCAGTCTTCCATCGCACGAGAAATAAATGTCCCTAATAATGATTATCATACAAAGCATTCATTTCATCTCTGATACAAAGTTATTATTACCCACATTTAAATAAATAAATAAATAAAAACTCTGTCTAAAGGGATGTATCGAACGCACTCACATGTCACTGCTCTGAGTGGCCGGCTTCTTGGTTAACACCTCCGGTGCCTGCCATTTCTTCATGCTGGGATCATCTTTGCGAGTGGCTCCCTGGTCCTTCCTCGTGTAGACCCCGTGCAAACCCCACAGCTTGGCCGTGCACTCCTGGCTGACCAGTACGCTGTGGGCGCGGATGTTTCCGTGGAGTAGGTCTTTGCTGTGAAGGAACTCCTGTAGAGAGTAAATGCATGAGGTCATAAAGAAAAACCATGGAATCAAAGTCGTTTATTTTAGATGGCGGGCCATTGTAACAGGATAATAAGAACTGTGACAAGATTATTATTATTATTATTATTATTATTATTATTATTATTATTATTAAGTACGAAAGGTGTCTTTTGGAAAATTGCTGTGTGGGTAAGCGTGTTTTGAAAGTAAATCCGGTGAACATACATGCTGAGAGATGATTTGAAAGTCAAACATGTGGTGTAAAGAAATGTGAGAGCAAAGTTACGATAGTACGGACCAGTGCTGAGGCCACCTGTTTGGCCATGGTAAATATTCGTCTCTCCGTCATTTCACACGGAGGGTCCGCCTGTTCCTGGGGGAGGGGGGGGCGGGGAACAACCCAAAAAAAGAATTGACACTAACACCGTACAATTTGATAATTCAGCGCACACATATTGGAGTGATGTGGTCAGTAAAATGTGTTCCTTCACACTTCCTACCTGTCTGCATCTCCACAGGTAACTGAGCAGGTCCCTGTTCTCCAGCTCCTCCACGACTGTGACCAGAGGAGCTCGCAGGGAGACCACACCGAGAAGCTCCGGCAGGAAGGGGTGAGGGCCGAGCTGGGCCAGGAAGGAGGCGAAACCCAGGAAGTTGTGTCTCTCTGTGGCGTCAGCAGAGTCTGTACAGGGTCAAGCGACAGAGAGCGCGGAAAACAGAAATCTGATCAAAGGGACCCGGTACTGAGACGGTCAATGGCTCTCTTCGGCCCATTTGTTGAATGTAGCATTTCCATTTTTTTTTTTAACTCCACCAAGTTCAAGCGTCTCACCGTTCAGCACTCGCAGGACCACGTTCCTGTTCTCCATGCGAGCCCGGTACAGGGACACGGAGGCGTCGGGCCGCAGGCTGAAGGCCCCTCGCAGAGGGGCGACCAGGTTGAAGGACTCGGGCAACCTCTGGCGGGGCAGCTCCCTGGGCTGGACGACGGGGGTGAAAGTGGGCTTGTAGGGCTGCGCCGGGGGTTTGGACGGGAGGGAGGGCGAGCTCGCGGGCACGGTGAGTCTTTTGTTGGGGGAGTAGGTGCTTGGGGGATCGAAGGTGGAGTAGGAACTGGGCACGTCCAGAGCGATGCTTTCGTGCTCCATCACGTTGATGCCTGGCGGAGCTGTGGACACGGACACAGATGGAGAAAAAGAAAAGCGCAAGGGCGAGGATTTCTCGATGAACAGATAAACAGAATGATATAAAAGAATTGGTTAAAAAAAAAAAAAAGGCCAAAACCAAAACCAATATTGACTCACTACGTGCCCTTAAAACTGCGTAACGCACACACACACACACACACGCTAGAATGTGTGTGTAAAACACTGAGTTGTCTGTTAATGCTTCCAGTTTCAATGTATTATGCCTCGTCTACTCCACTGTCTTACCATCGATACCATGCAGGACTCTCCTGGAGTTCGCCTTCAAGGTCTGCGGACGGATGCGATCGACTTTCTCCGGGCAAAAGCGCAGCAGTATAATGAAGACCAGGGTGACCAGGAAGCTGGCCAGAAGCAAGACGGGCACCACGATCACCTCCTGCTCGTACACCCGGATCTCTGCCGGCGGGAACAGAAGCGAGATAAGGTCAGTGCGTGGTTGACTCAACCCTTGGTTGCATAGCAGGTGTGTTTGTGCAATTGCGCGCTGGTATGTTTGTCCTTCTGACAACTCAAAGGGAGCATTTAAGGCCTCGCATACTCGGCAACAGGTTCGGGCCGAACCAAATCTTCGAGCTCGAGCTCAGCTGATAAAACTCACCGCAGATGGTATCTCCGTGTTGGCAGCGGTAGTCGGATTCTGATAGTGAAGACATCCTGGCAAATGTTAAAAAAAAAAAAAAGATTGTTGAAATGTTGCAGAGAATAATGCCATTCACTTTTGTCCATACCTCGCCATACTCGTGTAGGCTATTTCTATATGTTTACTGGGAACAGGAAATAGCTTCGGGATGTTTTTCTGTTAGAGCTAAAAAAACAAAACACGCCTTGTTTGTGGAAAACATAAAAATGGATTAAGTAACACTGATAGGCCTGAACCCCAATGTTGTCTCTGGGGCTGAATCCGTGGATAGTAACATGACTCTTGCAGGTAACCAGTAAGAGAGGGTGTCTCGGCAAATGTGTAACTGAGACCAGAAACTAAAACTGTAGTCACGTCTGAGAAAATGCCAGGCGTCTCGTTCCTGGTCGCGGCAATAAAACTGTCTACACCTCACTGTATCTACTTTGGTAAACACAGGACCATTCTCCCTGCGGATTTACAGCACACGCGGAGTCAGTGTTTTTTTTTTTTGAGATGAAGTAATACTAAATGAGCTGGCGCAACCGGAATACAAACCCTTTCTCATAAATGCTCATAAAAAAATTAAAAAAAAACACTCGGATCAATCCTTTTTGTTCTTTTGACGCAGTGTGTAGGAGTTAAAATGACACTTCAGCCGTACCGTGGAACACTTTAACACCCTGACCCTCTTTTTTTTTTATTTTATTTTATTATTACTTTACAAGCCGGTCCAAGCCGTCTCAACCTGATCATCTGCATTGTTGGGTCACATTTAATCTGGTGTTGCGCTACACACCCCAAGCACAAACATAAATGTCAAAACACTGGCCGCAACCAAGGTCCCGGGTTATCACAGACGTGTTCAACCAAGGGTGAGATCCCCACTCACCATGTACCTGATGCACTAACCCCAGATCTCTCCACCTCACAGCGACCTTAGCGTAGGACCTGTCTTTAATAGATTGATTGATTTATAAAAAAAAATAAAAAAAAAAGGTTCTTACCTGAGCCACTTCAGTTTTCTCTTATATCCCAAAGAAAATGTTAGACGCTGTTATGGCAGGGTCATGTCTCCCTCCCTCATTCACACATCATCCCATCTGGATGAGGAGTCGTGGCTCTGCTCTCTTGTTTTTCTCAGGCAATGTCAGGCTCAGGGGATCGAGGGCTGCTTTCTGTTTGTCTTTGGTCCACCTTCAATGTTTTCTCAACCCCACCCTCCTCACCTGCTCCTTATTCGCCTTATCTGCTGTTCGCCCCCTCCCCTTTTTCTTTACCCTCCTCAACCAGAGGGCTGCTGTGCCACGCAGCTATCAGGTGTATGATAATCCACAGCTGTGCCCTGCCTTTCTCACACTTTGCCCAACCTCCTTCTGCAGTCTCTTTTTTTTTTTTTTTTTTTTTTTTTTCTATTTTAGCTGTCAAATGTCAGCCTCTTCAAGCCCTGCCCCCTTCCTCTTTGTTCAGGGAAACTGGTCCCGCAGCTCCTTGTTATTTTTATTCTCTCGCCTTTTGTTACACATGTTTGCCTGTCATTCCCCAGGAACCTGTATGACAAGGCTCCGCAATCTCTGGAGTAATTAGCTGAACCAAATAAGATGCATTTCCTTCTAGGTGCCGTACATAAACATACACAGGTAATTCACCAAATTCAAAATAGATAAATAGTAGTCTTGCCATTTAGATTATGTCTCATTACAAGATGTTTTTTTTTTGATTACCAAATAATAAAATCACTTAAAAGTTGAAGTACAGGCTCTTTGGGACATAAAAAAAAAACGATTTTTACAGGAGTAGGTGGAGAAGGATGTCCAGTAAAAGGTTGGATGGAAAGGTAGAAGCACATAGAGACAATGTTGGGATATAGGTGATAAAATATTCCCACTGAAGCAAAACATGTATACGATAGTACAGCACAACAATGTGGACAACAATGTCATTGCACTGCCTAAAAATGTGACACACAATCAAAGATTGCTTATTACGATGACACACATATCTCATTTTTACTGTTAATGTGGTTTTCACTTAAACCTATCTGACCCCATGTCTGCTCTTGTGTCTCATCCTATGCCGGACTCACAACTCGGTTGCCGTTGAGGCCTGTGGACGGATTCTGGCGACTTTCTTAGTTCAGGAGCACAAGAGTAAAACGAAGACCAGAGTAACCAGGGAGCTGGCCAGCAAACAACGGCAACTTTCTTACCCAGAGGCAAGTGAGTTCCTGAATGTAAACTGCAATTGCTGTTTTGACGATAACGTCAAAACTGGTTTTACCGCTTCAAAATGTGATCCTTATTTAAATTTAGTACAGAGTGCTCGCGGCAAATGACATTTTAGTAACAATTAGTATTTTAATGTTAGGCTTAAAATAAAAGTTATAACACTATTGAAAACCTACTGTCAATGTGAATTTTGAGTATTCAATGATTTACTTATAAAATCTCTATTATATTGTCTGTATTACCAGTGAAAAATATTTGTCATCCTTTTTGGACATATTCAACAGGACAATCGTACGTGACATTATTTACACAATTTATTTAATATTGAGGCTTATTGGACGTTTTCTGCGTGGTCACAGAAGGCACAGCATACAAAGTACACATTTTAAACAAGTATTAGAGAAAATTAACATGATGGAAAACATCAGACGACAATCCCAGAGCACACATTGGAAGACAGTTTCCATCTCACAGCTTGGCGGCTGAATTGTGAGGCAGAGGTCCCAGCCACTTCTCCCCTGAAACGGAATAAAATGAGATTAGGAAAGAATCTGGAGATGCTGAATCCACTGTGTCTATGACTATAATTATTATTCTATATCATTCCTAGATTATTTTATCAAGGGTGACTTACAGTGAGTTCAACAGGATTTTTTTAATTTTCACGTGTTGGTTTATGAATGATGCATAATGCAACAGTAGTCTCACCAATGGAGTGGGCCATCAGCTCAAATCTGTCGGACCCAAAATATATATCTGGCTCTCCGTTGACGTGACACACGATCATAGGTAACCCAAAAGCCTAGAAAGATACATAAGGATAGATGTTATGTGTTACTTTGGGATATATTATTTTCCCCTGCCTGAATCCAGAAGGTGGAGCTGAACTGACCCCTAGGTTCAGAGCATCCTGTGTTGTGCTTTTCAGCTTGTCTTTGACCTCCTTTGAGGTGTACAGCTCCAGCACTTCTTTAATGTCACTGTCAGACAGACCGGCTTTCTTGGCTGCCTGCAAGAATAAAGAGAAAAAAAACATTGCGACACAGCCAAATAAATAACACTTGTTAAACCTTTTAACTCGGAAACCCGTGGACGCATTGGAACCTCAGACAGCGACGCGGCCTCGGTGATGTCTTTTTGGTCAGTCCACATCCTTCTCCACAGCTCCCGGGACACCTGCTCCACCTGTCTGTCTCCATCCTTCTCCCTCTCCTGTACTGCTGCCACAAATCTCATGGCGGACAGGGAGCCTTAGAAAATAAAAAGAGAGGACCTGACGCTTTGGCGTAAAAGAGTAATAATACCACTGTTGTCTTATCGATGGCCACATTACCTACTGGGCCCAAACCCAAGTCTCATAGTCACTGTGTCACCTACATGGCAGATTTTTTTCTTTTGAATACACCAGTAGCAATATCAACTGATACGATAAGGAATGCAAAATAGGTGATATACCTAGAGAGCCCCAATCAATTCATTGTTGCAGTTCTCTTCAAAAATCTCCTTCATAGCATAGATCTGTGTGTTAATGTCTAATTTACCTTTACTCAATATGGCCTCAACGGGGTCTGCTGGAAAACGCAGGGGAACATCAAAATACTTTGCCAGGCGACTCAGATCCTGCTGCGTGTACTTATATTTGTTAGGAACCATGCTGTGAGGATCGTTGCCTGTCGTGGTAGAGGAACAAGACATGAGAGATTTCCGTGACCGTGCACCGTGACCAACTCAAAAAACGACTCTTGACTAACCCGATCCTTTCAAGATGCCGCCCAGCAATGCGGGACGCAGTTTGACCTCCACGTTCCACACGCCTCTGTAGCGACACATGACCTGAGAAAAATGTGTAAAACTTTGCGTCTTCACAAGTCTCTGGTTTGTGTGATTGAGACTGACGGGGTGTAAAATAGAAAAGGCACAAACCTCAAAGCTGATCCAAGAGTACGGAGAAACCACGTCATAGAACACCTCGATCACTTTCCTGGAGGTCATCGTCGGTTCTTGTGTTTTTTTTCGCAGTAGCACAGAGGTGCTGCTTTATTTTAAATGAGAGGTTTAAGCAACGTGTTGAGTAAAGTGTGCTCAGATGAGTTGTCCTCTGTGAGGCAAGTGAGTTCCTGAATTTAACCTACTGATTTGGACTAACAGCAAACGTGTATTTACGATAGCGACAAAACTGGTTTTACCGCTTCAAAATGTGATCCTTATTTAAATTTAGTACAGAGTGCTCGTGGCAAATGACATTTTAGTAACAATTAGTATTTTAATGTTCGGCTTAAAATAAAAGTTATAACACTATTGAAAACCTACTGTCAATGTGAATTTTGAGTATTCAATGATTTACTTATAAAATCTGTATTATATTGTCTGTATTACCAGTGAAAAATATTTGTCATCCTTTTTGGACATATTCAACAGGACAATCGTACGTGACATTATTTACACAATTTATTTAATATTGAGGCTTATTGGACGTTTTCTGCGTGGTCACAGAAGGCACAGCATACAAAGTACACATTTTAAACAAGTATTAGAGAAAATTAACATGATGGAAAACATCAGACGACAATCCCAGAGCACACATTGGAAGACAGTTTCCATCTCACAGCTTGGCGGCTGAATTGTGAGGCAGAGGTCCCAGCCACTTCTCCCCTGAAACGGAATAAAATTAGATTAGGAAAGAATCTGGAGATGCTGAATCCACTGTGTCTATGACTATAATTATTATTCTATATCATTCCTAGATTATTTTATCAAGGGTGACTTACACTGAGTTCAACAGGATTTTTTAAATGTTCACGTGTTGGTTTATGAATGATGAATAATGCAACAGTAGTCTCACCAATGCAGTGGGCCATCAGCTCAAATCTGTCAGACCCAAAATACATATCTGGCTTTCCGTTGACGTGACACACGATCATAGGGAATCCAAAAGCCTGGAAAAATACATAAGGATAGATGTTATGTGTTACTTTGGGATATATTATTTTCCCCTGCCTGAATCCAGAAGGTGGAGCTGAACTGACCCCTAGGTTCAGAGCATCCTGTGTTGTGCTTTTCAGCTTGTCTTTGACCTCCTTTGAGGTGTACAGCTCCAGCACTTCTTTAATGTCACTGTCAGACAGACCGGCTTTCTTCGCTGCCTGCAAGAATAAAGAGAAAAAAATCATTGCGACACAGCCAAATAAATAACACTTGTTAAACCTTTTAACTCGGAAACCCGTGGACGCGTTGGAACCTCAGACAGCGATGCGGCCTCAGTGATGTCTTTGTCCTCACTCCAGATCCTTCTCCACAGCTCCCGGGACACCTGCTCCACCTGTCTGTCTCCATCCTTCTCCCTCTCCTGTACTGCTGCCACAAATCTCATGGCAGACAGGGAGCCTTAGAAAATAAAAACAGAGGTCCTGAAGCTCGCCGTAAAAGAGTAATAATACCACTGTTGTCTTATCGATGGCCACATTACCTACTGGGCCCAAACCCAAGTCTCATAGTCACTGTGTCACCTACATGGCAGATTTTTTTCTTAGTAGCAATATCAACTGATACCATAAGGAATGCAAAATAGGTGATATACCTAGAGAGCCCTAATCAATTCATTGTTGCAGTTCTCTTCAAAATCTCCTTCATAGCACAGATCTGTGTGTTGGTGTCTAATTTACCTTTTTTGAACATGGCCTCAACGGGGTCTGCTGGAAAACGCAGGGGAACATCAAAATACTTAGCCAGGCGACTCAGATCCTGGTGCATGTACTTGAATTTGTTGGGAACCATGCCGGGAGGCTTGTTGCCTGTCATGGCAGAGGAACGGGACATGTGTGACCGTGATTGACGTGAACGTGCACTGTCGCCTACTGAAATCACGACTCTCGACTAACCCGATCCTTGCATGACGCCGCCCAGGAATGCGGGGCGCAGCTTGACCTCCACGTTCCACACGCCTCTGTAGCGACACATGACCTGAGAAAAATGTGTAAAACTTCTTCACATGTCTCTGGGTTTGTGTGATTGAGACTGACAGGGTATAGCAAATAATAGGTTCAAACCTCAAAGCCGAGCCAAGAGTACGGAGAAACCACGTCATAGAACACCTCGATCACTTTCCTGGAGGTCATCGTCGGTTCTTGTGTTTTTTTTCGCAGTAGCACTGAGGTGGTGCTTTATTTTACACGAGAAGTTTAAGCAACGTGTTGAGTAAAGTGTGCTCTGATGAGTTGTCCTCTGTGGACACACTGTCACACTACTTTCCGCGTAAAAGTTGGTGGTGCCCGTGTTTTCCGCGTGTTACGGTACAGGTGCTTGGAAGGGTCAAATGAATGAGAGGAAGACGATCCACGCGTTACAACACACAGTGAGTAAGTACAAGGCTTTTGTGCACGTTTGCGTGAATAACAGTGGAAGCTCAAAGTGTGTATCCGCAGTGGTATTACTGACACGGCGGGGTAATCTGGAGAATGGTAAAGGGGAATGAGGAAGAGCGAGGAAATGTTTGTGCGCCTCCCGCGTAGCGAAAGAGTCGCCATGTGAATTACTCCCAAACCACACAGTACAATTAGTTAATAGTGTTCGTAAATGTGGTGTTAGAATTGCTAAGTACTCTAGTACTGATGTATTTATGAAATATATATATATATATATTTGTCCCACATCAGTTACACACAAACAATGTATCTTGTTCTATGGAAGGGACTTTTACTTTGATACAAAACTACGCAAATAAAACAGCAACATTTTTGTGCAAGAACTGTTTTTCATCTGTATTTTGTTCATTTTCTTGATATTTGCCTGAAATAAAAGCAACTATTATAATAATTATAATTATAATTATAATGTCCTGCTGCGGGTCTAAACCAGCAGCCATTCGCTTTTCTGATTATACGGTTCTTTACGGTAATTTGCAAAACAACAGCGCTACTTCTTCCGCTTAATGGCTGGAGGCAACCAGCGTCAAGGCGCACCACCGCCGCCTACCGCGTTGGAGCGTGGGCCTCTACATTAAGAAGAATCCATTTAAACTACATATATTTATTCCCTTTCTGTCAAGTAATTAAATATATTAATTACTCTGGTGGTAAACACACGATTTAGCCTGATGTGGAATTAAAAAAAGAAGAAAAAATCACGTAGTTTTTAAGCCCTTTATATTTGCATTCAGTACTTATTACTTGTATTACTTGCTGTATTGTAAATTGAACAGACCTCTCTTTTTTTTTTACAAAGTACTGGTTACGTTTTACTGGTTTCACTTAACCTATCTGTTCCTTACCTCTATCTCATTTTCTGATGATATACAGTAACGCACACACTGGCAAAATACAGTATCCCATACACCAGAGCTGTGAAGGCATTTTTTTTGGCAGTTTAATATGTTGCACATTTTCTCTGAAATATTTTTTTTTTTTATTAATCTAGAATATCACTGCTAAGACAGTAAAATATGTACATTCTCAGAAATACTCTTTACTTTAAAATTCTATTTACATAGAAAGTCATCCACTTGCTTGATAAAGTCGTAACCATTTGGGTTAGCAATGTCGATATGTATATATTTATGCCTAAAATCTACAAATACATTTCTTTTTATGTCTCCTCTTGAGGACTTGCTTTCTCTTTGAGTTCAGATGGACCCAAAGTATCAACGAGAGCAGTCACAGGTCCTGGATATTTGTCACTGAAAACCCAGGAAAAAAGCATTACTTTGTCCCGTCTCTATTATTTAATCAGTCTACATTAACTTCAGAGCCTTACCTCTCTCCATCTTTCTCCATCTGTAAAGAAAGTCAAAAAAGACTGTTAGTGGAAACATTTATTCAGTCAAACAGATGCTATGTGATTAGTGATTTAGATTACTATCACCTTTGGCTTTTGGGATGCGCTGCCACCAGTCTTCCTGGGTACCACAAGGGTTTCAAAAGAATGACTTCGCACTCTGATCGCTCTCTAAGAAAAGAAAAAAAGTAAATTGGAGCATTTGAGAGTTTCTGAAACTTCAGTGAAACCAGCGTTCACCTTAAAGTTTTCAATGAATCCTCCGCCCCCCTCGGACGCCACCCGGCCACCTTCAGGACAGGGCAGAGCAGACACTGATGGATCTCCCATCATGCACTGGGAACGGGTGGAGAGTTCAGCCTGCAAGCTCTCTAGGAGTGACGAACGAGTCCGGAGCTTCATAAAAGTAGGAAAGCACGAAAAAGAGTAATTCTCAAGAACATACCAAACATTGATACAGCTTAAAATGAGTTTGTGTTGTTTTTCTCTCGACCTCTAATCTGCTGAAGCGCTCGGCCTTGTAGCAGGAAACCTCTGCATTGATGAGCTTAGTCAGAAGAAATGCTCTCAGGACAGAAACCTAAAGATCAGGACAGAGGAGACCAAGACTTGTTAAGCATATAGGTATTAAGAAAAAGGAAAGCAGCTGACTCAGTGGCAATTGTTGACATTGTTATGGTCTCCTACATCTGTGAAGATGGGAGGATCTGGGATGACTGGACCAAAGGGCGGAACATCCTCTCTGGCTGTGACAGATACCTGTGATGAGCAGAAAATAACTGAGAGCCTGTCTAATAAAGCTGCTGGGAGCTTATATGGGCTTATCCCAGATATGTATCGGTGCGTAAACTGATTAATAACGATATATTGCATTCCATTGCAGTTTGTCCAGCGGGGAGCAGTGAAAACGTTATTGTAATGCTGTAAGAACTGAATTATATTAATCAGAATGCCACATTGGATTTGTGATACATAATAATTCTGCCGCATCAGCTTGTTTTATTGAAGTATCAGATAATAGTAGGAGCATCGATTTTCGAAATCCAGCATCAGAAAGGCTCTGCAGTGCCTTTTAATACACAAGGAAATAGCTAATCTTTTAAAAAACACAATGACGTTCACTCCACTGGTTTCGTTAGGGATGATAAATTCAGTGTGGTCTGTTTTTTTTTTTTTCCATTTCTTTACTCACCTGGTAGGCAACTGCAGCTGTCTCCTCCTCCCTGTGAATCCTCCGTACCACCAGGAAACAGTGCAGGAAGTGAGACTTTATCACATCAGAGTGAAAAGGGATTTGGCCCTCCTGGTAGACCAGGGCCACGATGTCATTGCCGATGTGTCTCTTTCTTTGTAACTGTGTTTGATGATGAGGAGAAGGAGAGAAAAGTGTGTCAATGCTTGCCCCACAAATATCCTGACTCAAATCTGTGACTTATGAGCGCAGAACAGGTTTCAGACAGCGGCCGACCTGCTGTGGGTCGCCGTCCGTGAAAGGCAGTTTAGTTGCGACATGGAACATGATTTCTCTTCCACAAAAGGAAGTGTAGACTGCTTCACTTCCTGTCTGACCATGACAAACGTCCAGTCCGCCTCTGAACCTGAGAATCAGGGCCGAGGAGAGGGGAGTTTATGTGGCGCAATTTTTCATTTCTCACTTCTTCACTCAACAACGCCATCTCACTTTACCCTGTGAAGCCTTGAAGCTTAATGGTCTCTCCCAAAATGGACAGGAACTCCTTAAACTCGTCGCTTTCATCATTGTTACTCAGTATGTCCTCCTCAGTGAGCTGAAGGAAGAGACAGAGGGAGCAGTTGTATGGTGAGATATTTCCTTTTTAGTTCAAATGACAGGGCACTGTGAGGTAAAGCACCCGTTCCTACCTGCCCATCCCTTTGGCACAAAATGCCAAACTTGAAATTGGAAGATACTCTGTGCTCATCAAATGCGGTTATTAGTCCAGGAGCCTGACGGATGAGAGAGGGAGATCAGCTTTGTCTTGCATAACTGGTCGCTCTTTTTCTTACTATTTATGTTTGAACATTACCTTCAGGTAGCTGACGGCATCCAATTTTGACACAGTGACTCTGTCACACAGCATCTAGAAAGAATGTATATTAACTCTGTAGACATCTATTAATTAGTCAGCCAAAGAACAATTAGGAGGCACTGCAGTACTTCTTATGCCACTTTTCTTTCTACCATTTATTTGACAGTATTTACACTGCTGATTATGATATATTTTTAATTTTGTCTCGACAAGTTTTACATGTAAAATATATGGCCAAGTTGTAAAATATAATTCATGATTATAAAGGATATAAAGGTGCTAAAATGAGCTTGACGGAGATGTTGTCCCTGATCCGATGTGGAGACTTGTACCTTTGCTAATTCAACGGCAGACGGGATGTTAGGGAAGAGGGAAGCAGAGAAAACTCCGTGCAGAGAGCACTCCTTCATTCTGCAAGACAAAGAGTAATCGTTTTCTGTGATGCGGTCGCTTGGAAACATGCGGGTACTTTTGAATGAAAAAGGGGGACAGTACTTTGTGAAAAGGCTTTGGTTGTATTGCCTATATATTATACACATCTGGGTGGTAAATGGCTTAAGATCTCAACCTTAGAATCACCCGCAGCTTATTGTCATCGTCCTCCAAACACACAGAGAGGACCAGCGGCCCTACAGATGGGTCCATCGCTGTGAATGAATGATGGTACTGGAAAGGAAAAGTGATTATAATCCGCGAGAAAACCCACTAGCTTTTTTCATGCGTATGAATCATGCATTTGTTTGTATTTATCTCGATAAAGCTTCTTGTGAACTCTACCAACCCTTGAGCAGAAGACTTGTTGGTAGATTTTGGCCTCTCGGTCTCTTTCCATGATATCGTAGCTCTCCGGGCCGAGGCCGCGGTGGGAAGTGGTTGGACTCGCATCCACAAGCCTCTCCGGTGGGGGGTCCATCCAGTAGCCCCCCGACTTCGCAGGGACAATCAGCGGCAGGTCTCCACCTAATGTTAAAACCTGAGACTAATATAGACACAGACGAGCACCTATGAGGGTTGAGTTGTTTTGAGAAACGAGTGTTATGGTGATCACGGAAAAGGTCAGTGTCAACAGAAATGCTCGGGATCACGCCCATATATGGAGTCATCTCCGTTGCCTACATCTTCTCAGATTGAGGACTAACCTTGAGGGGCAGAGGGAACTCGCAGCGCTGCTCATCGATCCTGCTGCCCTGATGGACAAGAGGAATATTGGTGATATGAAACTTCTCTCTGCTCAGGCATCCTTGGACACACACGCACACACACACACGCGGGCGTCGCACAAAATCAATGATACCGCAACTCACCTGCAGCTTTTCAATGATTTCAAACAGCTCGGTGTCCTGGTATGAACAACAGGCAGCGGATGTCGGACAGAAAGGCAGACGGAGAGAAAGGGAAGGAGAAACGCGGGGTGGAAGAGGAAACATGAAAAATGACTCAGCTGTGAGTGAAACTGGCTTCTGTATGTATGGAAATGGATTGAGAAGATTGTGGACACAGATATGGAGTAAGAAGGGAAGGCGTGTAAGTGATATCACCCTCTGGTCGGCGCTGGCAGAGAGGACCGGCTTGCTGTCACTGGCAGGAGGAGAGACCACGATGTCCAGTATGTTGCCTGCTGCAGATTCAGGTCTACAGCAACAGGTTGATTTACACAGACAGACAAATCATCGTTTCCCATGCGGTTCTTGCATTGAAAGCACTGAGGGAATGTTCCCTCAAAGTAGCTGTGACAACGCGGAAACCTCACCTTATCTCATCCCCACATGCAAATCTGTCCACACTGTAAACAAGGCAGTGAGAAATACTCGGAGAGTAAGTCCTCTTAACTTGACAGGATTACTTTGACGATAGGTGTATTTTATTCTGAATTAGTATATATTCGCTACTGAGATGAACTTTTTGTAGCTATTGTCGCTCTTAACATGAAACAGTCGGTGTGTATTTTATTACTCACCCTCCATATGCTCCAAAAGTGAAACTTCTCTTTCTGGAAAAGGACGTGTCATTCCTCTTCTCTCTCTCCATGGCTTTGGTGTCACCGTCGGTGTACATGTCGGTTTGTTACCCAGTCAATCAGGGCTGGTTAGGGTTGAATTAATTCACCCTATCATTCTGTCACTCCTCCTCCCTGCCCCCTGCCTCTCACTCATTTAAGCTTCCCTTTCCTCCCCTCTGTCCTGCTGTCAGCCAGACAGACAGGCAGCATTAACCCACTCATGGTCGCAGGTGTAGCAGCCATCACCAACGGTCGCATGTTTCATGCCATCGATTCCCAGAGCTCCAATAATCACCTGCGGTGGTGTCACTTCTTAAAGAAGAACTTGTGAATGCATAGAGAAATGCGCGAGACATTTACTCTCAGACCGGTTACCCTTTGAGTCGGTGAGGATCGTCAATTATTAATAGCACACACAGTGAGGGAGAGGAGATAGACAGCAGGGGAGGGTGAGGTAGGCCTCGGAGGGAGAGACCAAGACAGAAAGAGAGAGACAGAGGGGCTGTGCATGTTTCAGTGCATGTCTCGCATGACAACAATTACATTATTTCCATTAATTGTGAATTTCTATTTAATTATGTTTATACAGTTGGTACTACAAGTGGATCGTGTATATATGAAACTGTTGGAAGTAACATTTGAGTCTATAGTGAAGTATTCAAGTATAAATCCATCATAGTTAGCTCCACTTATAACCTTTAAAAAGTATTTATCAAAAAGTATTTATCCGGTCTTTGACCAGAGGTTGGAAAAGCATGCTTAAATCTTACAAATACCACAATGTAATCTATCCATTACAAGTGAAACAAATGCCCCCAAAAAATGTTATGTCACACATGTAAATACATCACTGTATTAAGATGGTTTTCTTGTTGGGAAAAGTTGTAACAATTTTATATACAGTTATATGTTTTTGTTTTTTGGTTCCCAACAAAGTGGTCTGATTCTGCTCCTCTCTTGTAAATCAATACTTTAGGCAGAATATTTTTGAAATTATTATTTTTTCAATGTGAAAAGAATCCCACATACCAAATGCGTTTTTTTTATTAGAATAACAGATCAGAAACTTGAGATGTATTGCAAGAATGAACAGCAGAGTGCTATACATGCCATTTGACTCTATTTAATGTCTCACTTACATTTTACGCCAGCCTTACTTACAACCTAATATATAATAAAACGAATGTATGTTTTTCAACTAAGGTCACACCTATTGTCAAGACTATCTTTCCGGTCAATAACATTTCATAAATATATGTTAGTCGGCTTAACATTAGAAGGCTGATAGAGCCCATCGACAAATAGATCTTTATCAGCTGATCAATTTGTTATCGGAAATTCAAATTCAAAATTCCACCATGTCTGAGTGGTCTCGCAGGAGGTGGCGAAGCCAGCCAAATGGCCATCGAAGACGCCGCTCAACATGAATTGGGCTTTCATTGGTTCCGGTCCGACAAAGCCCCGCCCCTCCTGCAGCTCGAGGTACTACCCGCGGAAGTTGGCGTGTGTTTGTGTGTAGTGAGGACGGGATGTTGTTAATTTGCGTGAAATAGTGTGAAACACCTCGACGTCTCGCTTTGTTTCTCCGGATAATTTCACTTAGAAGCAGGACCCGGGTAAGAACAAGGGAGGGAAGGGGTTTCATTTAGCTCATTTGATGCGCGGGGGAAAACGGGACAGACAAACTTAGCTAGTTAGCAAGTTAGCATAGGTATTTACCCAGCAGCGTTCAGGTCACCCGAAATGTAAGGTTAACCTCATAAATATAGTTTTTCTTACAGTATTTTAGAATGATAAGCTGGCCGCACTGCGTGCATAATTAAGCATCTCGCGCCATGTCCGAGTCAGAGACTGCAGCAACGACTACACCGAAGGAAACATTTGATAGTGACACACTGGGGTTGACCGTGGCATTGTCTGTCGCCTCGCTTCCCCCTCCGTGTGTATGTTGTTGAGCTCCATGTGTTTTTTTGTGATCTGTCCCTGTGTGCAGTGCGTGAGACATGTTGCAGTGTGGCATGCTGGATCGGGACAGGAAGGCTCTCAAGAAAAGCTCCGCAGTTCTCTGCGGGCAGCTGGTGGTGAACGAGATGCTCATTCTGTTACTGCAGGCGGACGACATCCTCACCGCGAGCATGGCAGAGACCATCATGGTATGTGATGCAGTGATGCTCGACGTGTTATTACAACCGGTCATCCGTCAACACAAATGATATCTTCTCTGCCTTGTTACAATATTCACCTGTAACTTAGGTCGACAGTGTACACGTTGTCTATGAGGTACAGGAGTGTAAATAGCTGTCAATAGGTTGTTGCATGATAACCATCATCTTTGGTTGTGGATGTGGTTAAGTTCAGGGTCATAGGTTAAATGAAGGCATCCTAATCTGGAAATCATAATCCTATAAATCCCAGAAAACGTTCTTCTTTTATTTAAATGATTTTACATTTTAATAATATCACTCTGACTGAAGAACTTGTCATCCACGTCCACTCTAAGGACTTGACATTATGCTGTGTTCGTGTAGTTTTAACAGACTGGAAAGAAATGGGAAAATCATGCATAGAGTTACAAAATAAAAGATAGTCGGCATCCACAGTATAGGAATGTGAAAATCAATAAAACAAATCTATTATTGGGTTTTACCTTTGTCGGTAACCTTCAGTTTCCCATTCCAATGTCCTCTCCTTTAGGCTGAGAAAACACCCGAGAAGAAAAGCTGGCGTTTGCAAATGTTATTACCAAAGCGAGGGCCCAATGCTTTCAGCCGCTTCTGTGCAGCTCTGCGAGAAACTGATCAGCAGCATCTGTCTGACCTGCTCACTCAATCATCAGAAAAAGATGGCAAAGAGATGCACATAGAGGTAAATGGGATTTAGCACCAGTGACCTTCACTACACCTATATACACAGCTGACGCAGATTCTCAGACTATGTGTATTTTAGGCTTTTTTTTTTTTTTTTTTTTTACTCAGAGTATTCAGCCTGAGGAAGAACCAGAGGGAAATGCAAAGTTGAGAAAGGTGAACAGATTGCTTACAAGCCCTAAATCTTGATTACTGTAGACACTGACGCTGTTGACATCTTTCGCAAAGCAAATCATTAACAAAAAAGCAGGTAGCGTATTTCCTAGTGGTTAAGTTAAGACTGCCGTAGTCAGATTTCCCCCATCAAAACAACAGCTCCTACTGCTGTCATTGAAAAGGAACTTTTTTTTGGTAGCTAATGTTTTTCTGAAAGTTTTTTTGTGTGATTACATTTCAGAGGCTTTTTGACCCCTCATTCCCACTTCCCACCCAGGAAGATATTGGAGCCAAGAGAGCAAGGTCACATGGTGAGTATAACTGCAAAATGTCCATTCAGGTTTAAGTGGCTTTCTTTGTATCTTGTGTTATTTTTTGGTTTCCCTGGAGACACAGGGTGGTGTCTTGATAAAAGAGTTTATCTGTTGTTCAGTTTTAAAACACAGGTAACTTAATTGCCTTGAACGCAACACAACGTTCTGTGTCGAGCAGCTGTTCGGATGCATTTGGTCTGAGTATGAGTTTTGTAATCTTATCACTGAGAGAAATGTGCACGTCTTCTGGTCTGACTATACCTGCGGGCACCACTCCCCAAAGTTGACTCACTGACAGTCTGTTGTCACACCCCTGCTGTTGGCGGGCTCACACATTTATTTATATATTTACAGAAAATGTTTTCTCTTGTAACAAGCAAAGGTTTTGATGAATTGTTTTTTTTTTTCGTTCTACAGATTCCTTGGAGTATAGTCTGGATGCAGATAGTCCCATCAACTCCCCTGTGCTCCCGTGTTCTCCCGACTTTTACCTGTCTCACTGCCAGCAGGTAAAATACTCCTCACTAAGTCAACTGAACTGGTTTACATCAACGTAACCCTGTGATGTTTGACCTATGGCCTGCTGTGAAATACATGTCTAATTGTTTGCTGAAATACATGAGGTAATCACTGATCCAGATAGTCAGAAATATGTGATTTGATTTTTTTTTTTCTCATCCACTTTTGTATGTTTTTTGTTTCACTCCCCACCCCAGTCTTACAAAATGAATTCATCCCCTCGTGGCCTTGCCTTGGTGATCAGTAACGTGACCTTTGACCCTCATGCTGCCACTGACCTTGACACCAGGAAGGGGGGTGAAGTTGATGATGAGGTCCTGAGGAAGGTCTTCACAGAACTGGACTACATTGTTGCTGTCCACAGAGACCTCACTGCTCAGGTAGCACACACAGGCTCTTGGTGTAATTACAAGATGCTTAAAATGTGTATTCTTCATCTCATTTAGTTGATAAACTTAGAAGACAATAACTGAATAATGGAGTGGAGCAGTGTTTGAACCTCGAAATGTTCTAGCAATGTAATTTTTACACCATTTGTAGAAAATTAGGTCCGCTCTCATTGTAAGATTTATGTAGGCAAGTTGGTTTAACTCGGTCCTCATTTTAATTTCTTTCCAGTGTGATTGGTTCACCACAAAGCAGGCACATATATTTTACATTGTACTAATTGAGTTTTTGAAACAAAAAAAACATGACATGATTAACCATGCTGGTTTTCATGGACTTATTTACTGATATTTGGAGAATAGATAAACCCCAACTTTGAACATTTTCTGTGGGAGTGGGTAGGCCTTGACTACCATTGTGCATGATTGACTATTGACTGTACTAGATACTTCAGTAATAAATAAGCAATATGCAACTGAAACCTAAAAGCTTTGGAAATGTGGTTATCTATGTTGCAGGACATGAGGTCGTGCATTGAGAATTTTTGCAGACGACCAGAACACCGGGCAGTGGACAGCTGCGTGGTGTGTCTGCTTTCCCATGGAGTGGAGGGAGCGGTGTATGGCACAGATGGACAGCTCCTGCAGGTCTGCTTCTCTGATAATTTCCTCTGCAGGTGTATGTAATTGCATTCAAGAGATGTGTTACCTTTTCAGACATTTAACATGTGACATGTATGTCATTTCCAGCTGGACTGGGTGTTTGAGGCCTTTGATAATGCACACTGTCCACTGCTCCAAAATAAACCAAAGATGTTTTTCATTCAGGCCTGCAGAGGAGGTAAGACTGTGCCATAAAGGATTATATTACATACACCTGGGTGTCAGTTTATTATATCGCACCATAATATGTCCATTTCCAATGTTCCTTCAATAGGTCTGAATAAAACAAAATATGAGGTTAGTAATAGTTGAAAACAAACAATTAATCTAAGGATTGAACAGGCTCCCAGCTAATTAATGATGTGAAATTGCCAAGATGTGTTTTCAAAACCATAATTTACCACCATCCAGACTCGTTTCAAATAATACAGTTAAAAATATTTTTCTTGACTTGTTTGGGCTTATGTCAGAAAGTACATTTTGAATCTGAGACAGGTTCATTCGTAGGAAATACAAACAAAACCTGGGACACAATTCAAATTTGTTGAGACCAAAGACTGTAATGGAGACAGCAAGTCTACATGATTACATTGAATGTCTCAAAACTGAGACTGAACTGAAGTGTTTCAGCCATGTTTTGTTTTCCACACAATATAAAAACACTGAGGCTAAATTGAAACCTTGTTGTTTTCCAGACGAGATGGACTGTGGAGTGGAGCAGATAGACGGACCAATGAGGACCTGTTCGCCGAGCTGTGAACAGCGAGATGCAGGGAGGGAAGGACAGGGGGATGCGGACAGCAGACTAAGAGGAGACCTGGGAAGGCCCCGGATTAAACTGCCCCAGCGCTCGGACATGATCTGCGGCTTTGCATCGCTCAAAGGTCAGAGAATTTGTAAGTTTGTACCTTTTTCGCTATTCTGGTGTGGACTCATTTTGTGAATCATGCATATGTATGAACTGCATTTTTTATGGTAGTAAACAAAACAAACGTGGTGGCAAAGGAATGAGGTGAGGTAGATGTGCGGCGCAAGAGAGGTTGTGCACACTGATTTTTACAAGCTTACTCATTGAAGATTTTGACCGTGAAAATCAAATCAGTGTGTGGGCAAGTTTTCTCCTCCTTCAAATGATTTTGGCCGCAGGCTTTATACCACGAATACAAGCAATCTGCACAGTAACTAACTAACAATATGAAAACTCAAATGAATGGCGCTGATGGATTTATTAAATTAAAGTGTTTTTTTTTGGGCAGGAATAATTATATAATTATTGTAATTAGATTGGTATGTTGATTAAATAAGGTTGAACTGTTTTTAAATTCTCTGCAAAATATATATTTTTGATTTTCTAGTTGAAGATAAATACTCTTGACTTTCAGTTTCCTGTCATTTCAATACCAGACATCTGCATTGCATCCGTTTAAAACCTTTTTTCGTTTGATCGCTTCCTCCGTAAGGCACGGCAGCCATGCGAAACACCAAGAGAGGATCCTGGTTTATCCAGGAGCTTAACACAGCACTTCGTCTCCAGGCCAGAGACATTCACCTCGCAGACATTCTGGTGCAGGTATATACAAGTAGCCGTCATGTCCATATGCTGAACGCAATGATTAAACGGTGCTTTCATGGCTGTACTTACCTTGTCTTTTTTCCTCTCGTCTGTCTCCAGGTCAACCGGCGTATCAAGGAGCGGGAGGGTTATGCCCCAGGCACCACCCACCACCGCTGCAAAGAGATGTCGGAGTTCACCAGCTCATTGTGCAAGGACCTCTACCTTTTCCCGAAGTACCAGCCCTAGTATTTATAATATGCAAGTAAGAGCACACAGTGGTTAACACACACAGATCATTCCCTGCATTGTAACCTTTGCAACAAGAGCACACGACAACATTCCACTCCAGTTTTTTCTGCCACACACACTTTCCCCTGTTACAGTCTTGCATCCAAACAGGGCTTATTCATTCATATTTTGCTTGTAAATACCGCCTCTAAACACACATCACACATATATAATGACAAAAGTCTCAAATGTTGGAATGGAAAAGGTAGTACCCTTTAAATCTCTATGTCCTCAGAAGAACATATTAGCATACAACTTATTTGTTTTTCTGTTTGTCTCTGTCTACGCCAGTTATTGGATTTTAATCCCTTTTAATCTAATCTAAGACCATTTTATTTTTGTTGTTTTTCTCACGGCACAGCTACTTTGAGGCTTGCCAAGTCTTTTTTTTAAACTATTTTGTATACAGATCTATTTTTGTGGTATTCTTTTCTATAAAACTGTTTTTATAAGGATTTACTAATCCCACTTACCTTAAATAACCATTACTGTTTTTTTTTTAAGTGACAGACAGGGGGCAGCACAGCAGAAAGAAATGTCTATCATCCTCTCGGTTTCATCAATATATATATGTCCTACATTTTAAAAGGATATTTCTCATACAGTGTGTGTTATGGAGAGGGAAACACCTAAAAGGCAGCTTCAAAACACAATTATAGAATGTTAAAATATAATTTGCTTTTGCTTGTGGATATTCGACCAGCATTGTTTTTGTATAAACCTCTTTTTTAATGGAGGCAACCACTAAAACCCTGCAAACGTCTCCTCATATAAGCTGTGTTACTGTAGACTCGTCAGGGGAATGTGGTGCTACTTGTGGGGTCTGCCACCTACTGTATGAACTCTGACCTTTACGCAAACTGACTCCTAATGCTGTTTGGAGGTCCTCCTGTGCGACGGCTGCACACTTTGCCCCCCCCCCCCCCCACACACACACCGCATTTGGGTGTTTATGTATTTCTGATACAATTAGGAATAAACATTTCCTAGTCTTCCATTAAAAATAAATAAATAAATATATATATATAGATTTCTACAATCGCCTGGGCCACGTGATCATGATGTAATAGGCAGATTTATCACCATGTTGGTGCTTTCACAGTATATCGTATCACTTGGGCACCCCCTCGCTCCGACGAAATCTATTTCTCAAGGCTGTGTGAGCATTGACGCTTCCCAGAAAAGGCCTGACCGGGCAAAGTGTGTTTAGTTACAACAGTGTTGTAGTGAAGAGAGCAGCGGATATGGTCCAAACAGTATTGATTGTTCACCATTTGTAAACAGAGATGCTTTTCAACCGTGTCAGGTGCTTATGGTGTCGTTAACCCGGGTTTATAATGAACTCATTCCATGTTTTTGGTAATTAGGAATATAATGAAAGAAAATGAATAAATATATAATATATTGGTAACAAAGGGCAACATTGCTGCAGAGCCAGGAGTTCTGAAGCTTGATATTTTCTGGCGTGCAGTATGGAGGGGGGGGAGGTCGCTCGAAGTTCTTTTTTTTTTTTTCTTTCCACACCAGTGACTGCCAAATGTCGCATGTAATAAACAGGCCATGACTTTTAAACATTTATTGAAGTCGAATAATTTTCTTGGAGTTGCGTGTGTGTGTGTCTGCTGGCGCGTTGGTTCGGTTTTAGCCGCGTCCCGCAGCGTGCAGTATGGAGGGGGGGGGGTCGCTCGAAGTTCTTTTTTTTTTTTCTTTCCACACCAGTGACTGCCAAATGTCGCATGTAATAAACAGGCCATGACTTTTAAACATTTATTGAAGTCGAATAATTTTCTTTGAGTTGCGTGTGTGTGTGTCTGCTGGCGCGTTGGTTCGGTTTTAGCCGCGTCCCGCAGAAAGCGCTCCTTTGCGTGCTCCACTTTATTTGATCCCCCTTGTTGCTGTGTTTGTGTGTGTTGTCCCAGTCCTCTCCGTTCTCAGGTATAGTATAACTGGCACCCCGCTATTCCGCTGCGCTCAGGACTCCGTGTTGCGAGCGGGACGTATGTTCTTCTCGCGCTGCCCGGTGATAATGTTCTTAGTGTATCAGATAGAAGCCCAGCCAGCTGTCCGCAGTCATTCTCTCCTGACACACACACACACATACACGCGCGCTGGCGGTCGGTGTAACACATTTCTCGCTGGCCTCCAGTGTAGCTGCGAGATTAGGCTGTTATGTGCTGGCGTGTGGACCACAATGCAGGGCGGGGGTTAAGGGGGATCTGTGCGTGTTTGTGTTTCTTTGTGCTTTTCATTGTGGCCGCCTGTCTCATCAGCATGAGAGGAGGAACCAGAGCTCAGACGAGTTGGAGATGTTGCGATTATCCCGTGTGAGTGGGATGTGGTGCAGAGCTGTGGTGGTCTACCCTGAAGGCTTGTTTGTATATATATTTCATTCCTTCCATGCATCTGCTCCTTTGGATATCTGACCCTGCTGAAGAGTTTAAGTGATCACTTGACAGTTGTGCACGTTTCTGTGGTTTGTGTGTTTCAGCGCACATTTCGATTTTGTCCCCCCAACCCCCCCTTTTAAGGGAGGACTGCCTTAGCATGTGAATGTTATGGGGATTGCCTTGCATCATTGGCTGATAAAGTGTGAGCTGTCATTGGGGTGTGGTGTGCACCTTCCTGCTCACGTTGCAGGGGCAGCCCTGTGGGGGGTGCCCCTCCAACCCCCACCCCACCACCCCTGTCCAAACAAGAACAGTCCATCCAAAAACACACGACACACGAACACATGCACCTAATGGCCGGCTGGCAGGGAGGGTGCTGCTAAGGGCAACAAGTGTGTGTGTGTGTGTGTGTGAGTGTGTGTGTGAGTGTATGTTATTAGGTGTCTGCAGTTCTAATAAAGGAAAGAGCTGCGTCCTTCACTGCCCCATCAGATGGCTTTCCTCTGCTTTGTCCTCCTGTCTGATTTCTGTCTGTGCGTGTGTCGGTTCTGCCGAGGAGCCGGACGGCACACAGCCTCTGGATCATCTGGACCAGAGTGTGTTCGGGAAGGACCTAATCTGGGCTTTTTTTTTTTTCTTCTTTTTTTTTTACTTTCTCTCTGTTGCAGCGACGGGTTTAGAGGAGCGTGTGGGGAAAAATTGAGATGTTTGTGAGTTGTAGATGTTTTGACCAGGTCTGAAGTGTCTGTACAGTATATATGTGTGTGTGTGTGTGAGAGAGAGAGAGTGTGTGTGTGTGTATGGTGTCGCCCAAGCCATTGGAAATGCTGGGGTGTCCAGGGAGGTTATTTCTGGATCAGTGACAGCGTGTCAATGGCTGCAGATGCGTCTCAAAGGAAGGCTCTGAGATACCAACAGACCCTGGTAGGGCTTTACCGAATCCTCCTATATCTGCCTGCCTGTTTTGCTCTCCTGTGGGTGTGGGTTCTCCTTTTCTCATCGTTTCATGTCCTCGCACCTGCCTCTTCTTCATCTCTCCCGTCTCTACCCGTCACTTAATCTGCTCTCACCATCCTTTACCGGTCCTTAATGATTTTCAGCCGTTACCTACATACATTATTTTTCTCTCGCAAACTCTGGTCATTTAGTTTTATCTGTTACGTCATTGTTTTTCTTTGTATCTCTTCCATTACATAGAACCCCCTAATTAATGTCCCTCTGTTGAATCAGTACTCTTATTCTCAACCGATTTCTGCAACTCTGTCCTGTTTATTTGTGCAGCCATCAAACGCATTAACAGTCTCCACTGGTTTCACACCTCCCACGTTCTGAAATGCTGAGTGGAGGCGATAAATGGAAAGTCATCCCTGCAGTTAACGGGGAACTTTATTATTTATTTGGTACACAAACAATAAGGTCTTATTTGATCTGCCACGTTTTGACTGTTGTTGTTGTTATTCTCAGCCAGATTCTATTCTTAAGGGCATTGCTCCTGTACGACCCTTTCCCTCGCCTCCTATCTGCGCACCTTCTCAGGCTGGAGCCTTGTAAAGTCATTGCTGTTTTCATGTGTTGGTGGATATAAATACCTATATACAGGGAACCTGAGCAGACAGGTTAGATGTACTTGTTGAGATGAAGTCATGTCACCATATCCTCCGGTTCATCTGCTTGAATACTCATCCAGGAGGATGGTCATTTCTCCCAGAAACATCATGAGGTGTCTGATGGTGTTTACCATCCCTGACTAATTCATTTATTTTTAATTCCCTCTCAATCACACGCGGCATCTGATTGTTGTTTTGTTGCGCTGATTTGAGGCGTTGTGTTTACAAGCGCGGGTTTTTAAAGGTTGTTTTCCGCAGTGAGGGTTATGATTAATAAGATGGAAGAAAGACGGATACATCTGAGCGGCTGAGGTTAAAGCAGTTGGGGTGAGTGTGAATATGTAAAGTATGTGTTAAATGAGCATGAGCAACTGACGTAATTGATGAGGATGAGCAGTGCGAGTCAGCTCCCCTTTTTCTCTTTTAAGATTATGGATGTTTGCCCAAAGCAAAAGCTCTAATCCCCAGCCCTCCTGCTTCCTCTCAGGGGGCCCACAGGTCAGATATAAATAAGAAATCTCCATTAATCATGCTATTTACAGGCCTGATGTCTCGCTGTGAAGTTGTGTGTTTCTCAGGTGTGAAAGCTGTGATGGCATCTGTGTGGAAGTGTATGTGGGAAAGAGGAAATTAGAGCTTTTAACCATTCGAGGAGTTTATAGGTCAACCTAATGCATGGGTACTAGTCGATCACGAGCAGGATGTGCAGTCTGTATTCTTCAGTCTGACGGTGTAATCGGCAAAACCTGTGATGGAGTTAATTACTAGATGTCCGGTGCTGGCGGTAAAAGGTTGAAGTTACAACTGTACAGGATTAAATTTGGGTAAAATATTAAGTATTTTATTCGATGACTAGATTACAGACGGCTGTTTTTCTGCATTGCTGAAAATGCACATGTATAATCTTGCGCTTAGCTTATTACCCTAACCTGTGTGAGGTTCATTATATATAGGTTTATTGTCATTATACAATATATATATATATAGACGTTGCGACAGGGTTATTCCAGTACGTGAAACTTAATTTACCGAATTCATTCGCCATTGTGTATGACGACATTACTTAATTATTTTTAAGAAATTATTTTAAGACCATTATCAAGAAATTGTGTACTAAATAAAATGTCTCCCAAAGGCACATAAGTTACAGATTATACCAGTAGTAAGTAGATTATACAGTAACAACTCAGATGTCAACAAATGTATTTAATTTTTACCCAGACAACTTAACATCTTTTGACGTGCAAATCTCCAAATGAATACTTGCCTGGTTGGGAAAGTTGGGTTAACTACTTCCAAGTCACACAGCTGTCGTTGACCCTTGACCTTAGCAAAGAGGAAGCTCCCTCCAAGGCCCCGTGTCACGCTGACAGACACACTCCTGCCGGGTGCCAGGGACAGATTGCTGCTCGTGTGCGACACACCACTGGCACACCGCACCTGGTCGTGTGTTGCAACGTATATATGTGATGGATGTGGGCAAAAAGTGAGCTTGTGTGTCCGGTCTCAATCTGCGAGAATGTCAACAGCAGTGAAATAGATCCCATAAGTCTCAAACGTTACAGGCTTCTCAAAGGGATAATGTTCACCTGCCAAATGTCCTGCAAGTTGGAATGGCCGGGATGTGGGCCATTAAGCCATTACATTTCATCTGATATCACGGACCCTAGAGGTGTCTTTTCAATTACAGAGGTTGGCTGTAATGGAATAATTCAACGCCTTGCCATTACGTCAGCAGCTGCAGGATAAGTTCAAGCTGCCGTAGTGTCGATAGCTTGTCATTGTTTTTGTGTACCCGGGAGAGATGGGCCCGAAAGATAGAACGGCGTGAGCGAGCGAGGAGGTGCGGAGATGTGTGCCGGTGAACATTGGGTCACACCGCGGCTAAATTTATCCACGAGTAAGGTTTCACCTCGGCGGTGGGGGTCGGATGGATGGGCGAGAGGGAAACTTTCCGGGGGGAAACGTGGACGGCAGCATGCAAGGGTTCAAGCACGGGTGAGACGGCTTGGAAAAGCCAGAGCAGGAAAAAACCCAGTGACATTTAAGGACAGTAGGATATGTCACAGTGGCACATGGAGATCTATTCTAAGTGGGAATATCGAATATTAATGGGAATGCGTTGTAAATCATTGGTTCCCTAATTTATGTTCCAGTTATGGGATGCAGGACTGGAGTCGCACTGGAGACTGTTGTTATGTTACGTCTCTGCTTGAAGTGGCCCCTGTGTATCGTACTCCAGAGAATAAGAGAGAGAGTATTACCAACACCAGAGTGAAACACAATCAAAATGTTCACACTGAATATGTCATAGTGCTGAAATTGAAACGATACGGTATCATTTTCTAGCGGACGGCAGCGCTCCGCATCGTTTACGGGAAAGCGGTTATTTTCTCGTCACAAATGAGCTGAACCCCACTACACACACACACACACACACACAGTGACACAAATCAGTATAAACTGAGGGAACCCTGCTGATTTTCAGCGATAAATGCAAACAGCCTGGTGGAAAATGAAAACCAGACGCATTCCGGTCCCCAAAGAGCCAGAAACCACGTGACAACTACTGGGTCACCGCAGCAGGTAATGACCCACTTTTGGTCCGAGTGTAAGAGAACGGCTCGACTGAGGTCTAGAACAGGGCCCAAATAATCGTCGCGCCAATGTTCAGTCAGCTGATTCTGAAAATACGTATATATAATAATAATAATATAGTATATCATATTGTATGGGCTTCATTATTATGTGTCATGGCCCTTGTTATTCTTAAATCTAAATTATTTCTGTTTTTCAGAGTTCATTCATGTCCTCTCTTCTGAAGGCATTTAAAGTGCTTTTCAGTATTATCCACCTGATCCAACCCAATGTTAATATTGTTTAGCAGGTATTATTTGCATTACTTAACCTTGTGTCTCGCTGGTTTCTTCTATGATCCTGCTGGAATCTGCTGGGTCGAGCCCTGCTTAATTAAGAGCTGCTGACAATTTATTGTCGGGCCTCAAGTGTCCGTATTAACCTCTAGTGCTTTCCCCTTCTGTGTCTGCGTGCGTGCGTGCGTGTGTGTGTGCGTGCGTGCGTGCAGCTCTGACCATACCTGTCAGTCATTGAGCTCTACTGTATGCAGGTAGCAGGTACACTCTGAGTTATCCAGTGTAGTGGGCTGCCAGAGGAGCGACAAACAGGATGAGGGAGCGGATCAACACTTTTGAGACAGTTCTGAATATAGATCAGTTTCTGGTAAGGTTGACTCATTTTTGTTATCTTGAAACGCTTTCTTCCTAAAGTTGTAAGGGTTTTTTTTGCAGGGACAGATGAACTTAAACACTGTTTCTCCCTTCTTTACTGACTGAATAGTTAGAATTGAATGCTGTGGTCAGGCTGTATTAAATGTAAATCTGCCGTAGAGAGGGTGAAAAGGCCTCCTCGGCTGATTTCTCCTGGATCACGCGGTGTGAAGTTGAACTGCATGCTCATGCATAACGCATGTAAGTTTACAGTTTGGTTTATTTTCCTCTCGGCGGTGCCGACATGCCTTAATTAGAACATGACAGCTTGAACTGTGTTCGTACGAGGCATGGCAATGTTGTTGTTCTGGTTAATTAGTCTATGTATATGGTCGTGTGCGTGTGTGTGTGTGTGTGTAGAGGAGGGGTATCTCCTGATCTGTCTGTCAGTGAGTGGGTCAGATTTTATCATTAACCTTGTGCAAAGGGACAGGGCTATATTGTTGGGAGGCCTCACGCCCACGCATTCGCACACGCAAATAATCTATTCAAACATGCTTTTAAAACACAAGCGTAAAAGAAGGTGAAGAAGTCACACAAACACACGCATTTTTATGCAAATGGAGCGCAGAAAACGTAATCATAAGGGATGCAGGAATGTGCTTTTATTATTTTAATAAACACTCAATGTCACACCGCCCTTGAGCCTCTGCATCCATTAGCAGCTCTCAATATGACTGAAGCGCGCTCTCTCTCTCTCTCTCTCTCTCTCTCTCTCTCTCTCTCTCTCTCTCTCTCTCCCTCTCTCCCCTCTCTTTCTGTCGACCACCCTGTTTCTGCTTTTGTCTACACATTTAGTTGTTTTCTACCTCTTGCCTTTCTTGTTTATTTGTTTTGTTTACAGTGTGTTACCATGTTAAAGCCTGCACATGCTGTAAAGGGCAAATCCATGAATGACTTCAAAGCCCCCGACAGCTCAGCAGCTAAATTTTACCACACGCTTTGTGGTGCAACACCAAAAGCTTCAGTTCTTATAATAGAGAAAGAAACTGAGGATGTCGGAGCCAGTGTCAGAGCTGTACGGAAACACCTGACTGTGTTCATGTGTTTTAGAAAGATTAGAGAGGGAGGAATGTGTAGAAAAAAAAAAATAAGAGCCACCGAGGGAGGTGGAGGGAATCTAGCTGGGAGTAAATTAGTGTGAGTGGAGGAGTGGGGGGAGGGAGATAGAGTCTGTCCTCGGGTGTTCTTGACTTGGTGTGGGAAGGTCGTTGGACAGTTAGAGAGCAAAAAAAAAGATGACATCATGCCGTGTGAAAGTTGGGGAAAATGTGGCTCACTGATGTCATTTTTGGGCCCAAGGTCGCACGGTGACACCCAGGCAAACACTAGGCTGAGGGATGGAGACAGTTCAGAGTCGGGGGACAGTAATGAATCGCAGCATTCGTCGTGTCTTTCACACCACCCAGCTCGTCTCGTTTTGAGATTCTTGTCTTTTTCATTGATTTTTAGCTATTAAAGATTTATTGCCCCCTTTTAACAATGAAGTCAGTAAATTGCCTTTCACCGAACTCATGGGGAAAATTAAAATGTCATATTAAGAATTGATTGTAATTTAATCACTTTACGCACAGGTATGTATGTCAACTTCAAATGATCAATACATTCATATTTACAGGATGAAAAACTGGAAAAATATATATTCTTAAATGAGGCAAACACTGACCAGCCCAAACACCTCTGCAGATTCCTCACTGAATATTAATGCGTCAAGTAAATACTATATTTGAGGAAATACAGGGTCGGTCACAAATGATTGGCTCATGTTAATGGCGCCCATAAAACAATTACGTGAGGTCTCGGCCTTACTGTAAAGTGCCAACAGATCTCTCCCTCGGTCTGGGTGAACAGTGCACAGGTCTGTTCTGTGGTTGTACCTGGTTCGGATGGCGCTTGTTGCCAGCCGCTGTTTGGTGATGTTGATGGATCTGTGCTTTGGGGTTAATGTGTAGAGCAGAGGTTGTTCTGCAGAGCAGGACAGGAGCCCGAACAGGGACAGAGCTGCTGTGGCATCATGCTGGAGACGACTGACGAGAAACAGGTAGAGACATGAGAAGGCTCCATCTGGTCTCTGTTTTTTTTTTTTTTTTTTTTGCTTTCATATTTAATGACACACTCTGGGGTTTTTCCTTTTATCTCCATCATTGTTTTGTGTGTATTTGTTTGCATATTTTGACCCAACAGCAGCTTAAATGTGTGTATATATGCAGTGTGACAGTAGTGCAGTATATGGTTCATCACATCGAGTGCTTTTCTATAAACACATTTAACCGAAGGATGATATTTTGTTTGTTGGGCTGTGACCTGGATTGGTGAAAATTGGTGAAAAACGTTGTCTGATTTAAAAGGCTGTGACCCCATCGTTCTGGCTCCGAACCAAGCTAAAATGAATTGGTGATTCATGGTAGTGGTAATATATAAACGTCCCTTTGCATTATTCCAAATTATAAACATTTGTGGTTTGCATTTCTCAGCGCGGCTCCTTATCTTTGCGTGATGGCGATCCATCAAACGCCGCGCGCCGTGAGCAGGGCGGCTCTGCTCTGAATATGGTTTCGTAGTGTTTAGTCGGGTTTAAAATAACCTGCTCCATGATTTAGTGGCATCAAAAGTTTTCGAGAGCCCTTTCACGGTTTAATTTGCAGGGCCACCTGCTATGTGGGGTATCCATGTATTCATTATACGCGTCTATATAAATCACTTTGCCATGTGGTTGTGGTGACTCTTGCGTTACACTGGACTGGTTGCGTGAAGCGGTTTGTGAAGAAGACTGTTTCATTCTCGTGGTTTTTCAATTATTTTTTTTAAAACACCGGACAATATTTACTTTTTTATTCTTCCTTTTTTTTTTTTTTTTTTTTTTTATCTGCAAATGTAAGTGTGTGTTTCAGCTGAGCTTTGGTCGTGGTAGGGCCCTCGCAGTTGGATTTGTCGGCTCTCCTTCCCAGTGTGAACATGAGACAGAAATGTGCGGCAGCCGGCCCTCTGTGTGATTTAGCCTCTTTGCTGGACTGCGTGTGATCTGAAGGGCTCGGTTGCGCATCGGAGCTGCACCTGGGTCTGCTGCATTTCCTGGCCTCCATGGTTTCATCCAGGGCAGTGCAAACTGATCACACTGGGTCACAAGGTGTGTGCCCAAGTGTGTGTGGGTGGGTGGGTGGTGGTGGTGGTCGGGGGGGGGGGGGGGGGTGGGGGGGGGAAGCGGACAAAAAGGGGGGGGGGGAGGGGGGGGGGGGGGGGGGGGGGGGGGGGGGGGGGGGGGGGGGTTGTAGGTGTAAAGCGCACACATAGTCGGAAGGGGAAGATGGGGAATGTCCGCTCTTCCAGGATCTCATCCTCTGGCTCTTTTCCATCCCTGGGGGGGGGGGTATTTTCCGATCTCTACGCCAGTTTTGTCTGCTTCTGCCTGCCAGGGTATTCAGGTTGGAGTGTATCCCTTACGCACATGCCACACACCCCCCCCCCCCCTCTCTCTGTTTCTCTGTTTCTCTCTCTCTCTCTCTCTCTCTCTCTCTCTCTCGTTATCTCAAAAGTGAGGATCCAGTTTTATCCTTCACCCAGGTCTCAGTTGTCAGCGGCTTTTCCCTCCTCCTTCTCTCCCTCCTCTCCTTTCGCCACTCTGCAACCCCAGGAGCTCCAGCAGACCTGTGATTTCTTGACGCGCTGCTTTTTGTTTCACGCGTGGTTATCTTGTTTCCCCGCCCGCGCTCACAGCTGTACGGTGAGTACCGGGAGCAGCTGGGGAACTATGCCCGACGGGAGGCCGCCCGCTTGCTGACGGAGAGACAATGGCGGAGACAGAGAGGGGACAACGCCACGGCCTCGGGCCGCAGAGGCCACGGACGGCGGCCTCATCATCATCATCATCATCACCAGGTGACCCTGGAGTCACATCACAGCCACACCTCTTCCACAAAGAAGCCCCGTCCCTACTCCAAATGCCAAGGTAACCAGCAGGGATGTGGAGTTATGTGTACGAGTTACTATTATCTACTCTTCACTTACCCAATGGGTTTAAGATACTGGTTTCTTTGCAGAAAATGGTTTTACTTGGGACATGTTGCGCTCATAAAGTAAGATGCAGTGCTATAAATTAATCGGAACATGAGATGGGTATACTTGGCACCGCAATAGCATTTTTCGAAGGTTTAAGTTGGGATTCTAGGCACACTGTGGGACTTAATGTACTGAAGGATGATGAAAATGTCTCGTATTTTCGATTTTTAGTTCAATGTAAAATAATATTTCCAATTTCTATTCCCATCACACGTTCCCTGTCCCAAAGCCATCTACGACCTGCATGATTAAAACTATTGTCGAAAAGTGCTGATAACGTAATATTCCTCCCCGCAGATTTGTGATCATAAGTAGGTTAAACACACATATGCATACACTGGGTCTAAAGACAGTGTAGTTGGATAAGTGACGAACGTATTTATAGAACTTATTTTTAAATGTACAGACATAATCTCAGACAGTGGTGGAATAATACTAGATACTAAGTAAGCTGACTAAAGTACAGAGTATGAGGTACTTTTACTGGTTGAACAGTAATTGCGTGTGCTGTAATATTTTCAGAGCAGAACTTTGCTTCACTGGTCTAAAATATATCATTGTCTGTCTATGCGTCTTTAGGGGTTAATTACAGCTGTGCTTGCGGTGATAAATGACTTTAGAGAACGCACTGTCCTTATAATGAGTTCTTTTGTTGTCTACTAGCAGTTTTGGGGGAAAATTGTGTAAGTGGTGTTGCTGCTTCGGGGTTTTAGCGCAGCACATTCAGAGGCTTTAGTCAGCCTCCCAATGAACACAGTGGTGTTCAACAACTCCGTTTAAGAGTTGGGTTACATAGTGTACTCCAAGAGTTACTTTTAGAGATCCATTTAATTGACTGTACATGGCATAGTCAATTGACTCGTCACCAGGGGCTCCACACGGCCTGTGACTCGGGAGGGAGCTTTCCTAAGTGCAAGAAAATTCAAATGTCATCGCTTCGGCACTCGGAGACTATTCTAGATCTCGGCTGGAGTTTTTTTTTTCCTAAGTGCAAGAAAATTCAAATGTCATCGCTTCGGCACTCGGAGACTATTCTAGATCTCGGCTGGAGTTTTTTTTTTTTTTTTTTTTTTTTTTATGTAAAAGACAAATTGAACAGAAAGATGTGTTTCAAACTAGGGGTTCGCACAAGGAACCTAAAAGACAACAAAAACAAATCCAGACTGTAAATTGTATTTTTAGGATTTTTTTTTTTTTTTTTTACCGCTTTTTACCTTTACCGTTGGCTTTTGTATTCTCCCATTCTACATTCCCCCCCAAAAACGTTTTCACACAATGCATGGGCACAATCCCTTATTTTTCATTGCACCGCAGCCTATCCACGTCATTCAGCACTGACTTTACAGGTAGTGTTGGGATGAGTTTACAGCATCGCCCATAATCACACCGAATGATTCCCTCTCAGGCATTGTTACAATAAAACCCACTGATGAATGGCTTCTGGGAGAATCGTACATTTTTATCTCTCCATCCCAGATTGCTTGGCTCGTGCGCGGCGCTACGTAGTGACCAAGATGGGGGAGGACTGGATCTTCCTGGTTCTCCTGGGCCTGACCATGGCTCTGGTCAGCTGGAGTATGGACTACACCAGCGCCAAGAGCCTGCAAGGTATCGGAGGCCAAGGTCACGGGAAGTGCGCGTGTCAAAATCCTTTTTTCTTTTCTTCTTTCTCTTCTTTTTTAATCTCTGCTGTTTTTTTTTTGTTTTTTTTTCCACTCGCAGCCTACAAGTGGATGCATGGGGAGCTTAAGGGCAACGTGGCGCTCCAGTACCTGGCCTGGGTTACGTATCCCATGATCCTCGTCATGTTCGCCTCGCTCTTCTGCCACCTGGTTTCCCCGCAGGCCATCGGTAAACGCCCCATCACCTGTCACGCTCTCTAATCCTCTACAAGAGCCGATTTGAACTTTCTTTGCTCACTTACCATCTTTTACACTCGTGTATGTTTTTTTTTTGTTTTTTTTTTAAACAGGCTCTGGTATCCCAGAGCTGAAAACAATTCTACGTGGCGTTGTCCTGAAAGAGTTTCTTACTCTGAAAGCCTTCGTAGCCAAAGTGGTGGGCCTTACTGCTGGCCTGGGCAGCGGAATGCCAGTGGGCAAAGAGGTAAACAAACCCACCTTTTCATTTTTTGAAGAATGTATTTTCCCTGTATCTATCAGCATCCATTGGTCCAGTTTCACCAGCCTCCACGTTTCTGTCCTCTATTCTCTTCCTTCCCCATCCCTCTCTCTCTCTCTTTCCTCCAAGCTTGGAGCATGATAAATGATCTTCTTTCCTGTTCTCTCTCACTCTCTCACTCTCTCACTCTCTCACTCTCTCACTCTCTCACTCTCTCACTCTCTCACTCTCTCACTCTCTCACTCTCCTCCCATGGGACTGAGGCAAATTATTTAACCTCTCAGTAAAGCCGTACATTCGTTTTTCCCCGTTTCGGTGGCAGAGCACCTGTCACATCCGGCCCTAATATTATAATGAATGTGTTCTGATACAACGTGTCCCACTTTAGGCTCTCTGTGTTGAAGACAATGGTGGGTGTCTGTGTAGATAATGTCAAACCTCTCCCATCACCCCCAGGGCCCATTTGTCCACATTGCCAGTATCTGTGCCGCGGTGCTGAGTCGATTCATGTCCATCTTCTCCGGAGTCTACGAGGTAAGCCGAGAACCCCCGGAGCAAAACGACGCTATTACCCGTGAGCGCCAGCGTCGGTTAACGCACGGCTGAGTGTGGGCGGAATGCATTTTTTTTTCTCATCAACACTTGCTTTGTCTACGGGTTCCCACAAGCTCCGGGAAACAGTCTCCAAATTTGAGCTATATGAATCCTTTTGCTTTTCGTCTTTTAACTCAACAAACACTCAAGGGGTGGTTTATTGTAAATATTTGTTTTCTTGGTATTTCAACCGTAACTGGTTTGGAGTGAAACGTGCCATAACTTGGTTGAATGTCACAATGCCCCCCTCAGGTTGAATTGAATTCATTCTGGTAATCCCCTGAATTCTCATTCATATCCATCAACAGGTCAATATTTGTAGACTCTTAGTGTCACGTTGAAAACAATTGGATGTCCTTGTAAATGTCTTTCCTGGTCCTTCCGTTCTGTCAACACTTTCTACTCGACATGGTCTCAACGCGCACGAGGCCAGTGCGCTTGCCAATTTTAATCCTCGAAGTTCACGTTGAGGTCGTTGGATTTGATAATGAAGAGCGAGCGAGCGAGTAGGAACCCTGTGTTGTCCTCTCCCATGTGTCCCTCTCCTGCCCTCCTCTCCCAGTCTTTGTTTTGGCTCTCTCCCTCACACCTCGTCTGTGTTTGTGTCTCACAGTATTAATAGTGTGATGGTAATGTCTGGCATGTTTATTAACAGTGACCTCCCATATCCATGCCCCCCCCCCTTCCCCTGCTCTCTCTTTCTCCACCTCCCTTCGACTCTCTTATTCAACCCTGCTCGTCTGGCCCCTCCCTCCCTCTCTCTCTCTCGCTCTCTCCCTCTCTCTCCCTCTCTCTCCCTCTCTCACCCTCTCTCACCCTCTCTCTCACCCACCCCCTCCTCCCTGTTCATTTCCACCCATGACCTTTAACCCCAGAGTGGCACCCGTAACCAGGACCTGTTGGTGTGTGCGTGTGCCGTGGGAGTGGCCACCTGTTTCGCTGCCCCTGTGGGAGGCAAGTGCCGCCTCCCCTCTTTTAACAGGTCTCCGGTCAGCTTTGTCCTCTGAAATAACGTCAGTGGATATTAAATCTGACCTCAGACCAGTGCCTTGCATTACATTTGCCCTTGACCTTGTATAACATTCAAAAGTGGACTTTTAATGAAAAAAGAAATTAAAACCCAGCTATAAGGGTTGTGATTTATATTAAAAAAAAGAGAGAGATAATCATGAAATCAACTGATATTTCTAACTTTACAAAGAATGTTTACAATTGAAGGTCAGGAAAAATGAATGGCGAGTTCTTTTACGGCTGACACCTTCGATTTTTGTTTTCGCACATTTTGTCTCCAAGGACAATGTGTCCACTCTGCTTTCTCAGTGCTCGTTGCCTCTTCTCTGTGATTACTCACATCACTGTGTGCATCCTCTCCTTTATATTCTCTGTGTGTGATTTCCCCCCCCCCCTTCCTTGCACTATTTTTATAGCCCACTCCACTGAGCATTATTTATTCACTTTATTCCATTTTGCTTCTTTTCTTTCTGTCGTTTCTCCCCTGTGGTTCCACAACCTGTCCTGTCCGCCTTGATCTTTTATTCCCTATTTCTTAAACACTCCCGTCATTCTGTCTACACTCCTCTCTTTCATCTCCTTCATTTCCTCCTTCATCATCTCTCCCAATCATCCATCATTCAATCACCCCCCCACCCCCCATTCTGTCTTTCCTCTCCACCTCTGTTTTTCTGTGTCAGTAGAACCCTTATGGTTACACAGATATACTGACTGTTGGCTGTGCCGTTGGGGTGGGATGCTGTTTCGGCACTCCACTAGGAGGTACTGTATATCTGCACCAAACATCTCACTGTACTGGACCTTTCCTGTGGGTGTAATATGAAAACGTTTATTTTTTTTCATTTTTGCACAATTCTTTCACCATTAATCGATAAATGTCCTCTGTTGAGCATCGGCCAATACCGATTCCCTTTTTTTCTGATGTTTTATACGCCAACCTAAGGAACTTCATTCAGCGACACTCATTGTTGGTGGCCAAAACACACACAATCATGTAATTACATTTAAAAAGTTGGAAAATCCCCAAAGGAGTAAGGGATAATGACACACTGTTTTTCCATCCTCTTCTTCGGTTCAGCTGTTTATCTTGTTCAGGATAATGTTTCTGATGTTTATGCTACTGCTTCAAATGCTGATTGCACCCTTGTGTGTGTGTGTGTGCGCGTGTGTGTGTGCGTGCGTGTATGTATGCGTTTGTCTAAGAGTGTGTGTGTATTTGTTTGTGTACTGTGTGTATTCACTCTCTGCAGTTCCCTGTTGTGTATAATTACACCCTTAGCTTCTAGTGTTTTGGTCTCATTCTGCTTATTTAACTCATTTCTGCCCCCCCTCCCTCTTTCTCTCCCTTTTCCCTTTTCTATTTCCATCTCTCTCTTTCTCTCTCCCTCCTCTCCTCTCCTCTCCTCTCATCCTCCCTTTCCTCACACTATCCATCCTCATTTCTCCCCTCCTCTTTAATTCCTCTTTCCTCCCTTCTCCCTCTCCACCACCACCAGGGGTGTTGTTCAGTATTGAGGTCACGTCTACCTACTTTGCGGTGAGGAATTACTGGCGGGGATATTTCGCCGCCACATTCAGCGCCTTCATATTCAGGGTGCTCTCAGTTTGGAACAAGGATGCTGGTGAGAAGAGGGGCAGACTCCCCCCCCCCCCTAACACACACACACACACACACACACAAACAAACAAACCATGTAATTCTGCTGAGCTGGCGGGTTGTGGAAAGTAGCTGCATGTGCTTCTTAGGATTAACTAGAAATGTTTTCTAAGTCTTCTCCTGCAGCATGTGTCCAATTTACTTGTAACTTCTGTGCAGATATCTGCGTCCTGTCACCTTTAGGTCAGAAAAACATCAACTTCATATTTCCTAGATGGGAACTGAATGTGCAACATAACACTAACGACAGATACACGAGAGATGCAAAATGAACAAATGCTCAAACTCAAAACAATGAGCACAGACATGAAGAGAAACTTGAATCAAAGTGGTTAAATGTTTTATTTTTTTGTTTTATTTTTTTTTTTTGAGGGGGGGGGGGGTTAGGAGGTTCATTTGTAACTTTAGTTTTTCTCTCTCAGTCACAATCACGGCTCTCTTCAAAACTAACTTCAGGATGGACTTTCCCTTTGACCTGCAGGAGCTGCCTGCTTTCGCAATAATCGGGTGAGTATATTTTCCAGGAT
Organism: Colistium nudipinnis; assembly: GCA_016785305.1. Lineage (NCBI taxonomy): Eukaryota > Metazoa > Chordata > Actinopteri > Pleuronectiformes > Rhombosoleidae > Colistium > Colistium nudipinnis. The sequence continues at coordinate 133,236 of JAFBJU010000370.1, read as the reverse complement.
GAGTATATTTCGGTTTGGTCTCGGGTATTTGGGATGTGAACTGGTAAACTCTTTTCCCTTGCGTGAGGATTGAACAGACCGCTCTCTTCGTGTGTGCAGGATCTCGTGTGGCTTCTTTGGGGCGTTCTTCGTCTACCTGAACAGACAGGTGGTTCTGTTCATGAGAAGGCCGACGGCTCTGACACGTTTCCTCACCAAACAGTGAGATCCCGACGCGCACGCACGCACGCACGCACGCACGCACGCACGCACGCACGCACGCACGCGACCACACGTACGGCACCGTGCTCGGAAACCACAGTGACTCCTGTGGCCGATTCCTTCAAACCCAGTTCTTCCTAATGCACCTGGGCTCCACTCTCTGAAGTCATCAGTCTCACAACACTGGCCAGGGCCGCAGCCGAGCCTTAACAACCTCTCAGCCACTTATTCACTCGGCGGGGAGATTCACTTATCCTCCGAGACCCAACAGTCGGGGAACATTAGCCTTTCGCCATTAGACAGAGGCGAGCAGCACCGCCAGGAGAGCCCTTACGCTCACATTCCGACGTTCATGACTGTTACGTGCATACTTTTGCTTCGTTGCGTTGCAGCTTTTTCTTTTTTTGACTTCCTTTCAATCTGGATGTGATTTTAATTTTTCTTATTTTTTTTTTTACTTCCAGTCGATTGATCTATCCTGGTGCCGTGACCCTCATCATCGCCACCTTGACTTTTCCTCCTGGATTTGGACAGTTTATGGCTGGGGAGGTTAGACGGAATCCCTCTCAGGCTCTTTGATTTATTGCTGATACATTTGTACTGTATTTCGAGAGGACGCTGAAGTTGAAGTCTATGGTTTGTTGTCGTGTCATGCTTCCAAGGCCTCCATAACACAGATTTTGATAGCAATTTGAGGCGATAATTAAAAAAATATATATATTTTAAACAAATATTCAAAACTTTGAGTTTTGCTTTACATATTTATTTAAATGTGCCATCAAATAAAAAAGGTTAATATATAAAACTTTTTACCCGATTGACAAAAGTTGAAACTCATTGAAACTGTGATTCTACGTTTTTAAAAAGGAGTCATTTCTAAAAAAAAAAAAACAATATTTCATGTGTGCCTGCTCCCTCTGGCAGCTGATGCCCAGACAGTGCATCAACTCCTTGTTTGATAACTTCACCTGGACCAAAATCTCCGCCTCCTCACTCCCGCCGGGCCTGGGCAACTCTTCTGCATGGCTGCATCCCCACGTCAGCGTCTTTGTCATCCTCCTCCTCTTCTTCGTCATGAAGGTAACGCTCCCTCCCTCCTGCTGTGCACTGTTGCCTTCGCCTTTAAGTACAGTATATATACGCCATGGCATGGGGGAAAAAAAACAAAAAAACATGGGGCACCGCTCTCGATCTTACTTTGATGCTGTTTTTGTGCGGCAGTTCTGGATGTCAGCCGTTTCCACCACGATGCCCATCCCCTCGGGTGCCTTCATGCCAGTGTTCATATTAGGTAAGAGGATTTTGTAAAGCGGGTGTAATATCTCTTGCTGAGCTCCAGGTTCAATTTGTCTTGAACAGCACGCCTTATCTCTCTCCACAAGGAGCCGCATTCGGTCGCCTCGTAGGAGAGATCATGGCCACGCTATTCCCGAATGGAATCCTCTTCGATGGGATAGTCTACCGCATCCTGCCAGGAGGTTACGCTGTCATTGGTCAGTCCACTATTCGTAGTGCTCAGGTTAAGTTGCATATATCAGGAGCAGGGACGTTTTGCCACACTCTGGGGACCCCCAGGCAAAATAAATAAGAACATATAAAAAAAACAACGCACGCAAGAACCATGGGGCCCCCTATAAGGGGGTTCCTGAACGTGTCATTGCAGTGCCCCCCTCATTTAAGTAATTTAAGGGGCTTTCAGGTTGTGGTCACTGTGGACCAATGTAAACAGCCCCTCTTTGGGGGGGGGGCCCTTTCTAGCTCGGGGCCCTAGGCAATTGCCTAGTTTGCCTGCCCCATTGTGAGGCCTCTGATCAGGAGACGTATTCAATCGGTGACTTTTTGGTGTGCTTCATTTCCGCAAGATTTCAACAAGTATTATACCCAGTATTCTGTTTCTTCAACATTTTCCCCCTGCCCCGCGCTTTCTGCCAGGAGCCGCAGCGATGACGGGAGCCGTCACGCACACCGTTTCCACGGCGGTAATCTGCTTCGAGCTGACCGGTCAAATCTCCCACATCTTACCCATGATGGTGGCGGTCATCCTGGCAAACATGGTGGCCCAGGGTCTGCAGCCGTCCCTCTATGACTCCATCATCCAGGTGAAGAAGCTGCCCTACCTGCCTGAGCTGGCCCTCGGGCACATCAGGTAAAGGTCGCCGTGTTAATCTCGCGGGCACTTATCTTCTCCACGCACCTGCCGAGGTGCGGCCAACGGTAGTCACGGTCTTATCTCTGCCTCCCCAGCAAGTATAACATCTTTGTGGAAGACATCATGGTGCGCAAAGTCAAGTTCTTGTCCTCTCATGCTACCTTTCGAGAATTAAACCATCTGCTCGAGGCCACCTCTCTGAAAACCATCCCGCTGGTGGACTCTAAAGGTTGGGCCACTCACGTCCTCGTACTGAAACCACAACTGTATCTATTCTAGGTGTCTTTAAAGTGTTTAGGTATTAAGTAATTACATATAGTTCTGTGAAGTACCACCCAAGTACCACGCGAGAGTACCACTCGTAGACAGATTTGCTGCTATTGTACGGAGCCATGGTAACTGTTCCTTTGTTTTTTATTCATTAGTTGGCTTGGTTAACCATCGGCTGGCACATGCGTGATATTTCACCAGAGGACATGACATACGATTTCTTTTTGAACCCTCCCAGAAACAAGTGTCTTAAGTATTCCTCTATCGCGACTCCTTACAGAATCCATGATTCTTCTGGGCTCCATCGAGAGAACCGAGCTTCAGGCCGTCTTCGACTGGTGGCTCTCACCGGAGAGGCGGGTCTTTGAAAGAGGTCAGAGTTCACCGGGCCAGGGCTCCAAAGTGAGCTGGGAGTCCTTCGCCTTTGTCGATGAGGAGGGCGGAGAGGAGGGCGCGGAGAAGGTGAACAAAAAAAAACACAAATTGCTTTAAAGCTGGATGCTGTGAGCTTCTTGACACTGTTACCGTGCCTTCAGACCACTCCGGTGCAGGAGGAATGCAACGGGCCCATCCCATCCCCCAAACCTCAGGAGGCCTCCTCCAACCACTCAGGCTCAGGTGACAGCGCTTCCGCACATGCAAGTTCACCCACCAAATGTCGCCTCCTCTCTCCTCTTACATGTGTTGCCTCACCGTGTCCTCAGACAAGCGCAGGCTGCCATCTGTCAGGAGGACCTTTCAGAGACTCTTCTCCACAACGTCTTCATCGGGCCAGCCCGAGACTCAGGTACACGTACTCTTTGTCGCTTTGACCCTAAATGCCCGAAGGAGCGCCGCGTCCTCAGCTCAGACAGGGGCCTCCTTCCAAGGCGGCAGCCGGGGCCCACCTCGCTAATGTAACAATGGAGAAGCGTGAGCTGCGTGGCCAGCCACGAGGAGTTGATATTTTTTGGCAGCATGATTTAAAAACCACCAGAGGGCATATTGTCATCATCTGGCCTACTGACTGTCCCTCCCTCTGTCCTCAGGAAGCCACGCCCCCTGCGCTGACTGACACCATGTCACCGGAGGAGGTATTGCACACTATATCGACGCAGCAACCAGTCGATCAAAGCGCCACACTCAATAGTCCGAAACTCTGTCATGGCTGAGTCTATCTCGCTCTCTTGTGATTGGCTGACGCAGATCAAAGCCTGGGAAGAGGCCGAGCTGGACAAACCCATCGATATGGAGCAGATACGTATAGATCCCTCCCCGTTTCAGCTGGTGGAAAGAACGTCTCTGCACAAGGTGACCACGGCATCGCGTGCAAACCACTCCCGACACAGATGCTGATTCGTCATGCGCAATTCGGGTTTTCTTGCAGTTAAACAAGGCACAGGTCAAATGCTCATATAGACTCGCATAACCCGAAATAATGCAGTCCTCCTTTTCATTCCAATGGAGCCGGTCTGTTGACATAACAAGGGGGACGCCAATGCAGAAATACTGTACATTCGAGGCCTCGTGCTGGGAAGATCATTTTGTAATGTGAATGAGGCATTTCTTAAGTTTATCTCGCAGCTGTTGCGACAAAAGGTTAGGCATTAAAATAACCCGCCTGCTTAGAGTTGGCGGTTGAGGGGATTTAGCCGCATTCGGACAGAGTCGGGGGAGATGTTTCCGACCGTTTCCAATCTTTGTGCTAAACTAAGCTAGAATTAGCTGTCCCCCTAACCCTGCGTCTAGTCATGTGCAGAGCATGGCAAGAAAGTAAGTTGAATATTTGAGTTCTTCCCAAATCCGAAGAAAATGGTTTACTTGAATATGAACGTGATGAAATGAAGGGGATTTTTAATATTTATTTGTTCTTCTTTTAATTTACTACGCGCGAATGATCAGCGAGGAGAGAAAACGAAGTTACCGAATTGTCCAGCTCACTGCAGCTTTGGATCCTGTATCTTGAATTCAACGCTGTGACTCATGCTGTGTAGCCATGCGGGCACCACACTGTCACTGTGCAACACATGTAACACTGGATTGTGCCCCCCCCCCCTGTCATTCCTCAGACCCACACTCTCTTCTCTCTGCTGGGGCTCAGTCACGCCTACGTCACCAGTATTGGAAAGCTAGTGGGAGTCGTGGCCCTCAAAGAGGTAATGTTTCTCAGTTTTTTATTTTTTATTTTTTTCCTTTTTCTGTATGTTTTGTGCCACCTCTCTTAATGCGACGGGGTAATGCAGCATGGCGGCGAGCGGCGAGGATCGTGCGTAGTGGGGCTGCCGTTCGGTCACAAAGGGCATCTCGCTTCATGCTCCGATTCGTGAGTTTTTTTTTCCCATTCACCGCCCTCGCAACTCGACCGCCTCGCTGTGCACTTCAGTAATCCTACGTTGTCGCTGCAGTGCGTTTCTCTGCTTTTACGGTTCGCCTCCGTACACGTTTCATCCGCCTCCTCCTCCTCCTCCTCCTCCTCCTCCTCCTCCTCCTCCTCCTCCTCCTCCCTTCTCTCTCTCTTCAGTTACAGAAGGCTATAGAGGGCTCAACCCGCAGTGGGGTGAGACTCCGTCCCCCTCTGGCCAGCTTCAGAGACGCCAGCAGGAAAGCCAAGAAGCACCAGCCTCCCCCCTCCACCCCGTCCTCCCCCAGTCGAGACAGAGACCTGTGGGGGGAGGTGGGCGGACGCGATGGGGAGCCGGTGAGGAGGGAGTCCAAAGAGGACCCCGCAGAGAAAGCATCGTCTTGCAGAGGAGCTGCGGGCGGCGACGCTGCGCCCTCCTCCCCCGGCAATGTGGGGCCCACCAGCTGCAGCTCTGCAGCCACGGGGGGTGCGGACGGGGGTCCTCCTCCTTCCTCTACCTCTGCTTCACCTCCTGCCTCACCCGTGTCACCCACCAACCCTGTCCTCACCGTTACTTTCCTGCAGGAGCAAAGAGAGAGCGAGGAGTCGGACGAGCCCATTTAGGGAGGGAATGAGTTTTGAGGAGAATAGACTTGTACCTTCTTCTGATTTCACTCCTCCTCCAGAGACAGAGCTTGGGTCTGGGAGGAGAGCTCACAGACATTCGGCTCTTCGGCAGAGTTCCTGAAACTCGTAGTACAGGATTTGTCTTTTTCTACTCTTACAACAGTCTCACTTTTTCCACTCTCAGGTGCCTTCCGGTGTCTTTTGAACTGCACATGGACACACCTGTCCAGTTCCTACATATCAAGAATTGTCCATGCATAACTTGGAAATGTTGAATGCAACTGTACTGGTGTCCAATAGTTTCAATAATTAAGAACAAATGAACTGACGGCAAGGAATTGTACGACAATGAACTAATATACTGACAAAGACTTCATTCTTTTGACCTACAGGTCAAAGAGATCAAGCATTTAAGCGTTTTCTGATTGAAGTTAATCTAAAATTCTATATTTATCATATATTTTCAGTATGGGAAATATTCAAGTTACAGTCATTTTTAAGGATAATAAATATTCAATTTCTCCACTAGCTTATTTTAGTTATTGACAAAGCAAACATTAACAATGATGTTTCTGATTAGAGGAAATGTAGCATGGTTGCTGACATGCATGGCGAAGCATGCCCCACATCTGTTCTTGATCCTCTGGTTAATAATTGACATCGCCATTCCCGCCACGTAGTCAAAAACGACAAATTCAAATCTTTGACCCGATGGTGGCGCTCTGCTGTTGTCGTGGCTATCATCACCCGGTAACAGCGTTTCTGGCATTACTCTCTCGTGAAGGTCAACAGTGAGTTTCAGGCTCTTGATTTCTATCGCCGCTTCGACCAACACGCCTGCTCGCCCCTGGGAGGCCTGTCTATGGGAATCTGTCATTAGGATTCTCCTGGCATAAAATAGTCCTAATAAGGACCGGAGAGGAATGTTGTTGTTTTCTTGGAAAAAGCATGACAGCCAGGATTACAGCGCTGCCAGTTCCCTGTGGATCTCGGCTTTGCCTGACAAGCGCTAGAAATCTGGCTGGGGGGGCGGTGGGGGGGGGGGACAATAACATATTTACACTCCAGTGTGAAAAGATGCCCACCAATGTCATTTGTTGATTTGTTTATTTGCTCTTTCTCCACCGGAGGAAAAGAAGAGGAGACGGGTAGAGGAGCTGGTGGGGCGGGGGGGCGGGGGGCGAAGGAGGTTCGGTCATGCAGGAAAAAGAAGAGAAACTGGAAGAAGTAGAGTTGTGGACAGCAGAGAGAGAGAGAGAGAGAGAGAGCGAGAGGGTGGGGGGGGGGGGGGACCACGTGGAAGAACCATCCCGTGACAGGCGCCCGACAAGCATGCATAGGTGTGAGTGTACACTGGTTTCACCAGCCACACTGCCTCGTTTCAAACAAATCAACCCAATTGCATACAGACTTTTACACAAGCCATCCAATTTTATACAGCATTTTATACAGCAGGTAACTTTTTTTGCATCACACTTCCAAATGATATCATATTGTCACATGTCCGATTGCCTCGAATCCCCCTTTGGTTAATGCGAAAACTTTGTATATTATTATTATTATTATTATTATTATTATTATTATTATTATTATTATTATTATTATTATTATTATTATTATTATTTTATTTTTATTTTTTTTAGGCAGTGATTCCTCCAATATGACAGCAGACAACTTACTGTACACTGACAGACAAACGTAGAGACAGACACAAATATACGGAACAGATACGAAGAGACAGAAAGAGAGGGAGAGAGACGAGGAGAAAGGCGGAGAGGACCAGAAGCAGATTTTGAGCATCGTGCCTGCGGGCAAGTTAGTGTAACCCTTGGAAGATGGCAGTAGAATTATACAAAAAGAGGAACTCCACCGGTCGATGGACAAAGCGTGATCCTTAACATCCACAGAAATATATTTGGCTTCTCGTTATTAGTCTGTTCATTCTTTGAGATTTGGATAAGGAAACAAAAAGCAATGGAATGACCCAAGCTGAAAAGCAGTGCCTTTTCTGGTTCAATCGAGTCCACGCCCCGGCCCCAAATAATGCTCAACAGTTGTAACCATCTAAGAATATATATATATATATATACTGTATATACAGTATATATATATATATATAGTCAAATATATATATTCAAACCGAGACTCATGATGGAAAAAGACGCTGCTCCCAGAAGGGTCGGTACCGACGTGACAATTCTAGCCGCTGTGCAAGCGGTCCCATTTTTCCTCCCCACCGAGTAGTTGTTCAATAAATAAAGGAATATGTGCCATTGTGTAAAGACATTCCGCTTGCAGTTTTGAGCCCTCTTAGGTTGTTTAGTCATGGTCTTGACCAGGATTCTTGCAGTGCGATTTGAAATCGATTTGTTGTCGCTGAGAGCTGCCAAACTACCCATCTTTTATCTCCTAACAAGCCAAGGCCTTGTGTGTGTATAAGTGCTCAAAACCACACGAGACTGCGTTACAGCCATGACACCCATTCTAACGTATACTGGATGGGGGATTCTCAACAAGTTAGTAGAAAAATAAACATTGGCCCCCAAACATTGCATAAAGAAGCAATCGGTAAATAAATTCATTCAAGTCAATAAACCATTATTATTATTATTATTATTTTTTTTATCTTAAAAGTTTCTCACACAATCATCATAGTGAGAGCAGAAGGTGTGCTCCCCACCGGGGAAAAGATGGAAAAAAAAAAAAAGGTGGTAAATTGTGAAGTTTGTCAGTGAGACACGCGCACGAAGTCCACTTTGATCAACTCCCCTCCTTTGCTAGAAAAAAGACCCATTCTTCCTCGGGTGAAAGAAAAAAAGGAAAAAGATGCTTCCTTAAACATCGTCAGAATGACTATCACACTCCAGGCTGCTTCACAGTATCCACGATGAGCAGGAAGACACCGATCTGTTCGGCCCGAGCCTTCTGTTCTATTCCCTGATTGGCGGATTGAGCGGGCTGCGATGTTAACCACAGGCCTACTGCTGTACGCTTGTTCCCCCCCCCCCCACCACAGGCCCTGCTGTACGCTTGTTCCCCCCCCCCCCCCGCTGACGGGGTGGCACACGTTCTACTCTACTACTCTACTCTTAAGTAATGGCTCTATTTACAACACAAGCATTCCTACGTTTCGGTGGTCTTTGTGTGGTGGCGCATGTTGGAAACACAAACCAAAATTTAGGCCTTGCAATCCCCAAATGAAAGCGGGACTGAGAGGGTGTAAAAAAATAAAGAAATCAGCCTGAACAAGTTGTGACCGTGAGCGAGAGGCGACTATTTTTTCTATTTTTCAAACTATTTACATCTGTACGACAGAGCCGACGCTGGTCTGTTGGGAAGCCAGTGTCCCGCCTGTCTATTGCTGGTTACAATTTAGATATTTGTGTATGTGTGGGCCTTCGTTGTAGGCCTCCTTTGGAGACGGTTCTCTGTCCAATTGGGGACGGCGTGTGGGGCAAAAAATATCTGTGGGTGGAAAGAGTTGAGTTGTTAGGCAAGTAGTGGCCGGGGTTAAGATTATTCTATGGGAGAGTGAGTCGAGTCCATGTAATGTCCCCCAAGTGACCTTTGACGATGTCCGTGTGTGTGTGTGTGTCTGTGTGCGGTCTTGGTGAGCCAGCAGTGAATCCATTTTTCTGCACGCCTATGTGAAGGACTCCCTTGGTTATCTTTACTTCTTGAGGGGAAAACCTTTTACTGCCTGTCTGTCCTCCAGTACATTCAAAGCAGCGGTCGTCCTCCCCAATGTATCGGGACTACGTCTGTGGGGGGGGGGGAAGAGAAGAAAAGCAGCTGAGGGTTCCTGTTGTTAAGTGGCTCGGTTTTGGTTGTCGGTGGTGCTGAAAGCTTTCAGAGTGGGAATCGGGTAACGTCAACAGTCCAAAGGGCTCTGTCCTCCAGTACATTCAAAGCAGCGGTCGTCCTCCCCAATGTATCGGGACTACGTCTGTGGGGGGGGGGGAAGAGAAGAAAAGCAGCTGAGGGTTCCTGTTGTTAAGTGGCTCGGTTTTGGTTGTCGGTGGTGCTGAAAGCTTTCAGAGTGGGAATCGAGTAACGTCAACAGTCCAAAGGGCCGACCTCTGACCCGTTGGATTGCATCAGTGCAAGGAGAGATTCAGCTCTGTCTTTAGTTCCTCCGCCCGAGCCCGCCGCAGGTCCACCGCGGCACCCCACCCGGGACACTATGGTTCAGTGCAAAGTCTATACAGTGCTGCATAGTACAGGTACTCCATAGTATTCTGAACGTGCATACAAAGGGACAGAGTCGGAAGCACGCTATCTTAGGGTACAATCCTTTTTTTTTCTTTTCTTTTCTGTGCAGTGTGTGTGTGCGCGCGTTCCGCAGGACAGGGCCCGTGCCTGGGTCGTGCCTCAGGCATCCCGGTGCCACAGCGTCTCAGAGGAATTTTTTCTAGAGGATCAAACTGCATTTCACTGAAATGCTGGCGATTAAATGCAAATGTGATGTGAAAAAGTATACTGTGTGTGTGTGTGTGTGTGTGTGTGCGTTGGATGCCACAGGGAAATTCATTTGGTCGAACACTGTCTAATACTGTATGTGGAGTTAACAGCTGTAAACAGAGTAGTTCTCCCTTGGGAAAACTATTATATCTTATCATACACTTATACATAGATTTTTCTGGTTGTGTTTTTTTTTTGTTGGCTTTATTACAAAATTATTCTTATTATAATGTTTTATTATGTTAGATTGTTGTAATCATTATAAGTTGATGACAGGGTCCAGTTGTTTGTCTTCATATAAAGCATGCACGTTTCCTTTTTCCTCCTCCTCCTCCTTCATCTCGGCATGGTTTCATTCCCACGATGGAAATGTCTCGGGTGGTCCTCCTCCTCCTCCTCCTCCTCCTCCTCCTCCTCCTCCAGTTTCTCCATCATCCTCACTCCTCTCTTCTTTGACCTTTGGGATGTAAGGCTTACAAAGAAATAGGTGTCCTTTGTTGCGTCAGCTCATGTCTCATCGAGAGTCCAGCTCCAATTCTGTTGCTCACCGTTGTGTAGAATTCATCTTGCAACTAAAAAGTTGTGTTTGTGATACCTGAAAAGGAACCGATTAATAGATATATATTGTTATTATTATGTTAATTCCTCGCTGACTCCCTGGTCAGTTCGTAATAACGAGTCTCTTGACAGCCAGGAACTCAGTTGGTTGCCATGGAAGCGGCCGGCCCCTCCTCCTCCTCCTCTTCCTTCTCCTCCAGCGTCTGAATGAGGCTCGAGGTGACATCGGAGGCCTTCCGCTCTGTGATTGGTTCTGCCGGTGGTTGCCCCGGACTACTGCCTCTGGAGGCATCCCCCTGTTGCGTGGGTGGAGTCAGCGTGGCCGACTCGGGCTCCATGCACAGTGTCATCTCCTCCTCCTGGTCAGGACAGACAAACACACAGCAGGTACTCTCAACTTACGTCACAGACAGAAACTGTTCAGCCGCAGCTCTGCAGCTAAATATAGGAAGGGTGTGTACTGATGGCTTTGCAGGATACTTTATATTAACCTTATGTCTCCAAATTGTCCAAAACGGCCAATATGTTTATCGATAAATCTAACCTGCAGTTTTTCGATGGCTTTGAAAGACCTACTACGTTGACCTTGACGCAAAATTTTCTCGTCAAGGTCAAGGCTAAACTTGTGTTCAGGAAGCATTCCAAATGTACACTTCCTTGCAGGGAAAATATTTGTCTCAAGTCTGAAGGTTAAGCCAAGGTTATTGTTTTACATTCCCCCCCCCTACAAAGGCACGAAAGACATGATACAACTGTTGTCGCGGGATTAGTTGAAGAAAAGTGTCTCTGTGTTTCTGCGACTCAAAAAAAAAGATTGATTAGCTTGATCTGTATTGATTAGATTATTCAACATTTATACCATTAACTGTCTAAAAAAAAACAAAAAAAATCCTTTACTTTACCTTCCTAATCCAACCCATGTCTACATTTGCAGAATTTATAAAACCACCAGGAAAGTCTTTCACAGTGCTTCCCCTAGCCAGATCGATTATTAGTCACTGAATATGTAGTTTTGTGTGATCCAAGTTCATGTTCACCTCACCTTGACCTCCTCTTCCTCCTGCTGCTCCAGTAGCGGCGAGTGTTCCGTTCCCAGGTCGTCTCCGGAGGGGACGCAGAGGCTCGGCTCCACCACGGCCGCCACGCCCACGAAGCCCCCGGCCTCCGCCTGGAAGGCCTCCATCTGCCCCGTGTTCCACAGGTCCACCAGCGGCGGGTGGACCTGGTGGACCAGGCTGTGGATGGTGCTGTTGGGCGTCGCTTGCAAAGAGTGGTTGGCGCTGTGCAGCCTGTGCTCCAGAGACTGGAAACACGGGGACGAGACCGAGGTCAGAGACGGTGACGGGCGGGGGGGGGAGAAATGACACCGCTTGTTTGTTCCCACTTTTCCATCCTCCGTAACACACTGCCACATCACAGGTGACGAGCCTTTTTTTTTTTTTTTAATACTCAAAGGCCTGGTGCCCGCAGCCAGGACAAAGGCTCCAGCCAGCCAATTCAGGATACACTGCGCAGTTAAGTGTGTGGCGCGTGTTAAGTGTGGATCTATACGGCTCCTTTCGATTCGCCGTATAGATTAGATTACGGCTTATCATTTTAATTTGAAGACACATTCGAGATAACGAGTGGGGTTCAGTTGCGTGGAGTTCTTAGTAGTTTGAAATCCCTGAGGTACTCAGTACTCCAATTACATTATTTCATTCGTTAAAAAAAAAAGAAAAAAGAAATATGTTCAACTTGATTCCTTCATGTTCAAATATTGTCCATATATTATTTAATATGCTGAATCTTGGAGCACTGCGTGTTCCACCTGCTCTCAACCAATCACCTGTTGTTGCTGATACTGCAGGAGCTGCTGCTGCTGGTAGTGCTGGATCTGTTGGATCTGCTGCAGCTGCTGGAGCTGATTCTGCTGCTGGAGACTGAACTGCTGCTGCTGCTGCTGCTGCGACAGGAAGTGGGCCTGCCCGTCGAAGCCGTCGTTCCCCATGACGTAGGAGCCCGCGGCGGGGGAGGCCACGGCCGAGGGGTCGGTGGTGATCGGCTCCCAGGCGTCAGACGAGGAGAGGCAGTAGTGGCCCTGGGACACGTAGGTGTGAGGCCACACCTCTGCCGACGAGTGGTGCAGTATCTGATCTGGAAGGAGAACAAAAAAAACAAAAAACAGGTACCAGCCGTCATTATTGTGGTTATCATGCAGTTACTGAGAATTTCCCGCAGAGTGGGCTCATCGAGTTTGAAATGCGTCTTTGATCACTCCCGATGAAAAGAGTTTGACTGGGAACTAGACCAAAAAAAAACGGTAATGCTGACAAACGGTAAAGTCCCCAAACCTGGCTGCACAATGCTTTGACAGAAACTTTCTGGCACGAATTACGCAGTTGGTCAATCTCTAGTGTCAAAGCTGTGTCATGCAGACACCAGCTTTGATTTTGTGCAATTTATCTTATCGCCCACAAGAGACGAGTGAAAACTGTTGCTCTGCCACACATTCTCACCCTGGGCTTTACGTTTCTTTGCTCAGAAACCATGAGATGCAAATGGTTGAATGAAGCATCCCACCCCGAAAGGAGTTTATCCCGACGGTGACGAATAACTCATTATAATGTATATAAATGATAACGTTTGCACGGAGGGTACTGCGTTCGTGCACAGTCGCTGCACCGTACGCGGACGCAGTTTGCAGGTTTAACCTTCCAACTGCTGTCCGTTTTTGAAAATGTGAAATGAATAATGGAGCAACCAGGAGATGGAACAGCATGTTCTCGTTACTCAACTGCAACGTGGCGCATGCTATGCTGCATGTATGCCCGCACCTACGCAAACGTCAATATTCAACACAACCGTTTTCAGAGCTTACTGACTGCATTCTATTGTTATTATGCAAAATAGCATAAATACGATTTATATATTTGTGTCATTAAATCACACCGTGTTAGATGTCATTACCCAATAGTAGATGAAGTGTTAAAAAGAAAAATTGCTTTCCATCAACTCCGACATAAAATCCTCCTTGATCTGCAGTACGTTCATAATAACAATTGAGTCATGTAATGTAGCTCTGAGAGGAGTTATTGTCGTTCATAACAACATATTTGGACACAACATGAAGCACGTTTGACTTTATTTTAAACTATCCTTGCCATTTTAGACTGGTCGTCAGTCTTCTGCAGCGCATGCGACTTTAGTTTGAGTGGCAGGCATTTTCGTCGTCCTTTACCTCTGCTGGTGATGCTCTCCTGGTTGACATCGCTCAGGTGAGCCACGCTTCCCTGGTTTGATCCCGACCGCGGGCTCTCGCCGTCCATCGATGACCAGGCCAGCAGTGTCGCCTGTGAGATGGCAAACTGCTGCAGGATACCTGAGGTTAAGATTCACAAAAAAAAGAGCAAGTCGGGTACCCTTGTGAGGACCTGCAACATGTTTGAGAGGCTTTATGACATCAACCCCACAAAGACTCGTGTCTTTGTGTGTGTCTGAACCTGCAGCAAAGCGGGCCTCCTTCTCCCCGTCACTGAGGTCACTGTAGGCGTCGTTTTCCAGCCGCCGCTCCTTTTCCCGCTCCTGGGTGGTGATCCGGGCCTGGGGGACGCCACCTGGACCCACCGTCTGCATGCCCCAGTTCTGCCATTCGATCATATGAGCCACGCGACCCTGAGCCATGCCAGTGGGTTTGGTCACTCTTTCCTTCATGGTGCGACCAGCTCCTCGTCGAAAAGATAAGGTGGCATGGTGGAGAGGTGTTGTATTACAGGATGGGCACAGAGAGATGGGGGGGGGGATGAAGAAATTCCCATTAGTATCAAGTATATATTGCTTTGTGGTTATGGGACGTGTGATGGTCAGTGAGGATTTGGATCTCCAGGATTGGACTGATGAACTGGTTTAGCGGTTGATAATAAAATAGGCTGACCTCCTGGTTATTGTATCATTATTGCTTGTCATATTGCACACAAGTGGGTATAGTATAATCATATATGTGTATGATTATAATAAAGTGCTATTGACAATTTATATATATTTTCTCTGAAATGGGTATTTGATTTTGATACTGAGAATAACGTTCCAGGTGGAAAACCTGAATGCTATATACAGTCGATCCACTGAATAAATGAAAACATAATTGAACAATTAAATGATGGCATACATTATCATCTAATTGTAGCCTTAATTAAAGATGAACGTGTATTTAAAAAAAAATATATACAGTACATCAGTCGAATCCTGCTATTCAAACGTTTTGATTATGGTTTTCATGAACGTGGATTATGAGGATTGCCTAACGATGGGCGGATGACTTATATGTGTTTAATGAGACTAAGCCGTCACTGGTTCACTCTACATGAGGGAGAGGAGGCAATGGATGTGTCTTGTCTGACAAAGGTGCATCATGGGATGGAGAAGGTTAATTGGGGTGAGGTGGCTGCGTGGCATGGGTAATGAGAGGTTGCCTTGTTGACATGATAGCTTTCACACCTCTGCTAAACTGTGCTGGCTAAGCGAAAAAAAAACAAAAAAAACACTGCACTGTCCCCTCGCCCCCTGTCTGACAACTCGACTTATGTGGAATATACGTTTAAGAATTCATTTCCTGCCACCAAGCAAATACCAGCTTATGTCTGCACAATGGCCGAGTTCCATTTTTCATGTGGCCAACATACGATGACACATACTGTAAATCCCTGGTTCTGTGACTCTCTCTGATGGTGGCGCATTGAGATGATGTTTATGAATAAATTAAAGGAATAAATTATAGGACAAATCAGTACCACGCCACCCAGTGCAGCCGCTGTACTTCATGACACTATGCTGGAATATCTTTGGCTGCACTGCACAAAAACAGCTGGATTAAACCAAAGGGGCTACACAAAAAAAGAAAATCACTCCACTACACTGCACTTTTACACCGTTCCAAACATCAATACTAACGCTTGTTCAGGACACCACCAATTTCACAACATAACAAAAAAACTGCACTCCCACTTACCACTCACCTTTTTCTTAGAGTTACAAGCTGGTACGATGCTGCACTGTGTGAGTATGTGTGAGTGGAGTGTGTGTGTGTGTGTGTGGTTCAGGCTGAATTAATTCTGTCAATGACTCGCAAGGAGCCATTGACGAGTGCTATCGCGGTGTGGAGGGCGGGCGGGGGATGATACAAGGGAACCCATTACAGGTACCATGCTGACTCCAGCTCCCGCTGAGGATGGAGCCAACATGGGGTCGGTTTACCAGTTACAGCACAGACACACACCTGACACACCTGACAGAGAAGACTTAGCCAGTGCACCGATGCCATAGGCATTTGAGTTCCTCTTGAGCCTGGGGAGGATTGACGTGGTGTCTTCCATAGACAGCTGGAGGGGGAGGAGAGAGAGGAATGGAGGTGTGGCAGGTGTGACAAGGCACACAAAGACAGATCGAGACAGTGTGCGTTAGAGAGGGTTTGAGTGGGGAGGAGAAGTGATGGAGATGTTGGGTTAATACAAAAGACAAAAGCTACATTACCCAGATCCCAAAGTTGCCGTGATTTTTTATTTTTTTTTTATCATAAATTCTGTGCCAACAAGTGATTCTGATTGTGCTCACTACCGTGCACCACTACAAGCATAACACCGAAAGAGATCGACTCTAAAGCCAAGGGTCAGGGAGGTCATGAGGGGAGGGAGAGAGCTGATTGCTTAAGGGTGAGTTGAATCAAAATCAGGTGAGAGAAACAAACAGATAAAAACAAATAAAAAAGGGAGTAGTCGACGAAGGAATGGTGTCACGACACTTACATTGATTCCTTCCCATGAAAATTCTGAACGTCCATGCTGAGGAAGAGAAATAGGAGGACGGGAGGATGGGGGAGAGAGTAAGGAGAGAGACAGGACAGAGAACCATGACATGCATGGGAGAAGACAAAGAGAGGGGGGGGGGGGGGGGGGGGGGGGGGGGGGGGGGGGGTCGCACGTTGAACATGCAGAGGAAGGTAAAGAAATAAAGGGAACAAAGGAGAGACGAACATTTTCCAGGAAACGAAAAGAAAATCAAGAGTCAAGGACCAGAATGACAGGGAGAAGGGAGGGGATTAAACAGGGATCAGTTTATATTTGCTTATTTATGTATAGCAGAGTGAATATGCTACAGATGAACGACTCTCCCCTGCGCTGAGTTACATGTGCTGACAATAACACTGAAAGCTTGCGGAAAATGATGTGTGTGTGTGTGCGTGCGCGTCTGCGTGCGTGCGTGCGCGCGTGCGTGTGTGTGTGTGCGGGAGAAAGAGAGAGAGACAGAAAGAGATGTCAAACTGTATCTGATGCTGCGGACAGACAGACAGGGACGGGGTGTGTGTTTTTGTGTGTACGTGCGTGTGTGTGCGTGTGTGTGTGTGTGTGCGCGTGTGTGTAGGCAGATGCTGGGGACAAAGCAGATAAGCAGCAGCCTCTGCCACACACCACTTCTCTCTATCAGCTGGACTGGCACTAACGGCACCTGGGACATCGGTGGGTTAGTGACCGTGCCGATATGTTTTCACCTTCCGGCTGATATGAACAGACAGTGGTGGCTGCACAAAAATAGATGAGCAAAGAAACAAAATGGTCGAAAACACCCTGCCCTATACAATTATAATTTATTGTATAAGATCAAAATTTGTCAACAAGTCACCCGGGACAACATGTTAATGTACTAAAGTCGGTGGAATGTCATGCGCACCTCCTTTACTTAACTAGCATTTATGCTAAGCTAAGCTGGCGTCGTACTTAACTATTGTTTTGCCTAAAATGTGCTCGTTGTGTTACATTAGTATGGTTATTATATAATTGTAGAATACTTATCAAGGCCTTATTGCGTAGGCAGCATTGTATCACTGCAGCTGGCAGTCACACAGCTAATTGTAAGCTTGGCATATTGCTGTGTATTTAAATATATACAATACCATATATACCCCTATTTTTTTTAGGATTCATTTATATTTTCTTGTGCAAAATATGAATCCGCAGAGAATGTAGTGAAATATGTATCTCTCTAATCACAGCAGATACAAAGGAGCATCAAATACATTAGTGCATATTGCATGTGGTACTTTCCTCCACTCCACCACTGGGCCCCAGTCTGCGAAATGGAGAGGGTATATTATTTCTTGCTGAATGACATCATGCGGAAGAGACACTACCAGGGCGGTGTTCTCCATCAGTCATATGCAGCATGTATCCAGATAGCTCGTCTTAATCAATATCAGCCCCCTCCCTCCTCTTTTCTTCACTTTCTTTTTCTTCTTGTGATTCTACGCTTCGCTCCCACTCTCATGTGGGTGTGACGAGGAGGTGGTAGAGCTGGGCCTGTCAAACAGCTTTTCTTGTGTGCGTTCCATTAGCCCTGATATTGCTGATGTGTGTGTGTGTGTGTGTGTGTGTGTGTGTGTGTGTGTGTATGCACGCGTGCGCTGGTGTATATATTTGTCTTTCCTCTCCATAGGACCAAAGGGCATTCTGGGGCACGATGCATAAATACATGAGTAAATCAGTGCATTTGCCGGAGTTCTCAACATTCTTGTGGAAAATGGTTTGCTCTCCTGTGTCCTGTTTCAGAGGGATCGGTTTTATGTCACTGGAAGTATAAGATGAAGAAGATAAAGAAGGAATAGAAGACGGAGAAAATAAGAATATGGAGGAGAAGACAAAGAAGGAATTAAAGCAAAGGATAAAGAAGAAGATGAGGAAGTGGGCTTGACCTGCGCTATTTTACTAATCTACGAGCATAGGTCCCTTGAGTGACAGTGAACTATAGCGGCCATGTTGGTTCCTCAAGTGGAGAGGCAACAGTCCACTATCAGAGGAAGTCAACGAGCGTGGCGAGCCAGAGGGATCGCTGAAGACTTACCTGCTCCCCATCCTTCTGGACTGGCACGCCATCTGCCGCTGGTTGAAGGAAGGGAAGGAGATAGACAGAAGCACAGAGAGAGAGAGAGAGAGAGAGAGAGAGAGAATAAATATCAGTTTATGGTTTATATAAGATCAGATAGCATATGGAGAATGCTGCACACATCAAACAAGTTTGTTGTGTCTTTAAAGTACTGTTTGGTTTGGTTTAGGCCCAAAAAACTGCCTGGGTGAAGGGAGGACTTGGAATGAAATCATATTTGGGCCGAGGTGAGAGGAACCTTTGTCGACGTGCTTGCAATTCCGCACACGTGGATGAGTTTATTTATAGATTAACCAAGAGTCCACCCAGACGTCCTCCCTGTGCAGACCTTGTGCGTCTATAATAATGTCACCTCACTTCCCCCTTTACTTTCATCACAATCACCACAGCCACTCACAGGGCTTCTGCTGAAATGACAGATGCTGTGTCACACAACTGCTGCATGTTGCCTAACAACGCAACTGCTACATGTGGCTCAACAACCACAACTATACGTACCAGGGCCACTTGCCCTATCCCCCAGTCCTATTTTCTTGACTCAAGAGCATCCTTTATGAGGTGATGAGGTTTTCTTTCCTGTCTAAATGCTGTTCTAGTCTCCCTCTCCGTTTTCGGAACTTGCTCCTGGTGTAAATGACACCTGCATAATGCACTATTGAATCGCACGCACGCAAGCATCCGCGCCATCATCTAAAATGCACACTCTCCGTTGGACAAATGAACAATATTATCCCCTCCTATTTTAATGGCTGTCCAAATCCTAATTAAAACATCGGTTTAATTAGATTGACTGTGCTGCTAATGGAGTTTAAACACAGCTTCGGTCTCCAGGTGCCTGCTCTCCGTATCAGAGGGTCTGTGCCCTGTGTGCGCGCGACTCTCTGAGGGGCTCGCTCCTGTGTCAGCACTGCGGCGTGCGTGTGTGTTCCTGAGCCAATCGCGTTTTTGTTTTGTTTTTTACCGCGGCATTTAGCACTCGTGAGTGATTTCCGACGGAGAAGCCGAGAAACGCGGAGTTGTTTCACTCTGTGGCTGTCCAGCGATGCCGCTGACCCACTGACCCAGTGATTCAGACACATCGGCTTGGCTCTGTCTCTGTTGGGCTCTCCGATACTGCCCTTCCCTCTGAACTCCATCCAGTCGCGCCGGATCACTGCGAGGGGCAGGAGACGAGGGGCGCTCTTCAATCCAGAAATGGACCCTCTTTACTCGTGCAGGGAAGGGTGTGCCAAGTACAAATCAGGGACCATCTTGCCGTATTTGTTGCTAATGTAGTGATCCAACACGCATTGGCCAATGGAACTGCTTTATCTCCCGTTTTGTTTGACCCGGTTACATTTGACCCACTTTTGTTTTTATTTTGTATAGGCATCGTCTCCACCTCTTTTTCCCCAAATACCTCTGGAAGTCACTGCACAGGGTACATCAGGTTATTGTATATAAAAAATAGCTGCCCAGTTGTATATTGCCAGGGTAAATTATATTAAATGAACCTTAAAGGGACACTTTAATATAATTTAATTTGCTAGATGTGAGAAGACCTTCACAGCCTGAAAAACCGAATGCATAATGTCCCCTGTAGTTCTGGGGTCATTTTAACCTGGACGTAGAACTCAAAACGTTTCTCATTGAGATGAACATACATTTTAAAGACACGTCTATTGTTTTAAGAAATTTGAGAAAGAGCCTGGCGAAAGAACTATGAGATAGTGAGAAAGTATGAACACGGTGTTCCACCAGAGTTTGCATTGTTGGAGTTTTTGTTCAAGGCTGAACTGGTTCTCATTTACTTTCACAATTCGAAATAAACTCTGCGTGACCTCAGAAGGATTAGTCTGACGTGTTTGATTCTTGTTGTGAAGAGAGCGGTGTGAGAGGCTGGCTTATTGGCTGATATCGGTTGCACAGATAGACATTTCCTTTTTCTGCCTTGGTGGGAGAGAGCGTCCCAGATTTCTTTTCTCATCGGGGTTGAAAATGTCCAACACACACGATGCATGAACATATATATATATATATATATACGCACACCCACATACTTTGTGCCTGTAGCAACGCACAATGATAATAATGCACACGACACACAGCATGCCTCTCGCTCTCTCCCTTTGTTTTTCTCTCTCTCACTTCCTCACTCTCTCCCCTCGACAATCCTCGGCCTCATTTGGCCAATTAGTAGATTAGCAGTCACCCCCCCCCCCGCATGAATCATAATATGGCTCCCGAGCTCTCCAGACTGCAGCAGGACAAATATCACTTGGAAGCCCTCCAGTCTTAACACAGCAATGCACCAGAAACATTAAGTTTAGCGTGTGTGTGTGTGTGTGTGTGTGTGTGTGTGTGTACCTTTGTGCCTGATTGTTTGATTATCCACTCTCTTTGACCCTCATATGAGATTACATGCGCCGTTTGCAGTGAGCCACCAGGGCCCCGGGTGTCTATGTCACGCTGTGATTTGTCAAGACTTGTTCACGACTCAGAGAATATCGCCAAAGACGTCGAGTGGGTAGTCCTCGCCCGGCATCTCAGCGCTTACTTAAGGCCCGGCTCACTCGCTATTCCCGCGCTCAGGTAGGGGATGCTGCGGCGCAGCAGCGCGGCAAGCGTTAATTCAGCTCCTGAGAAGGCAGGCGGGCAGGATCCCTCCTCGAGGAAAAAACGGCAACAACAGAGCACATGACCGGAGCTGCGAGCCAGCGTCTCGTCCCCTGGCACGCGGCCTCGCGCACGCACAGCGGTACGGCACTGGATACCCCCCTGCGGTCACAGGGGATCCGGGTTTTGCTCAGCCGAGGAGAATGAGGGAGGGAGGGAGGGGAGTGCGGGGAGGGCAGGGCGCTGTAGGAAGGAGAAAAGAAGGGAGCAGTGCGACCGTGCGTGACGAGCGGCCGAAGATCCGCTGCGCTGTCGGGTCAGGTTCAGACCGCGGCGGCCTGACGGCTCCGGCTCAAGTGGGATAGCATTTGAGTGTCATCTGTCTTTTCTCCACTCCCCATCGCCCTGCAGCGGCCGCAGCTAAGGAACCAGAAAGGTCTCGGTGCCTGCGTGCGCCGTGACAGCTGCAGGGCAGCTGGTGGCCACGATGGGGTACCAGCCCGCATGGCAGCGCTCTCTCAGAGATGGGAGCAGACGCCGGGTGAGCGAGCTCCTCAAGTTGGGCAAGAACACAGCTGAGGACCTGAGAGCAGATGGTTCAGTCGAGGAAGCGGAGTGAATTGTGTCTCGGGATACAATCCACGCACACACACGCTGGGCCGCTGATTTACTGAGATTCACTCAAGCGCAGCATGACGGCGCTGCCGTTAACTTGGTAAAATTGGAATTTCCAATCCACATGCCAAGGTTATTTGTAGGCCTCATTAATCTGTTGTGGAGTGAACGTGGCTCCCGTCCTGCGCAGGTCGACACCCCTGATACGGTCGTATTTGGGCACAGGCCGCTGCAGCTCAGCGCCGTGAACCCGAGCAGCCCCACAAAACATCCTTAATGGGCTGCTAAATATATGACAAACATTTGGATCTGAAATCGAACAAAATTCTGTTATCCCTCTCTTCTGTTCGGGTTAGGTGAAGACAACCTGCGGAGGCAGAGGACATCAGCCGGTTAAGTGTGCTGCTGATAGCACTTTGCGTGCAGAAAATCTTTATTCTCTTGCTCTTTGATATTCAAATGAGACTTCCTGTCTTGGAGAACATGGCCCTTTTCTTTATCGGCGCGCTGGTGAGCGGTTGCAGATAACAGATGAGACAATCGTCACTGGTCGCACACTAATGACGAGCTCATCCACAAATGGCCATACATTCACGCGCTCACACCACCACTTTGAAATACACACACACACACACACACACACACACACAGGGATCAGATTGTAGGCATGAAATTCCCTCTTTGACAGCATTATGTTTCAATTTCGTAACTCACTCTGCGGCTGAGTCACATTGTTTACAGAAATGCCAGCCACACGCCAGCCTATTATTTCTGAGCTGCCACATACACGTTCAAGCTGGAAATGACGAGCACCAGGACACACGCACACACACACACACACACACACACACATACGTAACCATTAACATTTTAATCAGTTCCCTGTCTGTAACGTTCCGGGCTTTTACCTGGTATCCAGGACGAGGCAAACAATAACAACAGCCATTACAGGATACGACCCACTCGCACACATCAATCTGTAAGTAAAGAGCCTGCGCTCCACACTACAAGGATACACTGGAGTCCTTGGAGACAGGAACATATGCACACATGCCCTAACACACTCGCGCAGGTAAGGGGTCATCAGGTCCCACCATATCTCCGAGGTGCTACATCACTGACTCATTCACCTTGAATGTGTTCATGCGCGCGCACATGTGCAAGGCTTCTCCAACCTGGACCGGAGCCAATCAATCAGCCTCCCCACCGGTCCGCAGCACTAGCCAGTTTTCAGGCAGACCGGCAAGACTGGCAAATCCCGGCGATGATATCAGTCGCAGACGGAATGTGTGTAAACTAAAGGCGTTGCGCTGCGGGTGGCGTTGGGTATTTTTCACTTGATGGCAGGGAATCCTGTATATCGTATAATCACACACTTTGGCCTATATGGAAATAAATATAGCAGCAAGCGCATGATCATGCATGAGGTAAACTAGAGGTCAATCACAGGAGGCGGCATAAACATGTATGTAGGCATGTGACATAACATGCCTACATACACGCAGTCTCTGTGTTCTCTAAAATGACTTTATGCTATGACAGTTCCATACACAAACTGGTATGTATTTTTTTTTTCAATATCTCAATACAAATACACTTACACAAACCAACATTTTCAAAATTCTCGTAAGCCCAACCGGCAGTGGCGCCTTATTTAATCTAATTTGTGTGGTGAAGGGGTCTGCTCCACACACTCATGTCGTCACTGCAACAACTCCATCTGTAGCAACACCGCACACAATGCCCTAAATCAGGGATGGGCAACCGGTGGCCCCGCACTCACTTTTGTGCGGCCTGCGGATCTTTTTTTTTTTTTACAATTCATTACAGGTTTCAGAATTGTACACAAGTAAGACATTGCTATAATACATTTTGATTGCCTGTATATATACTGTATATATATATATATATATTTGGTTCTTTCCATGAAATCCGTTGCTACAGTTGGCTAGTTAAAGGAGGGGCCTGTCGTATTAGTACCTGTGGCAAGTGCAAGGTCATAACGTGGCCCCTTGAGTGGTGAGGACACATTTTGTGGTCGATTCTATCGTCAAAGTTGCCTATCCCTGCCCACTAATCGGTGATTAACGTTCCCGGCACACACAGGCATATCACTGCCTGGCAATAGAGAGAAAAATGCTTCTGATGCATGCAATGTGCTTTCAGCATATTCGCGGATAATGGCATTATCAACACTACATGGAGGAATGTGATCAATTCCGGAACAGTAATACTAAGTGAGGAATATGCTTTCAGTGAAGCACGCAAAAGATGATGTACAACACCATGTGATTTACAGAGAAAGAAAAAAAAATACTGCCGCTATTGTGCGCGCCTCCCATAGACTGCATCTCAAGGCCGCGGCTCTCTGAAAGGATGACGGATGCAGACGGCTCATCTCCTGTCCATCAATCTCTTGAGTGTGGGTCTCTTCACCCGACCCTTTGTCTTACAGTGTTGGCGAAGGGCTAGATGCTGAAGCTCAGTGTTTATTTTTTTTGTTTTTTTTCCCAATTCTGTCAGTTTAAACATTGTCCAAATGAATCACGGACAAACATTGTGCCTGCTGCCAGAATAAGGAATTTATTTTCAATTGAATCTCGGTAGATTTCATCTTTTTCTAAAAGTTTCGACCTCCTGTGCTCTGCTGAAGATTACATTGAACTGTCGGAGCTCATTTTTCACCAGGGTGTAAAAGAACATTTTGTAACGGTCCACAGCATGTCGCACAATTTAGCCAATTTCTTTTTTTGGCCCTGAACTTGTTATACTTAAGGCTTTCTGTTTAAATAAATCTAAACCACCTGACCTCTTTCGAGAAATGATATCAATTATATAAATATATATATATATCAGCGATGCATAGTTCTTTTAGGGATTAATTGGGGTTTCTTTATATATTGCTCATACTAAAAACATACTATAGTTCTGTCATGTTGCCCTTGACTTTCAAAACGGGCCAAACAGTTTTTTTTTTTTCTGTCGAACGCCGTGCGCTGCTTCAGCCTGCCGCTGTAACACAGATACGTTACAGATCGATGGTATACTATGATGGTGCGCAGGGCACAAATGGATACGAGAGCCGGACCAGGGAGCACGCTCTCCCAGATGTGACGGAGCTGGAGGAGGTGGTGTTACCGGAGGGCAGACCGATACACCAGGGGCTACTCCTGTGCAGAGACGGAGCCAGCGCCGCTCGGCGGCGTGGACTGCGGCCGAGGAGGCCGATCGATCGCGGGACAGGGGCACGAGCGCTGCTTGGACATGTGCCGGCTTCCCTTCGCTGCGGTGTTGTTTACCTGTTCGTGTCAGGATTGTAAAGAGCCGAGAGCCCTGGGCAATATTTGTTTGCCAAATGAAAAGTGTTGTCTATTGGAGAGAGCAACAATCTTTGTCCCCTTGGCCCGAGCAGGCATTCACGGTGTGTTCATGCATATTCAGCCCTGGGCAATATTTGTTTGCCAAATGAAAAGTGTTGTCTATTGGAGAGAGCAACAATCTTTGTCCCCTTGGCCCGAGCAGGCATTCACGGTGTGTTCATGCATATTCCCCCCCCCCCCCCTTATCACGCCTCATCATCGCCGAGGAGAGAGAATGTGGCTCCTGTTAGTGGAGCTGCCCGGCTGGATTCGTAAGCTTCTGTCATCACTCGCATTGAAAAGGTGCATCAGTATTCGGGGGTGGCTGACAATCAGATTAATGTGGCACCGTTCCGAGGCCTTGTGTCCACTCCAATCATTTCCAGCAGCCGGAGTTGCCGAGCGCGCCGGGGGGGCTCCTGTCTTGACCCGAGTGTTGACAGAAGGATCCCATCGTCCTCTGCCGTCCTCAATTCTCTTGCCCCGCAAAGAGCTCCGCCGTATTCAGTTCACACCTGCCGTCCCAACTGTGTCGCGTAGTACTCTCCCTCTCTCTCTCTCCCTCTCTCTCTCTCTCTCTCTCTCTCTCTCTCTCTCCTGCACTTCCATCTCCTGGGTATTTTTGAAATCCGCTTCATCAAGAATTTACAGGGGAAAGCGAGGCAGGAGGGGTCTGTGTGGGTGTTTGTGTGCGCGGGGTGGGGGGGTGGCTCGCGGAAGCCTAATTGAGTTATTGTGCGCCACCTGGGTTGGCCGTCCATGACCCCTGTAAAGGTTATGTTTTCTCCCGGTCGTCTTGGTGCCGTGACGGTGTTTAGGTGCACGATGTGCTAAGTGGCTCATTCATATTTAACACCCAAGGAAGTCTGTGTTTATTTTTTTCCCTTGAGCAATGATTCAGGCAACGGGCTAAGATGTAGCAGGACCTGAGCCGGCACTGCACATATTCAGGATCGTATGCGGGGAGCTGAGTGTTTGCCTATGATTGTTATTCACCACGGTCTCTCCCCGCTCGGCGGCGGCGGCAGCGGCTCTTGGTTTTGATGTTCCCAACATGTCATCCGTGTGTTTTATTGGGGATGGTCCTCACCTGCAGACTCCCCTCCAACCCACAACCCCTCGCCTGCACGCATTCGCCCCTCCCTCTGCCCTCTCTCCGTCGCTGTCCGTCCGTCTCCCCTCCTCCCCGACAGCCTGGCTGCATTGAAGCTTCCCCTCGCCGCTGGTTTCTTTATCCCACTGCATCCCCGTTATTTGTGCAAACAATAAACTGTGTGAGCAACCCCCCTGAAAATGCCTTTATCCTGTTCCCTTTTTTTTCTCCTCTCTTTCCCCAAGCAATGCAGCCCTATAAATAAGCACTATCACAGCGTTTCCTTCTCCCGCCCCCCGCCTCTCCATCCTCCTCTACCTCCTTCTCACACACACATATACGTACTGCCAAACAGCATCATAAATCAAGGGAGGTGGGGAGAGAGGGAATGGGGGGGGAACGCAACCACACACACACACACACACACACTCTGTAGCACATTTTGACACATATCGCCTCTGACATATTGCCTGTATACCGTGCACAGCCCTGTGTAGCCACACGTTCACAGCTTGCTCGTACACTGCAGTATAAGAGATGCAACACAAAGAAAACAAACCCTGCACACACAAACACATGTACAAAAGCCGTGGCCCCGTCTCTTCAGAAACCCTCGCTCCTGCAGGACCCTCATCTTCCTCCTCCTCCTTCTCCTCACTCCCCCCCCCCCCCCCCCCCCCCCCCCCCCCCCCCCCCCCCCCCCCCCCCCCCCCCCCCCCCGCACTCTAACCCACCCCCTCTCTCCATCCCGCAATAAGCAAAGGGAAGAGAAGCTGCGGCTTACTCAGTGTCCTGGAGCCGATGCATCCCATGGTGTATTCACAAAGGCCCTGGATACAAGCGTGGAAGTGTTACCCAGACGCCGTGCATTCTCCCTCTTCCTCTTGCGACTCTCTCGTCCTCTTTTGCTTCTCTTTCTTGCTCTCCTGTGTGCCCTCTCCTTTTCTCCCTCCCTCCTGCGCTTGCTCAATCACTCTCTCACCCTCCCTCTCTCTCCCCCCCCCCCCCCTCTCTCCGTCTCCTTCTCTCTCTCTCTCTCTCTCTCTCTCTCTCTCTCTCTCTCTCTCTCTCTCTCTCTCTCTCTCTCTCTCTCTCTCTCTCTCTCTCTCTCTCTCTGGGTCCAGTGCAGTGTCTTAGAAGCGTAACGGTTAGTAAGTCAGTATGCCTGAGGGGAATCAGATTAAGAATAAATAAAGACATGAGCCGTTATAAACAATTAGACCTTTAAAACAGATTTGTCATTATATATATATATATATATATATATATATGTGTGTATACATATTTGTTTGATAATATGCATGAATATTACCAATATCTTACCTGCAAAATGAAATGAATAATAATCCAAGCAAGTGTCACATTCATTTATTGAGCTCAGTTACTGAGACTCGCGGTGATAATAGGGTTGGATTATATGTTAAGCGGAAAGATGAAAAGAAACCCGCGGGCAATAATCTAATGAAAGGCTAAATCAACAATTACAGTGACTGTGTTTGTATTGGTTTGCCATTAGCAGATCAATAGCACAGTGCTGTGAGTGCCCCGGCTGCCATTGTTGTAGATATCTCTGCACTGCTGTAATATTGCTGAGCCAAAATGGGGGATTCTCTCTCTCTCTCTCTCTCTGTCTCCCTCTCCTGTGTGCGCTCAGCCTAACAATACACTGCAGCGGTTTCCTCGTGCCTCTCCCCTCTCCATCTCCCTCTCAATCACCCACCTCCGCCCTCCCTCCCTCCCTCCCTCCATCCCTCCATCCCTCCCTCTCCCGACACTGATTGCTCCAAAAAAAAAGCAGGCACATGACACCAAGACTCAACAATTCACACACACACACACACACACACACACACACACACTCAAACACACGCAAAACTGTTAATCACATGCCCAGATCTTCCTCGAGCTCCACTTTTTTGGTTTTCACCTCATTCCCCAGCACAATCCCTTCTTCCTTGGTTTATCTTCATCTCCCTCATTTGCCTTGTGTCTCCAACACAACAAGGCTAAACCAACCTCACCTTTCACTATCACCGCCCCGTCCGTCTTACCTCTGCCCCCTCTCTGCGCTGACTACACGTTTGTGTGTGCTGTGTGGAGAAGTGTTTGTCCTGGGAATGGTGCGAGCCCAGTCTGGACGGTGAGAGCGGACTGCATGCGTGGGAGGGCGATGGAGAAGGCGGCGCATGTGTGGTCACTCATGTTTTGTTGACTTTTCACACATTTAGCCTCGACGTATAGGAGGGGAAACTGTGCAGGACAGATGGAAGGACATGAACAAAACGAAAAAAGATACTGGCAGATGGGGGGAGTGATGGGAAGAAAACAGTCGAGTCATGTGCTGGAAGACGAGGCAGCTTGAAATACAAAAAATTGCACTCCAGAGTGGACAGAGGAATGGGACAGAAAACCGAATCCCTAAGTTAAAACAATGAAATATGCGTGCGTGGCAATGAAGGGGTGTACAGGGGACGTGTGACTCGCCAGACATAACAAATCAAACATAATCCAGCCAATCCCTGCATTGTGGGTTTATATATAGACGTGTGTCGGCCCCCTGGGGTATTGTCCCAGCGGGGCAGAGGATGTGAGGCTATAGGCTGCTGCAGGGGTCAACTTCGCTCACACCCCGAGCCTGGTTTTAAAGAACACTATTCCCCTCTTAATGTGCGTGATTGTTGCAGAGGCAAAAACGCATGTTTTGCCGTCTCTACGCCTCTATTCCCTCGCCATGTGACCACCGCTTGGTGAAAGCCAGTGTGTGGATGTGTTTACAATGCAGCAGTTCCTTGCCAGTATAATTCATATTTGCTGGTGATTTACTTCTCGAGTGAAGGTGGGACATACTGTGTTACTCCTCTGAGCAAACTGGGCCAGATTACTGAGATCCAAAACCTACACACTTGCTAGTGCAGCCACTAGTCGATTGGCGCAAGAAAAACACAACACACACTTTCAGCATGATTTTAATTTTGGACTGTTGGTCTAACAAACGAAACATTTTTATTCACCTTGAGCTCTGACCAGAATTTTTCCTTGTTTTGTCAATCAAATGATTAATTGTGCATATCTTTTTCAGATGAACCAATATTGAAAAAAAAAAATATATATATATATATACATTTATTAGCAGCCACATCACACATACTCCCGTGCTTTATATGTACAGTACGTCTGTGACAACGTGATGATCTACGATAAAGACCATCAATGCCAGACAAGGTCAACCACAGAGGGAAGAAATGTCTTGACACTAATCTCACTCATGATACATGGGCCTTTCTCAAAGAGCACTGACTCGCTCTCTCTCGTATCTGTCGGCACCTATCCAACTCTAACAAAGCATGTACCGTGACATGAAACCGCTTTGCATCACATGACACGGGCGGCTTCTAATGTGCTTCTCGCGACACGTCTCTTGTTGTCGTGTCTGATGTGACGATGCTGCTCTGAATGGAAGTGCATCCGTGCCTGATTAACATTATCTCGAGGGCTCTTCGACACCTCGCTCCTGTAATCAGTGACTCTCGTGTATCATGCTATCGGGCTTTTGTGCGGGAATGCGACTCGACCGTATTGAATTTTGGCACAGATGCGTGGAAATGGTTCTATCCGAAATCTTTCGGGAAAGTTGGCGTACCGTTTAAAAACCTGTTTGAAATCGTAGAACACAAATGTTATTATACAACTTACTATCGCTCTACTTTCTAAATAACTTATCTTTCTATCTTTAGTCTGTGCTCTGATAAATCCTATTGCCGGTTTGTGTTTATATACCGTATGTGTTCATTGAAACACATCTGGCCTCTGGAAGCCACCAAGTTACTTAGACAGTGTGTGTGTGTGTGTGTAGAGGGGTGTTTGTGTGCGTGTGTGTTTGTTTGCGCATGTGTGTGTGTGTGCGCGAGTGCGTGCGTGCTTGCATGCATGTGGTTTGAGTGCATGTATGTGGTGTGTGCGTGCATGTGTGTGTGTATGTGTTGAGGAGAGTGGGGGGGGGCTTTGTTGTCTCTGACAGCCAGAAAACATGGACTGTGAGGAAGGAGGAGTGGATGGAATCAAGATGACTGAATAAGTGAAAGGGGAAAATAAGGAGGGGAGGGAAATACCATGCGTTTGTTTTTTTCAAGAGGCAAAGGGCCTAAGAGGTGGGAGGGGAGAAGGGAGGGATATAAATATTGTCTTGAATCGAGGCCGTCTCTGATAACATGATCTCTTGCTTATGATTAGGTTTGTTCTGGCCTGTGGGAGATGGAATTTATGTGTATCATTAGTCGATGCTCTGGGCTCCAATTGTTCTGCGTAAATTCAGCACTCACATCTTTTGGGGGGGGGGGGGATCTTTTGGGGGGGGGGGGGTGTTCATTTGCGTGTTGGTGGTATGGAGTCTCCGAGCATATGATGTCAGTGTTCGTGCTGTGCAGTTCTTGCACGAGGCGAAAAAAAAATCTGGCGTACGAGGAGTTCCCAGCTCTCCTCTATTATTTACATTTCTCTCTCCCTCTCCCCTGCAATTACCCTACATTCTCTCTCTCTCTCTCTCTCGCTCCAGCCCTCCTTGTCTGGACCACCACCGGTGTTGCACTGTTTCTCCTCAGTGATGCTCCTGTGTTTGGTTTGTTTCTCGTCAGTCTGTCTTACAGTGATGTCAGTATGTGTGGGGTTCCACTTTACATACACTCCCATTTCTTCTCATCACTTTCTTGCTGTGCTTCTGGGGAATCTTCTTCCCTCAAGGCATTTTAGTCTGGTCTGTGTGGCACAGTAATGTGTAAGAGTCTGACATCTGCTGCCAGAAGTGAAATACTGCAGTCTAACCCTGACGACAAATGGTCTACAGTATATATATATATATAATACAAATAATATTGGCCAATATATCGATATTAACATTTTCTCCCTCCACTCCGTAATTTGCAGAAACAGTCTTAAGCCGCAGAATGCATTTGCTTGGGTATGAGCAATAAAAGGCATTCATTGGCATTCAAAAGGATTCTGCCTCCTACTTTGTGATTCATACAGAGAGAGAGAGAGAGAGAGAGAGAGAGAGAGAGAGAGAGAGAGATAGAGAGACTGTACCACTGTATGACAAGTATTAACTCAGGGGGCACAGAGGGATAGTGAGCAGGTACTGACTCACATGACATGATCAGCGGGAGGTGGAGAGGGAGGAGTGGAAAGAAAGATGGAAAGGGAAATAAAACTGCAGCGTATGAAAGGCATGCTGAGAAATGGAGAGATTGGGGGAGAACAGTGGTAAAAAAAAACAGCATAAGAAGAGAGGGGGGGGGGGGACTGTTTGCTCCAAGGTTTGGCTGCATTCCAGGTCGTCTGGCTCTGATTCCAACGGCCTCCGGTTTCTTTCTCTCTCTTTTTTTTTTTTTTTCATCTTACCTCCAGGCTAACTGGACCCTAGAGCTGCCTTCTTTTTGCCTGATCCAAACTTTCCAGACTACGGTCACCAAGGTACCACTTCAGCTGGCTGGAAAAGAACAGAAGAATGTCCAGCCCTCACTGATCAAACCAAAAAGCAAGCTCATGCTTCAGTGAGACTTTAGAATGACTAACAAGCAGGGATCTCTCTGTCACACACAGCCAACGTGGGGTGCACTTTTTGTTCCGAGCACAGCACCGGATTCGAGGTGGAAACCTCTGAGCGGCAACACAACATTCTCCGTCGCACTGGAAGTGGAGAGAGACTGGAAACATTCCTAGCAGGACAATAGGCTATCAAAGGCTCCAAAGACCACTCCCAGTAATAATTCACAGACGTGAATCAGGCAACAGCAGGTTACACAATATTTAGTGCAGATGTTTGCACATGACCTTGCCCATAGTTTCACAACGCCAAACGCAACGCGGCTGTGTGTCAACCTTGGTGAGCTGTAAAGATGACGATCTCATGAAATTACACTGAATCATAACACACACGCAGAATAAATACATTACTCACCCCTCTATTACTACTTGTCAGACAAAATGCTCGTCAGTGGGAAAATGGAAATAATAATAATAATAATAATAATAATAATAATAATAATAATAATAATAATAATAATAATAATAATAATAATAATAATAATAATTAAAATAAAATAAAATGAAATAAAATAAAATAAAATAAAATAACATTTATTGCAGAGCTGCATATGAGGTGCGCTGATCTTTATTCCTGTCATAATTGGAGGGGAACAACAATCTAACTTGTTGCATGTTTACTCTCTTTAGTGCAAAGCAAATACAAGCGGGGGAGCCCACTGCCGTTGGCGACAGACAAAATAACACCTTTACGATCTGCTTTCCTGTCGAGGCAAGTGAGAAAAACACCAAAAAACCCGGCTGTTTTTTGTCTTTCTTTCCTCAAAGTAAATAAAAGCACAAACAGCACAAACTCTAAAAACATACTGTACCTCCTTGTGTTCGACCCCCTCACCACCACCACCACCACCACGTTTACTGCCTGTATCTAATCAAGCCTCTAGCCCCATTATCTCTCCCTCCCTCTGGCTCCCTCATTCCCTCAGCCTGACCTTACAAGGAGAGGCAACAGGGTTGATGTCACTGAATGAAGAATGCTGCAAGAATCCAGGGAGAAGAGAGGGGAGGAGGAGGGGTCTGACAGATTATGGAGGGGGGGGGAGGAGAGAGAGAGAGAGAGAGAGAGAGAGAGAGAGAGAGAGAGAGAGAGAGAGAGAG